>OX183131.1:29904825-30300825 GCA_945261195.1 Cryptosula pallasiana | reverse complement strand
AAGGAAATTGATTGGAATCGTAGTAATATTTTTCAAATACAACATTGCTTTGCAACGACTATTAATGAAAGCGATTATGAAATGTTGATGAGTAACTAAGTAATCTAGTAAGGAAAACTGATCGAAATCACGGTAATATTTGTTAATAGATACTTGCGACAGGTTTTATCAACGAAAAAATCAAGCGATTTTCAAAATATTTACGATTAACTGAGCGATTCAGTAGAAAAAACTAACAGAAATCACGCGATATCCGTTTTTGAAATATTTACGATAAACCAAATTGGGACATTGCTGTTATCAACCAAAAAATCAAGCGAGTATCAAATGTTTACGAGTAACTAAGTGATTCAGTTGGCAAAAGCCGATTGAGATCATGTGACATCCGTTACAAATATTTACGTTAAGTTAGCAACGGAAAAAACAAATATTTCTTAGAATATTCGCTATAGCAAGTTACGATAATTTTGTACTCGCTCTAAAGGTAAAGGTTTTCAGTCCATTTTTGGTCAGACCAAAATTTATGCGAGACATTTTAGGCATTATTTCAGTCGACGTAATGTTACCAGTTCATTTTCACAAGTTTTTATTATTTATTTTAAAAATAAATAATTAGAGCTTTCTACTAGTGTTAAATTATTATTGATTATTTTTTACTTTATCACCACTTAGAGCCAGATGATTTAATTAACTAAAGACAAATAATTATTTTACCGTTTCTTACCTTGATGCTCTCCTAGTAGCTGTAGTAGATGATGCTTCTCCGCTTGCTGTTGAAGAACTTGATGCTTTCTATGTGAAAACAGTGGCTCTTAAATAGCTAAAGTTGCACTGATTAAACCCTATGAATCAGCATTTTTTCCAATGCTTTCGCGGGAATAAAAACTGTTTATTCCCGCGAAAGCAACGGTTTCCATTCGCGTGAAAATAAATTATTTATTCCCGCGAAAGCAACGGTTTTTATTCGTGTGAAAATAAATTATTTATTCCCGCGAAAGCAACAGTTTCTATTCGCGTGAAAATAAATTATTTATTCCCGCGAAAGCAACGGTTTGTATTCGCCTGAAAATAAAATGTTTATTCCCGCGAAAGCAACGGTTTCCATTCGTGTGAAAAGAAATTATTTATTCCCGCGAAAGCAACGGTTTGTATTCGCCTGAAAATAAATTATTTATTCCCGCGAAAGCAACGGTTTGTATTTTCCTGAAAATAAAATGTTTATTCCCGCGAAAGCGACGGTTTGTATTCGCCTGAACATAAAATGTTTATTCCCGCGAAAGCAACGGTTTGTATTCGCCTGAAAATAAATTATTTATTCCCGCGAAAGCAACGGTTTGTATTCGCCTGAAAATAAAATGTTTATTCCCGCGAAAGCAACGGTTTCCATTCGCGTGAAAATAAAGTATTTATTCCCGCGAAAGCAACAGTTTCCATTCGTGTGAAAATAAAATATTTATTCCCGCGAAAGCAACGGTTTGTATTCGCCTGAAAATAAATTATTTATTCCCGCGAAAACATTGGTTTGTATTTGTGTGAAAATAAAATTTGTATTCCCGCGAAAGCAACAGTTTCCATTCGCGTGAAAATAAATTATTTATTCCCGCGAAAACATTGTTTTTTATTCACGCGAAAAAACAGTTTATATTCCCGCGAAAGCATTGGAAAAAATGCTGATTCATAGGGTTTTATCAGTGCAACCTTAGCTATTTAAGAGCCACTGTTTTCACACAGAAAGCATCCAGTTCTTCAACAGCAAGCGGAGAAGCATCATCTACTACAGCTACTAGGAGACCATCAAGGTAAGAGATGCTAAAATAATTATTTGTCTTTAGTTAATTAAATCATCTGGCTCTAATTGGTGATAAGGTAAAAACTAATCAATATCAATAATTATTTAACACTAGTAGAAAGCTCTAATTATTTATTTTTAAATTTTATGCTAGTTTGAGACAAAACGCAGTAGCAGCAAAGAATATAAAACATCTGGATAAGATCCAATTGAAGTAACTGCAGATAACTAAAGGAAAAAACATGTGCTACAGCATACAGAGTGAACAAGGTGTGTGTAGATATTACTCAGCTTCATTACACTACTATTACTAAGAATTATTGTAGGTGTTTGATAAAGGATTGAGCAGCAATTTTAATAAATTCTAACCATTGTAAATAATACTTCAATTCAAATAAAATTAATGAAAATTGAATGGAATAAAAGAATACTTCACCAAATACCCTAGTTTTCTTGTGGATATATACAAATAGATGAATATCTAGCTTCATCTATTTTTTTTCATTTGAGTGCAATTATTTCCCTCCTCTCTCCTCTTTTCCTGTCTCCTTTTTCTCAAGATACCATATGAGTTCGAATTATGTAAAAAACTAGCAATACTTAAATGCCATACATTCATAATGTTTTTCTATTGTAGTTATTTCCCAAATACTGTAAATTTTAACCACCTAGAGGTCTAATTTGACAATTTTCCAAGATATTTTATAGTATTCAATATACTTATTATGTAAATAACTAAAAGAAATATTTATGCTCAAGCCCCCTCTCTCTCCTCTCTCCTCCCTCCTCTACCAAATACTCCTCTCTCCTCTCTTGCAGTTATTTCCCAAATACTGTAACTGTAGATTTTAACCATCTAGAGGTCTAATTTGGTGATTTTCCAACATATTTTATAGCATTTAATATACTTATTATGTAATAAATGTATATTATGCAATGTAAATGTAAATATATCCATAAATATGTACATAATTATCCATATATACATGAATGTATAGAAAACTAAAAAGTCTCTCTCCTCTCTCTCCTCTCTCTCTCCTCTCTCTTCTCTCCTCTCTCATTTCTCCTCTCCCCTCTCCCCTCTCTCCTCTCTCTCTTTCAAGTGACCATATGAATTCGAATTATGTAAAAAAATTATCAAACTGTAAATTTTAACCATCTAGAGGTCTAATTTGACAATTTTCCAAGATATTTTATAGTATTCAATATACTTATTATGTAAATAACTAAAAGAAATATTTACGCTCAAGCCCCCTCTCTCTCCTCTCTCCTCCCTCCTCTACCAAATACTCCTCTCTCCTCTCTTGCAGTTATTTCCCAAATACTGTAAATTTTAACCATCTAGAGAGCTAATTTGGTGATTTTCCAACATATTTTATAGCATTCAATATAGTTATTATGTCATAAATGTATATTATTCAATCTAGATATAGATATATCCATAAATATGTACATAATTATCCATATATACATGGTTGTATAAAAAACTAAAAAATCTCTCTCTCTCTCCTCTCTCTCTTCTCTCTCCTCTGTACATAGCTATAAAATGTTAATATGGACATGAATTTGGACATGCACATATACATAAATATGAACATAAGTATGTACATAAATGGACATGAATATGGACATGTACATAAATGGACATGAATATGGACATGAATATGGACATGTACGTATTCATATCAATTTATGCACATGTACATGAATATGGACATGTGCGTATTTACTGACTCTAGCTATATTATATAGGAAGATTTTCCCTACTTATTATGTAATAAATGTATATAATCATACATTGATTCATTTTTGATCAATATATTTATTCAACGTAGATATATCTCCTCTCTCCTCTCTCTCTATGTAGATATAAATATAGCCATAAATATGTACATAATTAACCATATATACATGAATGTATAGAAAACTAAAAAAATCTCTCTCCTCTCTCTCTTTCTCTCAAGATACCATATGTATGTATGTATGCATTGATTGTCATTACAAGTTGTAGTGCTTTGTATTACTTAGTATTTACTGACTCTAGCTATATTATATAGGAAGATTTTCCCTACTTATTATGTAATCAATGTATATAATCATATAATGTTTCATTTTTGATCAATATATTTATTCAATGTAGATAAAACTCCTCTCTCCTCATACCTCTCTCTCTTCTCTCTCCTCTCTCTCAAGATGCCATATGAGTTCGAATTATGTAAAAAAATTATCAAAACTTAAATGCCATACATTCAAAATCTAGCTGCCATATGAGTTCAAATTAAGTAAAAAAATAATCAAAACTCAAATGCCACTTAAATGCCACTCAAATGCCACTCAAATGCCCCTCAAATGAAATACAATATAAACTCGGCGAATTCATTCAACGCCGTAACCCATTGCCTCAACTCCAAGATTTAATCCACAAAAAAACACTTGGTAGGGAGATCTGCTCATATATTACTACTAACAGGAGAATGCCCAGACCACAATTGGCACCCCCGCTGTTGTAGAACCCCCTCCTGAGCCGAAGACACGAGGTACCGAACGACCGGCACCAACCGCACTCAACAGCATGGGCCTGGAAGCTCTACTCAAATAAATGACTAGACCACCCCCTGTGTCCAGGGGAACAACGCAGCCAGTAGATAGTCCCAGCCAACCCGGTTCGTGTTGGGGAGAAGCAACAAGAGAGCAGCCCCGACCAAATCGGCGTGAACAATCGGAACGAGATGAAGAATGGCCACCCCTAACCAGTGCACCTAGCCAACACCCTCCACCAACACCATTGCTACACCAGCAGCCGACGCAGAAGCCACTACATACGACAATCCAACTAGCAGTGAAAAGCCAGCCACGATGAACAGGCCTAGAAGAAACACCAAGCCACCATCAAGACTGGCCGATTACCACTGTTATCGTACGGCAGAAGATGAGCTACAAAGAGAGCATGTTACGGTGATGAATGACAGAGATACCCTCCCCCCCCCCCCCCCCCCCCCCCCTACGATCAATCACGAGGATGAAAGTGAAAGCGACAGAGAACTAGTCGCACAGGGTGAAAGTGCAGGGAGAGCGCACCCAGATGTAGAGAGCGACCTTGAAGCATTGGAAGACATGGAGGCGGGGAAAAAAGGACAGTATACTGAGAGAGATCTGGACCCAGTTGCTGCCGCGAGTTTTGAAAGTGAAGACGTGCTTTCTGCTTTTCCACGGAGAACCTACTACTGATAGCTCAAGAATTACTGAAAGAGACACAACAAACCAGAGAGAAGATGATCAACATATCTTTGGAAGAGGATGCTCAGGTGGCTGCAAAAATTTTAGAGGAGTAGACTGATTACCTCATGCAAATTACTAGTGAACTGGAGTTGAGGCAAGCTGTTTGTAAAAATCAAGCGCCTACTAAAGAAGATGTGCCCAGGAAACAGCAGCTCGAAGAATCCACTAACGGGAACCATATCTGTGTTGCAGAAGGGGAATTTCCCCCTGAAAAGAGTCGACGAGTTAAAGGCTATGATAGCTAGGGACGAGCAAGAGCTGGATAAAGAGAGCAGAGACCAAGAGAGTACAGAGTAAAGATAAACAGACAAAGTTTACTTACCAAGAGACTGTATCATGCAATTAGCAGAAAGCTTATTATATTAAACTGTTTAATTTTCGTCTGCTTTATGCCTGATTGATCTCTCTAGTCTCATGCGCTTTTAGCAAAAGTTATTCAATTTTAAGAATTTTTTTAAATTCAACTGTTAGTGTTACAGAGTTGAAAAGAAAAGCATTAGACACACCAAAACCTATTCTATCAGTAGATTTTTAGATAAAGCTAACTTTGTACCACTGAAGTTGTTAAAATATTTTTTATTTGACACACTTTTTTAAAATTTCTGAAAATTGACATTTTCGCTTTGAAAAAAACACCAAAAGTAAAGCTCAAAACAAAAAAATGATGCAACAGATAGAAAGAAAATTCAATATTGATGCATGTAGGTACTTTTGAAGAATAATGGGCTAATACATTATCCAGAACACGTCAATCAAAATTGGCATTTTTTCAAAGAATAATATTAATTATCTTTTTAATAATCTAGCTAGCACCTGAGATTTTACACCACTGAATAAAGAATTTCAAGCGCTTTCTTCTGATATAAAGAACCATGATAATAAACAGTTTTAAAAAAAACAGAAAATCATTAAAATATTGTTGGGGACGCCACTAACAAACAACCACAAGCCGCCATAGATAATCTATGTACAATTCTATGTCTCGTCATTCTATGTATTATCATTCTATGTCTTGTCATTTCAATATTATTATTAATCATTACCATGTGCTCAGTAGTGTATTCAATCAACCATTTAGCTACAGACAGCCCCTTATTACTTTCTAGACCATATAATTCGTTCATCCATTCATGTAGTGTACCAATTAACTTGTGCCAAGCGTGGCAGGCATTTAAACCTTTTGTATTTTTCCTAAACCTTTTGTATTCCTTTTATATAAATTTTGTGTTAGTGGATAATAAAATCAGAGTTAACCTGCTCTCACATGCTCAGATGACTCTCACCCTACTCAGACAAAGACAACTAACTCAAGCGGAAGATAGCATTTATAACAACAGCTTGGTCAAGTCGGCTATTGGTGCGGGCAACCTCTAGTAGAAAATGAACAGTCGAAACCAACCTTCACTGCATACGACCTGTTGGCGTATTGTGACGGACGGCGCCGTGACAGGGCAGTTCTATTTTACCGTTCTATGTTAACAATCTATACCTAATCATTCTATGTACACTTATATTCTATGTACATTTATATATTTTCTTGCCATTTAATCTTATATGTAAACCATGTGCTACTCAACCATCCGTGTCAGCAAAGCCAGCCTACTACCGTTCTATTAGTCAAAGCTATTCACACCAGGCATGGCCTACAGTATACCTATTGTATTTGTCTTGTCTTTTGTTTGCCACTGTTATAAATACTGTTGTAATCCTAAATAAACTCAGAGTTAAGCCTTGCACACTCTCAGAAGTTCTTTGTCTTATAAACAATAACTTTAATTGCGCACAGTACATGCACGTACAAACTAAGCACTATCACTACGAGTAGTAATAAATAAGCAGTTCACCGAACTTCTGCTGGTCGAATATAGCCTTGGCTAATTCGGCCCTCAAAGTTCGGCCACTGGCTTGCGCTCAGAGCATTTAACGCAACAGGCAGTTCGGCAGCAACCTGCAATGGTCGACCACTATTGCTAAGGGAGACTGTCGACCTGCTGGCGAGTTGCATCGCTGCTAGCACACTAGAAAGCCATCAGAAGTTCAGGGAGGCTGTGCAGGTAGGCCAAGCTACCACGTACATACCCCCACAGTGAAATCCTGCACAGTATGATACTGAAACGTTGTTCCCTCTGTTATCCCGACGCTTTACAATTATTCCTTTCGGCCAGAAAATCAGTGGAAAGTGTGAGTAGTAATATATGAGCAGATCTCCCTACCAAGTGTTTTTTTGTGGATTAGATCTTGGAGTTGAGGCAATGGGTTACGGCGTTGAATGAATTCGCCGAGTTTGTATTGTATTTTATTTGAGAGGTGTTTGAGTGGCATTTGAGTGGCATTTAAGTGGCATTTGAGTTTTGATTATTTTTTTACTTAATTTGAACTCATATGGCAGCTAGATTTTGAATGTATGGCGTTTAAGTTTTGATAATTTTTTTACATAACTCGAACTCATATGATATTTTGAGAGAGAGGAGAGAAGAACAAGGAGATATAACTACATTAAACCAATATATGATTAGATACATTTATTACATAATAAGTAGGAAAATATCCTTGTATAATATATCTAGAGTTAGTAATACTAAGTAATACAAAGCACTACAACTTGTAATGACAATCAATGCATAGTCTTTTTTACAATGATGTCATTGATGTACTGATGTTATATCTTAGGAAGGAAGACTTCTGTTCTATGTACTTTTGATTCCATAATGAACTAAAATAAAAAGTTATGTATTAGTATAGGATAATTAAACAAAAATGAAAGTTATGTATTAGTATAGAATGGTTAAACAGAAATTTAAAACAACTACAAACTCTTACTAAATAGTATTTTTTTTATTAATTATTACCTTATCATCAAAAATTGACTGTTAATCGGATGTTTTTGTAGCTCGTCGTGCCTTACGTTGTTGAGTCCTTACCCTTCTAGCTTGTCTTTGAACGGACTGTCGCTGCATGTTTCTTCTTTTTAGAGCAAGTTCTTTACGAGCATGCTCGATAGAAATTGGTGTGTTTACCTGTTCTAGTTGATATTGTCGTTGTTGTAATACATAATGTAACCTCTAAATGTCTGATGTAACATCATTCCCTAAGAGCTTTAATGTTAGAAAAGATTCAGTTTGAAAACTATTTAGCTGTTCTATCAAGTCTTTCTGTACGAATTTACAATTGTTTGAGATAATTCGCACTCTCTCTTCAATTTTTTTATTGCATATGTTTTGTAGAAGTATCAAGTCCTCTTGAGTCAAAGGTTTAGGCTGAGTTTCTGATTCTGTGTTGTTAACTATTTCCATTTTTTTGTGATTGAATCTAAAAAAAATACAGATGACTAATTTTTTTCAGTTGTTTTAGTATAATAAATAATGTATGAGTAAAAACTGTAATTTATTAAGTTTTTACCTTGATGCTCTCCTAATAGCTGTACTAGATGTTGCTTCTCTGTTAGCCGTTGTAGAACTGGATGCTTTCTGTGTGAAAACGATGGCTCTTATATAGCTAAAGTTGCAATGATTAAACCCTATGAACACCATCTCGTGTCAATCTCTATGAATCAGCATTTTTTCACGCGAAGGAAATTCAATGCTTTCGCGGGAATAAATAAATTATTTTCACGCGAATACAAACCAATGCTTTCGCGGGAATAAAACTGTTATTTTCACGCGAATACAAACAGTTGCTTTCGCGGGAATAAATATTTTATTTTCACGCGAATAGAAACCAACGCTTTCGCGGGAATAAATGATTTAATTTCCCGCGAATGGAAACCGTTGCTCTCGCGGGAATAAATACTTTATTTTCACGCGAATACAAACCGTTGCCTTTGCGGGAATAAATAATTTATTTTCACGCGAATAGAAACCGTTGCTTTCACGAGAATGAAAATTTAATTTTCACATGAAAGCAACGGTTTGTATTCGCGAGAAAATGAAGTATTTATTCCCGCGAAAACATTGCTTTCTATTCGCGTGAAAATAAATTATTTATTCCCGCGAAGGCAACGGTTTCTATTCGCGTGAAAATGAACTATTTATTCCCGCGAAAGCAACGGTTTCCATTCGCTTGAAAACAAATTATTTATTCCCGCGAAGGCAACGGTTTTTATTCGCGTGAAAATAAATTATTTATTCCCGCGAAAGCAACGGTTTCCATTCACGTGAAAATAAATTATTTATTCCCGCGAAAGCAACGGTTTCCATTCGCGGGAAATTAAATCATTTATTCCCGCGAAAGCATTGGTTTCTATTCGCGTGAAAATAAATTATTTATTCCCGCGAAAGCAACGGTTTCCATTCGCGTGAAAATAAATTATTTATTCCCGCGAAAGCAACTGTTTGTATTCGCGTGAAAATAACAGTTTTATTCCCGCGAAAGCATTGGTTTGTATTCGCGTGAAAATAATTTATTTATTCCCGCGAAAGCATTGACTTTCCTTCACGTGAAAAAATGTTGATTCATAGAGATTGACACGAGATGGTGTTCATAGGGTTTAATCAGTACAACTTTAGCTATATAAGAGCCATATTTTTCACACAGAAAGCATCCAGTTCTACAACGGCTATCAGAGAAGCAACATCTACTACAGCTATTAGGAGAGTATCAAGGTAAGAAGTGCTAAAATAATTATTTGTCTTCAATTAATTGAATCATCTAGGTTTTTTGAATCTTAGTTTTTAAAACAATCTTTTAATAAAACAATAATTTCAGTATATTTACATCATTAAACTAAGTTCTTTTACTTTTTGCAGGTATGATGACATCACACTCCAAAGCACTCCCTAAGCTCCATATTGAACCAACTACAGCTACCAACAACACTGACAATATCTCCACTACAACCATCAATTCCACCACCAATGGCATTCACATTGATGATAGAAGACCCAATCCTAACACCTTTAATGATACATCTTCTCGCTCAAACATCAACACTCCTGCTGATATAGCAATGAAATGTCATGTAGTTTCAGCTGACTCTCCTTTGAGCCCTACACCGGACTACACATATCTGCATGAGAACAGTGAAGTCAAACGAACAGAGGATAACAAAAAACCAACAGTGACATTATCTCGAGCTTCAATTTCCTTTCTACTCAGCAACACTAAGAATAATACCGTAAACAAACTTAGAGAGTTCGAATTGCTTGAGATGGCTGGAATAATGACAGGAGCTATGCAGAAGGGGATGTTGGAAATCGGAAATTTTGTGAGTTTGTCGGATTTACCAATTCCTACGATATTGGAGGTTTTCGATGTCAATTACGTTGAAGATTATGGTATATTGGATTATGAATATGTTTTAACAAACAATCATCGAATTCAAGTCAAGTCACTGATTGACAAAGAACTTACGGTGGAGCTACAGGAACTCGATCCCCGCTCTTCACATATCCTAGTGTACATGGGAAAACTAGAAGAAAATCAACCCGATCTGCGTATTGTAGGAGGTAATCATCATCAAGGGCTAGAACAACGAGTTATAGCCAAAATCTTGAGAAAGAAATCATTAAAACAGTTGCAAGCATACTTTGATATCATCACTTTCGATAATATTCCTGTCAACACTCTTCTAACATTCACTAGACTCTCAGTTTGGAAAAATTTGAAGTTGAAGCAGCAAAAACAAAAACAAGATACAGCGCCTCTACGTATCACTCACACTGTCACTTACAGATACATGACGAATGATGGAACTTTGATGACTGGGAAGATTGTTGTCCCTCCTGAGAACGTTTTGAAGATCAAAAATCATGAATGCGGTATGATTCACTATAAAAGTACGATGTCAACTCAAAGTGGTACAAAGAAACACATTCTCACGATTCTGGGTGTTGAAGAAGCTTTAATGCTCCTATCTACTTCAAGTGAAAAAGAAGGAATAGCTTTCAGATTTTCCCTATTTGATGATGCTGAGCGGATGAAAAGTCATGACGATGATGATGATAACATTGATGCTTATACTGATGACGAAGAAGATGATAATATGACGGATGATGACTCTGAAAACAAAAACTTTGAGGAAGATGAAGTCGTCAACAATGATAGTGAGAAAAGCAATGAAGATAACAATCACATTTCAAGCGAAGCTAGCAGGATTTTGATATCGGAAATTTCATTAAGGTATGTAAATCTTCACTAGTAATAAGTAACTACTAATAACCATATTTTTCACCATAGTAGGATGTAGTTGTTATAACGACGTCTATGTATGCTTTTAGATAGAATACGTGTACAAGTGAATGACTGATGGCTCGCCAAATCTATCAGCAACAACTCATGAACATTAAATTATATATTATTTGTATTGTGGAATAATTTGTATATATTTAGCGCAATAAAGTATTTTTAGTTATATTTAACTTTAGTAATTTAGTCAATTTTTAAAACTTTCGGGGTTACAACTCTAAAAATATTACAAAATTTCAATGTTCCGACACAAAAATAAATATTTCAAGTTATCGTCACATTTTCAAAATTGTTAAGACAACTCCCATTTATAATTTCTAGGCTTCATTTTTGAAAAATATGTAAAAGTTGTCGGCACATTTTGTCAAAATGGTAAGACAACTCCGCTTTTACACAAAAAATTGTGAAAATGTTTTATAATTTGTTTGAGAAACCAAGACAGTAGAAGACTTTTTTACAACTGCAAGCATTATACTTTAGGATTTACAGTTTTGTGAATTGGGTGTTGATAGTTTGTCATGATATGACACGATAATTAAGTAATTATAGTCTTTTTCATAACAATGTTATAGATTCAGTAATACAGATGTGAACCTTACTGCTTCATAACTTGGATGTGGTATGAAGGCAGTTAATGCAATAATTATTTTGTAATATTATGTAAAGTAATACAGTAAGAATGAAGCGTAATACAGTAAGAATGAAGCATATGAAGTTCTCAACCACAAAACAAAATAAAATAATGCATTAGGTAAACTAATGACAGAACATTTTTTACATAATCATTTTTTACATATTCATAAAAACACAGACTATTGTCTGTATATATAATATATATATATATAGAGTGTATTTATAAAAAAACATTCCTATTTACTATATATTTTGTGGTAAGAAATTATAAAATGGGGTAGTTGCATAAAGCCTATTCCAGAGCCATGATAATATTAAAAAAAAAGTGAAATAAAAATTTTAAAACTCACCTAAGAGTGCAGTTAGTACAAAAACTTCTTTTTGAGAAAAGTCCAAGTTTATTTGCATTTTCTGTCTAATAGACGCTAATTTCAATTTAACACAATCATTAAAACCCTTTTTTTTCAGTCCATCTTTTATATTCAAAATTAATTTAAGTGAAGTTAAATCAATTTTCTTATCATCAATCTTTTGGCTTTCCTTTAAATCTACTTGAGTTTGAGGTTTAACTGTTATAGTATTAGATTCTAAAACACTGGTTTTTGGACTGCACTGTGAACTAGCAACAGAAATTAAGTCATTATTACTTTCTTCAGTTTCTGAAAGATCAGAATCTGAAGATATAAGTGCTCTCATTTTTTTACACTGGTTTTCAATCAAAAGCTTTCGATCTCCAGCAGCAGGTTTTTTAGCTATCGCCAACCATTTACTCCCTAATTCAAAATCTAAAACAATGTTTTCAGAAAAATAACCTTCTATTGGATAGAGATACACTAACGCAAAATTTTTTGGAAAAGTAATATCCATAAGTAATTCAGAATATTTTTTATTAATAAATAAAACAAAATTATTGTAACTAGCAATATCAACAATAAAAAACATTTTAGTTTTTAAAATACAACTATGTTGCTGGAGATCTCTCAAAGTTGTATGCGATTTTCCACATAAACAATAAAAAATAAACAAGTGAGCACAAAAATGTCTTGAAAGAACTCGGCCAGGCTCATGCAACCCCCCTAATTTAAACTTATTACCACAAAATATACACGAAATGTTGTTTTTGTTTCCTTTCAGTGATTCACTCAGCGTCTTTGTACCATAGGCTATCAACAGCAATGTAAGCACTGAAAGGAAATACCTAGGGCTTTTTTTATCAATATCTACAAACAAAATAAACAAATTCTCATCATATATAGATAACTTTCTTAAGCATGGTCTATGTATATAAAGATAATACATATCACTTACACTTAAAACACTCTCTATCTTCTTTTATGTCTCCATTTAAAAGGCTTACTTCTTTGTACCTTTTGATTTGAGAATTCTCTGCTTGAACTAAAATAGAAAATACGAATGTAGTTATGCTATTTTTTGAAATTTTTTTATAAATTGAATGAGTATGTAGTAAGTAATATTTTCATCATACTTACATTCAAATGTGCTGCGCTTATAAGTACAGGAAGTTTTCATCCTTCCCAATATATTGGTTACTCCCAATGAAACGTGAAGATGTTTTTTCTACAAAAAATAACATAGTAAATGTAAAGTCATTATTATTGTACCTACAGACAAATTTACATTTTTCATAAAACAGAAAAACTTACTCATAGCAATATGTGTGCTAGCTTTAGTCTTTTTCACCTTCTCTTCTTCATCTTCAAAACATTCCTCAAGCCATCTCAAGGTTTCATCGTCTGTAGAGCTTAATAAAACAATAAATCAAGATTGTAATTAATTAAAAACTCTATATAATACAGTTGAATAATAAAGTTTCAATAATATACTTACATAGCACTGAAATCTATTTCGTCTATATTTAGTTGTAGCTCGTCATTTGAGGTTGTAGACCTACAAGTAATATATATATATATACATTTGTATAAATTTATAAATGTAACTGCAACAAAATTGTAAAAGATAGTATAATATAACTTACTCATTTGTTGTAGGGATATTGCTAGCCATTTTTCGTAGTTTCGTGGACTAATACTTGAAATTGTACTTAGTGCAAATGAAAACTGATACTGTGCAGGAATTTATTATTACGACTAATGTGAGTTAGTCCGGTAGCCACCTACACAGTTCACTACCCCTAGGTCAAGGAATCGTCTGTCGGTGCCGACAGTCTATCAATCAGCAAGCTTATAGGTATCCACCCAGCAGCATACTTGCTAAAGGGGGAGCACCGATGCTATCGTCTGCCTGATAGGCCTGTCGTTATCGTCGTTGTCGTCTTTGGTATGATAACATTAAGTGCTGTCAGAACCTATAAGGTTGTTCGAGCCGTTATCGTATGTCAATGCTGTTGTCCAGTAGAGTTCAAGTAATAAGCTTGAATTGAGTGTAAATACTGTTTATATTTCACAAAGAAAAGTAAGCAGTGAGTTTCCTCAGAACACTGTCTTGTGAGGAGCTCTGTAAGTCTATTTATACACAGGAGGCGGTGCTAAGACAGTCTAGCCTCGTTGAAAAAGACAGTAGAAATATAATAATAATAAATTTGCTAATGGCGTCGAGGCTATGCATCGATCGCAACATGTGACTAAATAAATGTGATAAATGGAATCGTTATGATATTGTTTGTTTGTTGTAGGTGGAGTTTGTAGTTTTTCCCGCACAATACTGCTTAGAAAAAATACTTTCTCTTATATACAAAACATTGAAGTCATTTATCAAGATTAATTCGTAGACTGATTTTCTGATCATTACTATGATAAATGATGTTGTTTTTTAAAAAAAGTGGAAGTCAATTGGGAAGTTGGTTAAAAAAATAGGAAGATAGAGATTAGATAGATTAATAAGCTTAAGCTCTACATACACTCCTGTAAACTTTCTTTCTACCTAGCTAAAATTTTTGAATGTAGAGCATTGGATAAACAAATTTTACAAGCCCTAGATTGATACTCTTTTAAAATATATCTAGCTAGAACGAAACTTACAATTTATTTGAATGACAACTCACTTCCTCCAAACATATTTTATAGCAAAAATATGATGTGTGATTAACTAGTTCAATTGCAGTTCATTGATATGCTCTACTACAACACACACTACTTCGAACTATGTAGTCAACTGAACATATCCACAAAAAATCATATAGACACATCAACAGCAAAACATTGATGCAGTGTAGTTCCATCTTTATATCATCAGACAGTAAATTAAAATGTGAGAGCTTCAATTATAATTTACAACATTAAGTAAAAGTTAAGAATGTAATAAAATACTTTACAGGTATCTGATAGCATTTAATGACTAGTACAATTGAAGTTTATTGATATACTCTACTACAACACACACTACTTCGAACTATGTAGTCAACTAAACATATCCACAATCAATCATATAGACACATCAACAGCAAAACATTGATGTAGTGTAGTTCCATCTTTATATCATCAGACAGTAAATTAAAATGTGAGAGCTTTAATTATAATTTACAACATTAAGTATGAGTTAGGAATGTAATAAACACTTTAAAGATATCTGATAGCATTTAAATATGTATATGTAACATATAACTCTTGTTTTATTAGACAAAACAGCTTCCTAAAAATAGAAAATACACCATGTATGTTGATACATTGTTTGTATTTCACACAAAAAACAATGAGATATTTTAAGAAAAGTAACAGTCTAACTAACAAAACAACTGGATAAAGTCATGCTTTGTTCATGTTTTTTAGATGATACCGGAGATAACTAGAATTAGAGGTAAAACCACAAATCCGTTTTGGTGAAAGGTTGTAGCTGTATTAACTAATATGTAATCAAACAATAAAAAACAGGAGATAAATGCAATCAAGTTCTCTTCCTTTTTAGGTTGAATTCAACCTATAATTCCATCGTCTATGGATGTTCGTTGTTTTGTTTTAAATAGAAACAACATGATAATAAATAGTGCTTAGGTGTAATTAATGACTTTTCTCGAGCGGCTTTATAACGCATAACATTAAAAAGATCAAAACATATAGGATTAGGCGAGAGATGATGATTAATGACTCTTCTGGAATGAGTTTATTAGTGAAGTGACACTTGTGTTATATTATAATTAATTACTTTTTAAAAACTTGTGAAAATGAACTGGTAACATTACGTCGACTGAAATAATACCTAAAACGTCTCGCATAAATTTTGATCTGACCGAAAATGGACTGAAAACCTTTAAGGTGCGTACAAAATTATCGTAACTCGCTATAACGGATATTCTAAGAAATATTTATTTTCTCGTTGCTAACTTGATGTAAAATATTTTGTAACGGATGTCACATGATCTCAATCGATTTTTTTCGACTGAACCACTTAGTTACTCGTAAACATTTGATACTCGCTTGATTTCTTTGATAACAGCAGTATCCCAATTATGTTTATCGTAAATATTTCAAAAACGGATATTGCGTGTTTCAGTTGGTTTTTCCTACTGAATCGCTTAGTTACTCGTAAACATTTGAAAATTGTTTGATTTTTTCGTTGATAAAACATGTTGCAAGTATCTTTTAACAAATATTACCGTGATTTCAATCAGCTTTCCTTACTAGATTACTTAGTTACTCATCAACATTCATAATTGCTTTTATTAATCGTTGTTGCAAAGCAATGCTGTATTTAAATAATATTACTACGTTTCCAACCAATTTCCTTACTGAATTACTTAATTACTCGCCGGTATTTCATAATTTCTTTCACTAATAATTACAAATAATATTGTAAATATATAATACAGTAGATACTAAATTGACACAAGTTTTATACATATGATTTTAAAACTTAACTAATGTAGTTTTTTTACCAGAAATAATAATGATTTTTAAACAAAATCAAAAATTAATGGTGATTACATGTATGGTAAACATAATAACTGTAAATATATATATATATAACTAAAAGAAATATTTATGCTCAAGTCTCCTCTCTCTCTCTCTCTCCTCTAAACTCTCTCTAGATATATACAAACACAGTTATTTTTATATGTAGACTCGATCTCGAATGCTGATAATATGTAGTCTCAAGTGGATAAATGAAGTTAAAGTACTTTGCATTACACAAAATTTACTGTAAATTTTAATCATCTAGAGGACTAACGGTATCCTCTCTCCTCTCTCAAGATATCTCCTCTCTATCTCTCCTCTAACCTCTCTCCTCTCTCCTCTCTCCTCTCTCCCCTCCCTCTCTAGATGTATACAAATTCAATTATTCATATATGTAAACTCGATCTCGAATGCTGATGATATGTAGTCTCAAGTGAATAAATGAAGTTAAAGTACTTTGTATTACACAAAGTTTACTGTAAATTTTAATCATCTAGAGGGCTAATGCTCCCCTTTCTCCTCTCTCCTCTTTCCTTCTCTCCTCTCTCTCTCTCAAGATATCATATGAGTCAAAATTACCAATGTATTACACAAAATTTACTGTAACTTTTAATCATCTAAAGGACTAATGGCATCTTCTCTCCTCTCTCTCAAGATATCTCCTCTCTCTCCTCTAACTACTCTCCTTTCTCCTCTCTCCCCTCTCTAGATGTATACAAATACAATTATTCTTATATGTAAACTCAATCTCAAATGCTGATGATATGTAGTCTCAAGTGAATAAATGAAGTTAAAGTACTTTGTATTACACAAAATATACTGTAAACTTTAATCATCTAGAGGGCTAATGCTTTCCTTTCTCCTCTCTCCTCTTCCCCTTTCTCCTCTCTCTCTCAAGATATCATATGAGTAGGAATTAAAAAAATTTATCAAAACTTAAATGTCATACATTCAAAATCTATATACCCTATGAGTTAGAATTATGTATATAATTATGTAAAAAAATTATCGAAACTTGAAGGCCATACATTCAAAATCTAGCTGCCATATGAGTTCAAATTAAGTAAAAAAATAATCAAAACTCAAATGCCACTTAAATGCCACTCAAATGCCACTCAAATGCCCCTCAAATGAAATACAATGTAAACGCGGCGAATTCATTCAACGCCGTAACCCATTGCCTCAACTCCAAGATCTGATCCACAAAAAAACACTTGGTAGGGAGATCTGCTCATATATTACTACTAGTGTGGCAGTCAATTCGACCCCTAACTGTTTATAGCTTACGAGCATACAACACTGCAAATTTCGATAGTCTGGAGTAATCTGCTGACCTTGCTGCCTACAAAATAATACAAAAAGATACCAACTAAACTGCACCAAATATTCACTGAGTTGTGGGAAACTGTACAGGTGGCAAGCTACCGCTGTTCCACCCTAAATTCCTGTACAATATTACTATTTATTATTAACGTCGTCATCCAAATAATTAATTTATAACTTTTTTGGTCCCAGATTCACTTCTGAATAATTTCAGACTGCTCCAATAAATATAACTTACTCATTTATTAGAACAAATATCATTTGTTGAGGTTCTTTGCCAAGAAGTTATTTCAACCCAGCAAGCAAAAAATAATTCCTCTCCCGAAAATGAACATGGCACGGTTGACGTGAAACTGCTTCCGTTTATACAGACAGAATTCCCTCAAATAAAAACCAGAAAATAGAAATGAATCGGCTTTACACAATGGTGTAAAAGTTATTATTGTAAGTCTACTAAAAACAATAGAAATCTTGTCTGAAAATAGTGTTTTCAGGGGAACTAGAGAACGGACAGCTCCTTGCGCGATTACCTGTCAACGATAATTGAAAAGTTTTAACAAAATATAATCTTGAATTTGAGTGGAGCATTATGTTGTACATGTATATATATATATTATGTCATATTATTTTCACATTTGTTGTTGGCACGTCATTTTCTTTTTATTGGTCCCCCAGTCTGATCAGTGGGGCGGAGTGTGTGGTGGGAATGACTGATGCTACCTACAACAAAGGAAGCGAACACTCTATTAACATTATTTCTATGTAGTCACATGAGGACAAAGGATCACTCATGTGATGTGGCCTTAATTCAGGCAGCACTGTTTATATCTATTTACTCCCATATGCTTATGTAAGGCAATTAGCAATTTCTTATCAGCAGCTAAGCCTGATGATTACGTAATGTTTTGTATATAAGCTGGCTAGAGCTCTCTGTTATTCAGAGCAGGAGAAGAGCTCAGCCAGGTGTGATACTCAATACAAGCTTATTCAACACTCAACCACAACTCTTTGGTTCGATCTCTAACAGAACAGCTGCCCTGCAATTGCTCAGTACGACTAAAGAGTGCCGGCCTGCAAAGGCCCAATACTCTAATTAGTCTGCTACCCAGCTAGTCTGACTATGCTGGGCAGGCATTGGTAGAATCAGTCAGCAGGTTGTATAGGGACAGCAGTCATGCAGAGACAGCAGTCATACAGAGACAGCAGTCATACAGAGACAGCAGTTGTACACAGACAGCAGTCATGCACAGACAGCAGTCGTACACAGACAGCAGTCGTACACAGACAGCAGTCGTACACAGACAGCAGTCGTACACAGACAGCAGTCGTACACAGACAGCAGTCGTACACAGACAGCAGTCGTACACAGACAGCAGTCGTACACAGACAGCAGTCGTACACAGACAGCAGTCGTACACAGACAGCAGTAAGCAGCCTGGGGTCTGGTACAGGTGGATGCTACCAGTCACTCATCACCCAACTACAAAATCCTGTGCAATATTAATGTTTAACCTAAACGTAACTCTGGCTTCAGAGGAAACAGGAAATACAAACCACAGCATTAATCAAATTTATCCTACGTGTTTTTACAGCCATTTCTATTTCCCTGAGTGTAGAAGTTTAAGCATCCAATCAATTTGACTTAGAGACGCATAATCCGATGTAGAGACATACAGATGTTTTTTACACTCACAATTGTGAATGGATGAATTGAAGAGCAGTGTAAATTTGCCTACAAAGGTACACATTACACATTACAGCTGAAAGAATTACACCATGAAGTTGGTGCTGTATATCATCATCCTAAAAGTAGGCTGACCAAATATTTTGAATGTTTTCTCAGCTTATCTCGAGCCAATCGTTGCTGTTCTTCTTCTCCCCATCCTCCCCTCTCTCACCTCCTCCTCCCCCTCCTTCCCCTCCTCCTCCTCTTCTCCCCTACTCTTTCCCCCCATCCTTAAACTTCTTCCCATTCTCCTCATCCTCCCCTTCCTCCCCATCCTCCACTTCATTTCTTTGCTGTTTCTTGCTCTTTTGTTTTGTGTTGCTTCTAACCATAAAACCATGCTGTTACTCAATGAGAATCGTTGATTGCAGATAAGACCTTTGTATGAATAACATGCTGATAGATGAGCAATTGAGAGCCAACTTAGTTGGAGCATTGAGGATTTATCATTCCGTTGGAGTCACTTCAATGATTACTGATACAAAAATTCATCCCATAAACATTCACATTAAACTCTAACCCACCTGTATTGGTAAGAAGTTAAAGAGAAACTGCATATGGGATCAGTTTATTTAATTGACAGTAGTTAGGGGTTGCCAATTGCGGGAGGAAGTATAGAATTAGAAGGAAGATACTTCTTTGACTGTGTTGAAAAATAAACAGCTAGCTAAGCAAACAAGGAGGAGCATGTAAGTATGAGATCACATGTAAGACTCAGTCAACTCCCTGTTAGTGGTGAACATCATTAGCTATGGAAACAGTCTTTGGTTTGGGCTATAAGCACAACCCATGGCTCAAGTATTTCCAGCTAGGAGGCTTTCACATTGTCATAGCGATGACAAGACTCCAAGAAAGAATTTTGTGGGTAAAACTGATGAAAATGATGGAAAAAGTTGGGAGAACGAATGCAGACAAATGGTAGTGATAAGTGCAGAAAGTGGGTGGGGTGGATGCAAAAAGTGGGTGGAGGGTGAGTACAGAACATGGAAGGGGCTGAGGGCAAAAATGGGTGGAGTTAGAGGCCGAAAGTGGGTGAAGAGAGGGTACAGAACACTGGCTGGATAGATGCAGAAACTGGGTGGGAGTGGAAAGCAGTACAATACGAGCAGATCTGCAAAAATAACCATTAATCCTCAGAAACTTGTGGAGAGCTTGGGTGGGGGGATGTGTATCGAATTGAAGACCGGTACCATGACGGGAACATGGATACCAAATACAGCTTGTAATGTTGTCATCCCACCAGCACATGGATTCTTTACTGCTTTGGTTCGTTAATATAACATGCAGATGTCTATAAGACAACAGATCTGTAAACATATCAAGTTGATTATATAACTTGTCATTCAATGTGTGTAAACTGTTTGAGATAAGAACCTGCACAGAGCTGTCTGATATTTTGCTTATAAGTATGACATATTGATCTGTAGACCTGTTAAATGGTTGTCTTATTTGTGAAGTTAATTATAGTTGTTTCGGTTGCATTGAGCTATTAGATATTTATAGTAATTTTGAGAATTGCTTTTGTTGAAAGTTAGTTGATTATGCTTGAGGTTATTTTGCTTGTTTATAACCCTGTTGAGACTTTCCCAATAGTACTTTGTAAGATTCTGTTTGAGGTTTATGCTGTTATTTAGCATACTTGTAGTATAATATATTAGATAAATTAATACAGCTCAAACAATTAAAATATTTGTTAGAAGTTCTGAGTATTAGTTATACAATATAGCTAATAGGCATTATAATAAACAAAGTTACCAATGTTAGAAAGGTGAAGACTAAGGTATGGCGGGATGTTTGTTTTTTACCAAATGCCAGTAGGTTCGGTTGACACGCCAACAAAGCATACTCAACTCTAAGCATGAAACATGCCAGCCATTGTTTTATTTGCCTACGCTTGGGCATTTTTTCATCTTTCTTTACAAATCCATGATTATGTCTTTTAAACAAACTTCTCATCTTCAACACATTTAGATGACTGTTTTTATTTAACTTTCTTAAGCCTTTCTAGCTAAACTTGTTTATTTTTTCACCCCGACAATAGTAGGTCTTACAGTTTAGTATGTGCCGGTCTAGTATGTGCCGGTCTAGTATGTGCTGGTGTGCTGGTATGTGCTGGTCTGTGCTAGTGTGTGCTAGTGTGTGCTAGTGTGTGCTAGTGTGTGCTAGTATGTGCTAGTAAGTGCTAGTAAGTGCTAGTGTGTGCTAGTATATGTTAGATGTGCTAGTGTGTGCTAGTATGTGCTAGTGTGTGCCAGTATATGCTAGTATGTGCTAGTTTGTGCTAGTATGTGCTAGTGTGTGCTAGTATGTACTAGTGTGTGCTAGTATGTGATGGTATGTGCTAGTGTGTGCTAGTGTGTGCCAGTATCTGCTAATATGTGCTAGTATGTGCTAGTATGTGCTAGTATGTGCTTGTATGCGCTAGTGTGTACTAGTGTGTGCTAGTGTGTGCTAGTGTGTGCTAGTGTGTGCTTGTGTGTGCTAGTGTGTGCCAGTATGTGCTAGTATGTGCTAGTATATGCTTGTATGTGCTAGTGTGTGCCAGTATGTACTAGTATGTGTTAGTGTGTGCTAGTGTGTGCTAGTGTGTGCTTGTGTGTGCTAGTGTGTGCCAGTATGTGCTAGTATGTGCTAGTATATGCTTGTATGTGCTAGTGTGTGCCAGTATGTACTAGTATGTGTTAGTGTGTGCTAGTGTGTGCTAGTGTGTACTAGTGTGTGCTAGTGTGTGCTAGTGTGTGCTAGTGTGTGCTAGTGTGTGCTAGTATGTGCCAGTATGTGCTAGTATGTGCCATAATGAGCCAGTATGTGCTAGTATGTGCTAGTATGTGCTAGTGTGTAATGGTGTGTGCTAGTGTGTGCTAGTGTGTGCTAGTGTGTGCCAGTATGTGCTAGTATGTGCTAGTATGTGCTAGTATGTGCTAGTGTGTAATGGTGTGTGCTAGCGTGTGCTAGTGTGTGCTAGTGTGTGCCAGTATGTGCTAGTATGTGCTAGTATGTGCCATAATGAGCCAGTATGTGCTAGTATGTGCTAGTATGTGCTAGTGTGTGCCAGTATGTGCTAGTATGTGCTAGTATGTGCCATAATGAGCCAGCATGTGCTAGTATGTGCTAGTATGTGCTAGTGTGTGCTAGTATGTGCTAGTGTGTGCTAGTGTGCACTAGTATGTGCAAAAACATACTGGTCGGTGCTTGTGTGTGTTAGCACATGGTAGTACATGCCAGAAAATGCTACTGTAAGCTGGTATGCTTAAGCAGAAACCAATAGGGAACAGCCTATGACCTTGATCAGGCGTTCAAAATAATTTTGTGACCTGCCGCAAAAACCATTTGCATTGACTTTATATTTGAAACTCTCTCAAATTAGCTGACTTTTCCGATCACTTACAAACATTTTTCATTTAATTTTCGTGTTTTTAAGACAGCTTGTCCTTTCATCATTGAACCTAACTTTAGGGCGTGTTTGACACCATTTGTAGTTTAATGGACATAATTATGATGTTATGTTTCAATATTACTGCAAATTAATTTTAGCATCAAAAAAGTATTTTTAACGCAACACAATAGTTCATTTGATCGTTGCGTTCATTTTATTACTGCATCACCTAGGAAATGTAAATAATAATATTCTCAAGATTGACCATTTTGTTGGACAAAAAACTGTATCTTATCCCTTTATTCTCACTCCTATGCTATGAATCAATGTAACTGAGTGAAACTGAATTCCTCATGTATGATTAGGCATCTTCATTGTGTAGAAGAGTTGAGAGCCTCTTTTAACAACCATCAACTATACTAGAGAAATAGCATAGCTGAGAGTACTTGAGAATACTTAGCCCAACTTATGCGCGCTTCCCACAGTATCAGCAGCTGCTAGACACCTTATAAGGACCATCAACTTCCGCTCCCTCGTGCTTGGGTAGGAGGAAAGCAGGAGCCACCAGATCATGTGTTTGTGGTGTGGTTGGGTGTCACTGTTTGAATCTATTTTTTAACATGTTTTAATTTGTGCAACATTTCTTTTGTTACGTATGACCGGCTCACCCCTAATAAAGGGGTGAGAGCTCCTGGTTCTTTCCTGTAAAAGGAGCTGCTGTTTTATGCGCAGTCAGACGTATTGTGGATCTTGTGCAGTAACTATTTTATATTGTAAAATATAATTGTTTAATAATGTATTTATTCTCTGAAAAAATGTGTAGTGTGTCTGGGTTACGGACCCCTGGAGGAGTTAGCGTCTACTTCAGAGTCGACCTAGTGTGTCTCAGTCACGGACCCCTGGAGGAGTTAGCGTCTACTTCAGAGTAGACCTAGTGTGTCTCAGTCACGGACCCCTGGAGGAGTTAGCGTCTACTTCAGAGTAGACCTAGTGTGTCTCAGTCACGGACCCCTGGAGGAGTTAGCGTCTACTTCAGAGTAGACCTAGTGTGTCTCAGTCACGGACCCCTGGAGGAGTTAGCGTCTACTTCAGAGTAGACCTAGTGTGTCTCAGTCACGGACCCCTGGAGGAGTTAGCGTCTACTTCAGAGTAGACCTAGTGTGTCTCAGTCACGGACCCCTGGAGGAGTTAGCGTCTACTTCAGAGTAGACCTAGTGTGTCTCAGTCACGGACCCCTGGAGGAGTTAGCGTCTACTTCAGAGTAGACCTAGTGTGTCTCAGTCACGGACCCCTGGAGGAGTTAGCGTCTACTTCAGAGTAGACCTAGTGTGTCTCAGTCACGGACCCCTGGAGGAGTTAGCGTCTACTTCAGAGTAGACCTAGTGTGTCTCAGTCACGGACCCCTGGAGGAGTTAGCGTCTACTTCAGAGTAGACCTAGTGTGTCTCAGTCACGGACCCCTGGAGGAGTTAGCGTCTACTTCAGAGTAGACCTAGTGTGTCTCAGTCACGGACCCCTGGAGGAGTTAGCGTCTACTTCAGAGTAGACCTAGTGTGTCTCAGTCACGGACCCCTGGAGGAGTTAGCGTCTACTTCAGAGTAGACCTAGTGTGTCTCATGTAGGAGAGGAGTGGGTACAAGGAACGTACATTGAGTGTTAACTGTTGTGTCGATGGTAGCGGATACAAATATACTACAATATGTATCTGTTGTTGAGTGCCTGCTTAGATAGATTTGAACGAGGTGTTTTGGCTTGTCCCGTATTGACCATACCATAACAGATAGGGTCTCCTTCTAAAACTAATCATGGGGTGATTGCACACAGCTGTGTCGGCAAAAACCTTGTAGAGTTTTCTTTTGGAATCTACCTAACAAGAATGGAAATAGTTGAGTTTGCCGTCATTTTTCTTTTCAGAACGTCACCGACAATGCAGTTTACTTTTGCTCTCAGGCTCAATTGGCTCTGAAACTTTTTCAACAACTCCAAAAATCTTGATTCCTGATAGTCATTTTGATAGGTGCTGGTTTGATCCTTTGAATTTCCACGCCAAAGCCTTATGTTTAACACAACTATTACTTTACCTGCTTGGTGTTTAATTTCCATGGCTCCCCAATATCTGGCTGTCAGATCATCCCATTATATGTCTTCAAAAGTTGTAGGGTTGCTGTCATCAACAATACCTGGGTTTGATGTTTGTCTTGTTCTCAACTCCAGCTTCTACCACCTGTTCAATGTTTTCCACTATTGCATCTACACTTTCTCCTACCTCTACCATACCAGTCCCTGACTGGTTAACTGGTTTGTTTGGCTTTCTGCAGCCAAGAGGTTTTGCTTCCAACCATTTCTATTTGAGTTGAAGTGTTTTTTTTTCTTAATATCCATTGCGCGATGGTCCAATAGTTGCCTAGAAAAACTAACAAAAAATAATAATGCATAAAAATTTTGCTCAGAATTGTATAGCCTGTACAAATTCTAAAATACTTGTAATCTGATACATGGCTTGCCATCATTTTAAATAAAAATCCAGAAATTACCAAGAGCTTCAGTATTTTCAGTGGACGGTGAAAAATATGGAGTGACTACTTTTTCTTCATGGCCATTTTTATTATCATTCTCCGTTTCATCAATGTCTGCAATATATGTATCAGGTTTTTCACAAGCCAATCCCACTCCGGTTGTATTCACAAACTATGTTCCTTTTTCAAGTCCATTCTTCTTTCTACAATTAAACAAATGCTAGTAAAGTTTTGCATGTAAATAAAAGTTGTATGAATGAGTAAAAAAAAATTTATATTAAACTGTAGCAATAATCTATAACAACCATCATATTTCTTTTGAAAAACTTTTTAGGTAAATAAAGTTTTTCTAGAAACTTATTCTTAAAATAAGAGAACGTCTTCATAAACAATAATCTTTAATTAATAATCTGATGATTGATATTAAATAATAAACAACAGGACTAAAAAGTTTTGATAACTGTCCGTTGTTAGACCAGACTATACCTAACATTTATCTTGACTCATGTATGTTTGAAAAGAGTCCTTTGTGTTTTGATATTAGGTAAGTAATATATATTCAGTGAAAGCTTCTCTAAATAAGCCGCTGTACTTGGAAATAAAAAACTTCTTTGAAATCCAAAAGGTTAAATTGAAAGCATTTAACAACCATTCCAACATTAAAATATAAATAATAAAAAATGAGACACAATCTAATAAAATTTAATTTATTTTTCTCCAAAAAAAATAGTATTGAGCAGCAAATAAAAAAGTTTTGAAGTTTGAGAACAAAAACTTTTTTAGACTCTATGACAATTTTTATCTCTGGCAAAAACTACATAACAACACTGAATAATAAATAAACAGAACCCATTTTGCTTTCCCATAAACTGATGGTGTCTATCAATGTCAAAGACTTCGCAATCTTGACAGCAAATTTTCTAGACTCTAGACGAACACTTTCTTCAATGTGACATACCTAAGTAAAATTATTAACAAAGAAGTAGAACCTAGCTGCTGACTCTCTGATAAAGCTCATTATGTCAACGCCAAAGACTTTATGGTCTTGAGAGAGCAAACTTGTTAGATTTTATGAGATTGCCTTCTCCAGCTTGAGTGACCCAAATACAATTGTAATTGAATATTTGCGCGACAAAAACTTTTCTTTGCACAAAAGCTAGATTACACCACATAGGGATTTTTGTCCGCCAAAAAATTGCTTATAGTGCGACAACCAGACTATGTTATATAGGTCAGTCAGCGCATCTTTGACTACTTAAAACCAGCTGTTTTCAAACTGACAGCATCCACTCCAGTAATATTCACTGACGGAACAAATTCTACTGCAACTACTAGGACTAACAGCAATAAGGTGAGAATTAATAAATAATTATTTCACACTAGTTAAAGAACTCAACTAGTTGCGCTGGAGTAAGTTGAGTTCTTTAACTAGTGTAAAATACTTGTTTATTAATTCTTACTTTGCTGCTGTTAGTCTTAGTAGTTGTAGTAGTTGTAGTAGTCACTAATAGTTGAAGAACTCAACTAGTAGCGTTGGAGAAACGAATTTCTCGTAGAGTCTAACAGGTTTGCTCTCAAAATTGCTGAGTCTTTAGCGCCAATAAAAATGGAAAAGTCTATCAAAGAGTAAGTTAGGTTTTACTTATTCATTGTTAGATATACTTACATAGTTTGCGCTAGAAGAAGGGATTTCTTCAAAAGTCTAACTAGCTTGCTCTCCCAAGTCTGACAAGTCATATGACATTGATAAATGATTTTTATATCATAATCTACTGATTTATCGTTGAGCGTAGTTGTTTGATATTATTTGTCGTTATATAGTTCAAATTAAACATGATCTTTTCTAGAACTTGAAATTTTTTTTACAAATATCACTGAATATTCAACATACAAACAATTACGTTTTATTGTTGATAACAATACTAGCATTGTCTCTTTTTGTTTTTGATAATTATGTTATGATGTGTATTATTTTTAAATCTATTGTTGTCGTGACCCCAAAAAGTATCAAAAACAAAATAGCCAAAAGTCTCACTGAGAGAAAAAATGATGTTGAGAGAAAACCAACAACAAAAAGCGAACTGTTCCAAAAATTTATTTGACCTGTAATGCCAATGCCTAAACAGCAAGAGCAGAATAAAGTGAAAACAGAAATGGATCAAGCTCTAAAAATTGCCAAGTTTCTCAAAGGGTGGAAATCCAGCAAATTGCAAAAGATAGGATCCTGCAGTTTTCTAAAGAGTTTCCTTGTCATAACGGTTATGGAAGTTGTTGGTATAACAATACTAATGCATTTGGTGATTACTTCATTCTATCTTACTCTGATGAAATGGATGTGTGACAGATTCAAGAGTAGTTTCCCAATAAGACCAGTCGTAAGTCTCAATCTTTCCGAGTACCTGCTACCTTGCATCATTATTTACTTGGATGTGTTTCGAATCCAAAAAAATAAAAAAAACGGTACCTGTTAAATATGAAAAAAACACGAAAAAGTTAAGCTTGGGAGAAGATGCTGTGTGAGCCAAAAAAATGAGACAGCTATCAAAATATGAACTCAATATCAGCTACAAGATTGATTATACCACAAGTTTCACCCAACGCCAAGTTTTCTCTTACAATGAAGTTGTAGAAATAATTGTCCAAAATCGTTTCCAGGGAGAAAAATGCGCTTTGCATTCGATATCTCTCGGAAAAAATGGAAAGAGAAAAGCTTCTCAACCCAATGCAGATACGTCAAAAATGCTAAAAAATGTGCTCCAGGTTTGATGGTTTATAAAGGGAAAAATGGGATACTAAGGGAGCACGTGTTGCAATTTAGTCTTTCTATCCAAATCTAGCTCCAATAAATGGCAACAAAAGTGCTGTAAAGTAAGTTACGATGAAAACCCGTCGAATCCAAATACAAATGAGGATATTGTCAATTTCATGAATGACGAATTTATAGAGCTCAAAGTAGTTATCAGTGTTGATGAACCGTTTAGCCTATATCTAATGTTTGATGTTAAGTCATTATTTTTATTGGCTATTGTTTTCATAAACAATCCATTAAGTTCTTATAAACATTAAACATATCTCTGATGATAATATCTTATCAAACAAACTCAATTTTCTTATCAATTGTTATAAACCTTTTTCTATTATATTATTCTACTAATAAACTAATTCTCAACAAAACTTACAAATGCAAATACAATTAGACAAAATGCTATTGGGAATGTGTGAATAGGGATCTAAACTGGGTGAAAGATCTCCAGCATAATCAAATAACTGTTAGCAAACACATTTCTTAGGATTACTATAAATATCTGACAAGGTTGTGCAACAGTATCAACTATAATTAACATCACGTATAAAACAACCATTTAACAGGCCTACCTATAATTATGGTATATTTGTAAACAAAATATCAGACAGCTCTGTGCAGGCTCTTATCTAAACCAATTTACACACATTGTTTGACAAGTTATATAATCAAATTGATATGTTTACAGATCTGTTTACAGATCTGTTGTGTTATAGACACCTGCGTAAGTAGTAATATATGAGCAGATCTCCCTACCAAGTGTTTTTTTGTGGATTAGATCTTGGAGTTGAAGCAATGGGTTACGGCGTTGAATGAATTCGCCGAGTTTATATTGTATTTAATTTGAGGGGCATTTGAGTGGCATTTGAGTGGCATTTAAGTGGCATTTGAGTTTTTGATTATTTTTTTACTTAATTTGAACTCATATGGCAGCTAGATTTTGCATGTATGGCATTTGATTTTTTTATAGTTTTAACCTTGTATATAAATGAAAACGTGATAAGATTGTATGGTTATTGGAAGTTAAGATGTCGACAGAGGATGATGTTGAGATGAGACCGATGAATGAAGTTGATACTATTGATGGTACTGCACGTGATATGATAGATGTTTTACCGAGTATGAAGCGTAAAGCGTTGATAATTGTGATGATTTTGGTATTTGTTGTAGGACTTTCCACTTTTGGAGGTGTTACTGAGTTTAGTATGTATGAAGAAGCTATGGAAAAAATACAAAAAGCGAGAAACTCTCCTGTTGGAATCATAAATGAAACTACTGTTGATTGATGAACATCTTTTTATGATGAATGGGAAACCTGAATATTATGACCCGAGGATGCGATCTCCTTTTACAGCAATGATTGCAGGACCAACTGGATCGGGAAAGACGCAAGCGATTTTTCGAATGATTGAAGCTAGTCAGACTATAGCACACCCTCCACCAACAGAGATTCACTACAGTTATGGAGCCTACCAAAAAGCCTTTGATGATGTACCAGGAGTGATTTTTCATGAAGGCATGATAAATATAACAGTGAGTTTTCCCAGAGATGGTAAAAATCGATGGCTGATAATTGATGATCTCATGGATGAAGTTTCTGGTAAAGCCGATGCTAATGCTTTGTATACAAAATATAGTCATCATTTGAACATAAGTGTGTTTTTTATTGTTCAGAATCTGTTTTTAAAAGGAAATCGTACAATTTCCTTGAATAGTCATTATTTTTTTCTTTTTAAAAACCCTAGAGATGCTTCTTCTATTTCCTATTTGGCTCGACAATGTTTTCTATCAAAAGTAAAATATGTACAAGAGGCTTTTGAAGATGCAACAAAGAAACCATACTCTTATTTACGAATAGATACGACTCAACAAACGAATGATCAACATAGACTATTGGGAAATTTTACATCAGTTCTCCCTATGATATTATATGTACCCAAGTAAAAGGATATAAATACAATTACTATTCGTTTCACCTCAATCATATTTTGTTATTCAACGACGCAACACGAAAGCGTTATAATGTCTAAAGCTTTGGAGAAAAAATTAACAAGAAATGCAGCTGTGTTGTTATCGCTCAACAATGCAACCTTTGCTATTCAAAAGTCTGTTATAGCCAAAGCCAAAAAGGAGTTTATTATGACTCTAATGGAATGCGCTAAAGCTATTATAAATGGAATGATACCATTGACATCATCTCAGTATAATGAGTTGCAGCGGAACGCGAAGGATATTAGCGCTTTAGTAAGAAGATCAACGTTAGATGATAAGAAAGCTGTATTGCAAAAAGGAGGATTTTTAGGCGCTCTACTAGGACCTATCATCAGCAATATAGTTCCTGGGTTATTTAAAAGTGTGCTAGGCGGAGGGAGAAGATGAAGATGAAACTCTCAACACGAATGATGCGAAATAGAACGGCGATTTTAGCTCTGGATGATTTGAGTAAGAAAGGAAAAATCGCTATAGTCGAAAAGGCCAACTCAGACTTGTTTCAATCATTGATAGAAAGTGTTAAAAATATTATATTAGGTAATGTTCCTCTTGATTCTGAGCAGTTTATTGAGTTGCAGCGTTACAAGAAGGAGCTTCATAAACTTAGTGGTAGAGGGACAGTTGATGATAAGCGTAAAATTTTGATTCAGACTGGTAGAGGGAATCTTTTGGATGCTATTATAAACCCTATTGTATCTGTTTTGTCATCAATACAAAGATGAATCGTCAGCCTTTAGCATTCTCCAGACGTAATTTTATACTCACTGAAGATGAATACTGTTAGGGACGCCATACGAACGATCGTTACTGATACCTAGTCTTATCATCACATACTCACATTGTCTAGTTCTATGCGTACATTCTAGTACAGTTTGTTCTATGCAATTATTATTATCTTTTCCTTAAGCATGTAAATCTATATGTTAGCCATGTGCGTTCACCCAAGCAGATACCTATGTACCACCCACCTCTTTTTACTGGCACACTCTAGCCAATTACTCGTGCAAGGTGTGGCCTCCTTTGTGTAACAATTTATATTATATAATCATGTATATAAATATGTGTGTAAAAGGTAATAAAGTCAGAGCAACTGTGAGCCTCAAATGATTGTTTACTACTACACAGACTTTAGTCAGTAGCACAAACAATAAGCACAGGATACAGACTACAGCTTGCACTACCGACTATCAGTGTAGTAAGGAACCTTGGTAGAAAGCAATCGATCAACTCGATCCTTGCTGCGTATTCCCGCTTGTCGGTGTACGGTGCCAAGCAGTTCCACTCACCCGATATTTCGGCACAGACAAGTCGACCTTTGTTGTACCGACTGACTACGAAAACGGCCGAACAGCCATTTCTAGTTACATTAATATTTCGGCACAAACAAGTCGACCCTTGTATGCACTGACTGATAACAGAAAGGGCCAAACAGACACTTTCAATTGCATTTGTGATTGTGGGGAGTTGTGCAGGTGTGCCAACTACCATAGCAACCAAAATCCTGTACAGTGGTGGCAGCAGTGGGATTGGAACAGTTCCCAAAGGAAGATAACTCCCACACCAGTACGCAAAAAGGCAGGAAAGTGACAAAAGAATGGCTACTAGAAGGAGAGCAGTCAGTACCGACAGAGAGGGAGCACCTATGCACATCATGGGCACCCTGACCGACATTCTGGACAGAATGACGGTTACCAACAGTAGAGACAAGTTCCAGGCCCCCAAGTTCAATGGAGAGGGCGACGTTAATTATTTTTTACAGCGTTTCCAGGAAGTAGCAGGAGCCAACAGATGGGCAGATAATGAAGCTACCATACACCTCCGACAGTCACTACTAGGCAAGGCCGAACAGTGTGGACGCGGCCTGACACAGGAGGCAATCATGCAAGCTTTACAAGCCAGTTTTGGGCTCACCCGAACCGAGGCCCAGAATAAATTAATGCATTACAGGAAGCCTCAGAAAGACACCCTAAGAGAACACGCCCTCACAGTCGAACAGTTGATAGAGGCAGCCTATCAAGACCTCCCACAAAGGAACCGAACAGAACTGACATTACAAACATTCCAGAGCACGTTGGGACACACCTATTTGCAAAGGCACCTACTGGCCATTCGGCCTGCTACAGTAGAGGAAGCCATACAAGCCGGCAGTGAATTTTTACAGATTCAGCACCAGCCACTGGCGCACACGAACATCAGGATGGTACATGAAGACCAACCAGATGAGACACAGCCGGCCACCTGCAAAGAGATAGACGAACCCCTGGGAAAATTAATGGCTAACATAGCCGACCTGAGTCGAGAGATAGCCGACCTGAAGGGCAAGGCCAAGGAACCCCCACTCAAGCGATGCTGGGGATGCCAACGGGTAGGACACCTGAGGAAGGAGTGTAGGACAGCCCCCTGGTCCAACGCCCAGGGAAACGGGTACAGCCCGCAACAGTAGGGCCACCTACTCGTTGCAACAGGGCACCGGAACGTAACCAAAAGCGCCAGCACCACCGAACCCAGGCACAAAGAGACACCATACAGTCCAGATACCTACCTGCACCAACTACCTGTGTTCCACTTAAGAACAGGTACACACCGCTAGCAGACGAAGGAGAGGATACAGATGAAGACGACGAGGAACCTACAGAACCTCCAGCCAAGGCTAGGCGAACACAACACAAAGCCAGCCAGACACCGTCGCCGCCAGAAGACCCCAAGGCCGACTACCGACCCATGACCATCCACCTCAATCAAATTGAGCGCCCCTACAAATCTAGCTACTACTTGCCAGGGCGGGTAGAAGGTAAAGCCGTGTCGTACTTGATCGACACAGGCTGCAATACGAACCTGTTGTCAAAGAAAGTATTCGACCAACTACCAAACGGAACAAAAGAGCGCCTACAGGACTATGACTCGCATGGGCTAATGGCAGATGGAACCCACCTACCGTTCTATGGACTGATCACCCTGACAGGCCGCATCCGCCAGGTCAAGTACCGGGAGACCTTCGTCGTTAGTCAAGTAAATGAGGACATCATATTAGGCATGCCCTTCCTAACAAACCACCAGTGTCAAATGGGGTTTGACAGACCCGTCCTAAGGATCCAGGAGCAAGAGCTAACTTGTACTGACAGACACGGGAGGAACCTGATCTCCAAGGTCCAAGTACGCCAGAATACAAGCATACCCCCCCAAGCCGAGGCCACCGTCTCCTGCCACCTCACCGACAGAGACCCCTGCGAACAAGGGATGATCGAGAGTCTCGAGGGCGGACTCATGCTCGCTGCTAGCGTGAACGCACCAGACAACCGTGGGAGGGTATTGGTACGCTGTATCAACCCCACACAAGACGCCCTACACATATCCGCCGGAGAAGTGATAGGCACCTACACTGGCATCAGAAAGGAGGAAGTGCAACCATTTCCCACCGGGGGACCCCAGGTCGGACCCCTACATGGCGACCTCCCCGACCACCTGCAGCCCCTGTTCCAACAGGCACGACAAGGGTGTAAGAGTACCAGAGAAGAGAGACAGCTACGAACCCTCCTTTCAACATATCAGGATGTATTCAGCCGGAATGACGGCGACATTGGGCGAACACCTCTCGTCGAGCACTCTATTCCAACAGAGCCGGGAACCCGACCCATCCGTTGTCCACCCCATAGGCTAGGACCTGAAAAAGAAGCAGAGGCAGAACGTCAAGTGAAGGAACTTCTGGCCAAAGACTTGATCGAACCAGCTGACGGAGCATGGAGCTCGCCCGTCGTGCTTGTCCGGAAGAAGGACGAATCGTGGAGGTTTTGTGTAGATTATAGAAAGTTAAATGATGTTACCAGACAAGACGCCTACCCTATCCCCAGGATAGACGACTCTCTAGATGCGTTAGCTGGGAGCAAATATTTCTCCACACTCGACCTAACCAGTGGCTACTGGCAAGTCCCACTAGACCACGACGCTCAGAACAAGTCGGCCTTCATCACACGGAGCGGCCTCTGGAGGTGGAAGGTGCTACCTTTTGGCCTCACCTCCGCTCCCGCCACGTTCCAACGATTAATGGAGAGGGTCCTGAAGGGGCTACATTGGAAAACGCTACTCTTGTACCTCGACGACGTGATCATAATCGCCCCAGACTTTACTACACATATAGAGCGGCTAGGAGAGGTACTCTCCCGACTCCAGCAGGCGGACCTCAAAGTAAAGCCCTCAAAATGTGAGATTCTGAGTCAACAAGTCAGGTACCTGGGCCACATAGTCAGCGCCGAAGGAGTGGCCACTGACCCTGACAAGGTTGCGGCAGTGGAGAGATGGCAAGAGCCCAAGGACGTCCGTGCCTTACAAGCATTTTTGGGGACTGCCGGGTACTACCGGCAATACCTACCGGACTACGCCACGACAGCAAAACCACTGACGGTACTCACCGGAGGAGGCGTCCCTTGGAAATGGGGGGAAGCAGAACAACGGGCATTCAACCAACTTAAGGCCGGACTCAGCCAAGCACCAGTGTTGGGATATCCAGACCCTACACTCCAATACATCCTCGACACGGACGCTAGCGCCGTGGGCCTAGGAGCGGTACTCTCGCAAGTGCAAGACGAGAAGGAAAGGGTAATTGCTTATTACAGCAAGACGTTGTCGCCAGCTGAGCGCAACTATTGTGTGACCCGCAGAGAACTCCTGGCGGTGGTAAAGGCCGTCAAACACTTCCGTCCCTATCTGTACGGACAGGAGTTCAAACTAAGGACAGACCATGCCTCACTCCGCTGGCTATGCAGGCGCAAGGAACCATCAAACCAAATAGCCAGATGGCTAGAGACCTTGGCAGAGTTCAAATACCAACTAGAGCACCGAGCGGGATCCCGCCACGGGAACGCTGATGGACTCAGTAGAAAGGACGAGTGCCTCGATTGCAAGCAGTGCAACTCTATAGAACAGCGGGATGGTGGCCCCACCCACACAGAGTTACAACAAGACCTCCCGAAGGAACAAGTCAACCTTATGGTCACCAGCCCCACTACCAATGGGAAGGAGTTGGCACAAGCCCAGAGAGACGGGAACCACCCTGTAGCCCGGCTGTATGCAGAAATACAGAACCCAGGAACCTTGACTAAGAGAGAACTCGAAGAAGGCAGTTCAGAGCTTAGGATCCTGTACGACAGGAAGGAAGCCCTGAGTATCCGAGCCGACAAGGTGCTAGTCATGAGATTCGACCAACAAGGCAGAACCAAATTCTGTGCAGTCTGTCCTCCGTCCTGGAGACAGAAAACAGTGTGGGAAGCCCACCAAATGGCACACGCCAGAATACACCGGACCCGAGCACGATTGATGCTGGACTGATACTGGCCCGGCATGTCCGCTCTGACCCGCAGACTGGTGAACAGCTGCGAGATTTGTCAGGTCGCCAAAAAGAGTAAGAGACCCACCCCACCAGAAGGCCAGAGGCTCTACGCTGGAAGACCATTCCAGAAACTGGCGGTGGACCTGGTGGGCCCCCTCCCACTCACGAAGCGAAAAAATAGATGGATATTGGTGATGACAGACCACTTCACCAGGTGGCAGGATGCTATTGCCATACCCGATGCCACGGCCCCTACCGTGGCCAGCACACTGGACGAGCGTGTCTTCAGCTACTGGGGCTTGCCCGAACAAATACACACAGATCAAGGTGCACAATTCGAGTCGACCATCTTAGAAGAGCTGTGCACACTCTGGGGAGTACACAAAACTAGGACCACCCCCTATCACCCACAAGGAAATGGCATGGTCGAACGCCAGAACCGAACACTCGGAGACGCCCTCAGAACGCTCATCCTAACAAAGGGACAAGACGAGTGGGACCAGCTACTACCACAAATCATGCGAGCCTGTCGAGGTACCCCCAACTCTACGACAAAAGAGACGCCAAATATGATGATGCTCGGCCGGGAGGTTCGATTGCCCGACCAGTTGACCGGTTCACCCCCCACCCTAGATAACTACGGGCTGACAGAACACACCATACAAGTCCAGGAGAACCTGCGACTGGCTCATGAATATGTACGGCAGCAACAGCACCGGATCCGACAGGAGGAGACGGGAGAGCCACCCCGATTTGAGGAAGGGGACTTGGTAGTAATGGAGAACCGCCGGAGAACAAAGGGTAGCAATCCGAAGCTACAACCCAGTTACGTGGGTCCGTACACAGTCACACACGCCTACCTCAACCATACCTATCGGCTGGAAAAGGACGGGCAAGGCTTTGTACAAAATGGCAGACGACTGAAGTCATACAGAACATGTGAAGGGACCATCGGCCGAGCCCCCACCAGTAGGGAGCAGGCGGTGCGCCCAAACATGCGCGGTGCTTACAGGAAAAGGCCGCCACCCCAGAGAGAGAGGGGACAACACCCAGAGGAGTTACCAACCCCTAGGCCAGAACCCCCGGCAACAGCAGATGTCTACCACCCACCAAACACAATACAGCCAGAAGCCATGTTACCAACAGCAACGCCACCAGAACCAGAAACCATGGAACCAGCAGAGATAATAGAAGAGAGGGTAATAGAGAGGGCAGCGAGTACAAGGCCAACAACACCCAGGGAGCACGAGCCAGCTCCAGAACAGATAGTCGAACAAGCAAATCCACTAGATGGAGAAAGTTGGCCAACACTACCTAGCCAAACTAGCCTCACTCCAGAAAGACCACAAAGAAACAGGAGGCAGCCAGTAAAATTTACGGACTACCACTGTTACCAAGCAAGGAGCAAGAATACCAACTCGAAACCATTACCAACTGAAAGAGCAGAAAAAACTACCCTTAAACTGTGGACGAATATTCAAGAAACTCAAAATCGGTTAGGGATAAAAACATCGACAAAACAATCACTTATTGTCGGTGGGGGTACCGAAACAGGGGTGCAAACCACAAGAAAAGACGAAGAGAGCAAAGAATGGACAACTCCCCAACAGAAAAACGTAGAGTTACGTTCGCAACATAGAGGTAACCGTAGCGACGCCCCCCTAACACTACGTCACACCACGTGGGACAAGAAAACAAAAGAAGGGGAGGAGAGATTGTCCAATGACAGAGCCGCTAACAATAAGCACTGCGGGAAAAAACAATCACTCTCTCCAGCGACAGCAACACCTACAGATAACAGCTTACAGAATATCCTCGCAGCAATTAATTTATTTAAACACAGAATGGCCGAACCAAATGACGGCTACCTATCTATCGAGGAAGATGCCGACGTAGCAGCAAGATTAGTGGCAAGGGAGGAGAGACAGAGTAGAAATAGAATACCGCAGAAAGAAATATTCAATGCAGTATCGCCGACACGAGTAAGAAGGGTAGTGATACCAGAGCAGGGAGCAGCCAGATGCAGAGAAAGGAAGGAGCAAGTGGCAATCCCCCCACCCCCGACAGCAAAGCCAACAGAGGTATGGATTACCGACGCCACAAAACAAGCCATCAAACAAGCAGCTAAACAAATCTCGACGACAGACGAGTGGGAATGTACCGTCTGTCGGTTACGGCTACCAAGGAAACGGATTGTATACCATACACGACAACATTATGTGTTCTACTTTTGCAAATGTAGCAAAAAGAGCAGTTCACGAGACAGTATACTGAGACATATCAGGCAACAGGACGGAGACCTTGCCCACGGAGGAGATTCTCGACCCCTCTTCGAGGTCGATGCAGCCTCGTATGACAGTTTCTGCCAGTACATAAGATGGAAGAAGCCAGCAGCGTTCGGCACACCAATCCCTACTAAAGACAGTGCACCAAGCTCCGGCATTAAACATCGATTAGGACCACGAACAGACGAGCCACCCCCCAAAATCATGAAATTAGAGCTGCCAGAATTGAAAACAGTCAACGATACAACTAAGGGAGATACTCCTCGCCCAAGGGCCGACAAACAGAGTGTGGTGACCAAACAAAGATCACCCAGGAGAGAGGAGGAGAGAAAAGAGGAAAAACGACAACGCATCAAAAGATACGAGGATGAATTGTACCAGATCACCAAAGAGGCATACCGACGGCTACAACGCGTCGAGGAGCTCAAAGAGAAGATTAAGAAGGAAAAGAGCACGCTGTAAGGACTACCGTAACAATGTTCTATGCCTACCCCAGTTTTTATTATTGGCATAATGTCGCCAATGGGGGGAAGCGTGTTAGGGACGCCATACGAACGATCGTTACTGATACCTAGTCTTATCATCACATACTCACATTGTCTAGTTCTATGCGTACATTCTAGTACAGTTTGTTCTATGCAATTATTATTATCTTTTCCTTAAGCATGTAAATCTATATGTTAGCCATGTGCGTTCACCCAAGCAGATACCTATGTACCACCCACCTCTTTTTACTGGCACACTCTAGCCAATTACTCGTGCAAGGTGTGGCCTCCTTTGTGTAACAATTTATATTATATAATCATGTATATAAATATGTGTGTAAAAGGTAATAAAGTCAGAGCAACTGTGAGCCTCAAATGATTGTTTACTGCTACACAGACTTTAGTCAGTAGCACAAACAATAAGCACAGGATACAGACTACAGCTTGCACTACCGACTATCAGTGTAGTAAGGAACCTTGGTAGAAAGCAATCGATCAACTCGATCCTTGCTGCGTATTCCCGCTTGTCGGTGTACGGTGCCAAGCAGTTCCACTCACCCGATATTTCGGCACAGACAAGTCGACCTTTGTTGTACCGACTGACTACGAAAACGGCCGAACAGCCATTTCTAGTTACATTAATATTTCGGCACAAACAAGTCGACCCTTGTATGCACTGACTGATAACAGAAAGGGCCAAACAGACACTTTCAATTGCATTTGTGATTGTAGGGAGTTGTGCAGGTGTGCCAACTACCATAGCAACCAAAATCCTGTACAATACTATAGATTAACGGAAAAAAAGGATAATAAAACAGTGGTAAAGGAAGAGAAAACCAGACCTCCATTGTATTATAATCCTATGGAAGCTATAACAGTGAGAAATATGAAGCGAAAGCGAAATGATCTACTGGAAACGGCTTATGATTCTGACTTATCCTCACACGAAAAGTTAGATGAAAATGTTGAAAACCTACGTAGGTATTTGTCTGATGTCAAAAAGATTAAAAATAACCAAAATCAGACACAAAAGGATAGTTGGAATCCCATTAAGAAAAAAAAGATAGAGTCTACTTCTCCTTTGGCCAATAGCACAGTTATTGATAATAAACCTAATGCCTTTTCACCAAATGTTGATAAAGACATTGAGTTAGAATCAGTGAAAATGGTTGATGATGATGATGACATCGGGATGGAATTAATAAAAGGGAGGTTGTTTGATACTGAAGACTCAACCTTACTGATGGAGAAGATGAGCACAATAGTGAAAGTGAAAATTTAAAAGAGTTTGAAAAAAAAGCAACTGATTTAACAACAAAAAAGAGTGATCAAACGATTGCTGTCAGAATGTTGAATAATCTGAGTAAAATTGGTAGATTCGACTCGGAGAAGAACAGACTGAAAATTGGAGAACGTTGGTTGAATCCTAAAACTTCCAAAACTTTACTACGAGACGTTCTAACCGAAGGAGGTAAAATACAATCGGGAAATACCAATTACAGTAAATTTAAAAGCTTGCTAACTGATGAAGGAATCACAACTGTCAGAAAATCCCCGCATCAAACACGTAAGAGTCAGAAGAAAAAGTTGGTCGTTCCCGGTACTAATTCATGGACATCGACACGCTAAAAGAGTTGTATTACAATCCTGCATTACATACATCTCTACGAGGAGCTAGAGCTTTACTGAAAGCTCGTAGAAAACGAGAGGGAGAAAAAAGAATCCGTGAATGGTTGAGTGGTGAGGATGCCTACACGTTACATAAAAAAGTTGTAACCAAGTTTAAGCGTCGTCCTACAATTGTAGCTGGAATAGGGGAACAGCTACAGGTAGATTTGATGGATGTTCGATCTCGAAAAGACGAAAATAATAATACAGCATTTTTACTGACTGCTGTTGATTCTCTATCTAGAAAAGGTTGGGCTGTGCCGCTCATCAACAAATCAGGACCGATAGTAGCAAGAGGATTGAGAAGAATACTAGAAGGGGAAAACTATAAAGCTTTACAATCTGATAAAGGTAAAGAGTTCGACGACGTCAATGTCAAGACTCTGCTGGCGGAGAAAAAAATCAAGCGCTTTACAACCGAAAATGAAACGATAAAGGCATCAATGGTGGAGCGTTTTAACAGAACTTTAAAAGAGAAGATATATAGATATTTGACATATAAAGATGATGACAGATACATTGATGTTTTACCAGAAATGGTTAATGCATACAACAACACAATTCATGGTGCTATAGGTATGAGACCAAATGATGTGAATTTTCAAAATCAGGAACTTGTATGGAATCGTGTGTATGAAGGAGGTGAACATAGTTTAACTCAAGAAGCAAAACTAAAGATTGGGGATTATGTGAGAATAAGTAAGGCAAGAGGAGCATTTGAAAGAGGATACACCCCGAATTGGACGATTGAGATTTTTATAATCACTGATGTACTTATTGATGAAAAACCTGTTGTAGATAGGGTGAAAGATTTGGCTGAGGAGATGATTGATGGTACCTTTTACGAAAAAGAGTTGCAAAAAGTAAAAAGACCGACGATTTTCAGAATTGAAAAGATACTGGGAAGAAGAATGAAAAGAGGTAAAAGACAGATTCTGGTTAAGTGGTTAGGTTATGGAGAAAATTTCAACGAGTGGGTAGATGAGTAGTTTATAAGGAAAGAACGTTCGATATAATCATCATACGTTGGGAAAATGTCGATGCTGATAACTTTACCCTCAAACTCTAGTGGTGAAGAGTTTCCTGATAATAACAATTCCGAATTTACAGTGAGACTGTATAAATATTTGGTTATCAATGGTGGTAAATGGGAGGTAGGTCTGCTAGATATGTCTTATTCTAATAATTGGAAAAATGTTACCGAAGGGAAAATATATCTAGAAAAGACTAATGTCTCTGGTAAAAGCGAAAAGTCCTTCATCTTAATCGGTAATGGAAGATATGATAGTATGGAGGAGTTGGAGGAGATTATACGAAAGAGAATGAGTGAAATGGATTTAGACAAAAAATTCGCCATCTCCTACAACAAGATCACCAACACCACTTTACTAACTAACAGCGATCCTGATACTGCCATAAGCTTTTCCAAAGATATAGCATATATTTTTGGATTTGAACTAAAAACTATATACCCTCATGGTAGATACAATAATATCTCACCCCCTGATATAAATTCCAGTTTAACATCTCTGTATGTTTATTCTAACATTGTTGATAATAGAATGGTAGGAGATACGAATGTACCTTTATTGAGAGTAGTTCCGGTTCAAGGAAAGAAGAATAGCGTTGTGTATCAAGAATTTAAAAATCCTCACTATGTTGATGCTTCATCACTAAATAGTGATCTGATTCAAGTACTTATAACGAGTGACGACGGTCAACGAACACCATTTGATGGTGGAAAGGTTGTGTTGACGGTTCACTTTAGAGAGAAACAATTATAATGAGTTTGGTACGATACACCCCTGAGGACTCAAAAGATTTTTTTGATGAGTACTACAAGATGCAAGCTGGAAATGGAATTGGAGTGTATAGTGGACGGCGAGTGATGCCTAATATGAGAGGAAATGGACTTGGTAGTATTTTTTCAAGTATACTTAAATCCGCAGCACCAATGCTGAAAAGAGGAGCAATTAGTTTGGGGAAAAGAGCACTGTCTGTAGGTGAAAATGTAGCGCGTGATGTCATCGATGGACAAAGTTTTGCAGCGTCAGCAAAGAAGAGGGGGATGGCAGAGTTGAATGATCTGGGGGGAGATGTGCTCAATGCAGTCCGTCTAGATAGTATGAAAAGGAGAAAAACAAAAGGTGGAAAGAAGAGGAGAGGTGTTGGTAAACGTGGTATATTTTAATAGCAGTAGAATCCGGTATAAAGACAGCTGAGCTTGATATCTATTATCATTAAGTGGTAACGCTTCAAGCAATCATCACTCGCAAAAGATGGCTAGCCTAAATGGAAAAACTGGTAATAAGTTGGAAGGTTCTTCCTACAACATAAATCCAACGTTGGATGTATTTGCTACGGAACCAACAAACATATCGGTAGAAAGATCGGAATATGTTGTCATCAGACCTGATAGGTTGGATCCTTATGGTAGTATTGAGTTAACCTTGTCAGGGAGCACTGAACATTACACAGATCTCTACAACTCGTTTCTGCAAGTTGAAGCCACGGTTGTTCAAGATGATGGAACCGATATTCAAGGTAATGATGATGATGCAGCTGTGTGGATGGGGGATTCAATGCATGCATTATTCAGCGAGTTGAAAATGTCGATAGAAGGAACCACTGTTGAATACGCTAACAACTACGGTTTACACTCCTACTTTTCACAACTACTCGAAAACAGTGCATAAAGAAAGAAATATCAAGGTAAGATGGAAGGATGGTTGTATGATGATTCAACTAGCAAAGACGCTGCTGATCACAAAACCGCTGATAAGAAAAAGAGGAGAGCTCTAATCATAGGTGGAAAGACAATAGAATTAACTGGAAAACCTCATCTCGCATTATTTCAGCAGAAAAAATTAATAATTCCAGGTCCTACTATGCAGCTGGAGTTTGAGCGTGCCTCTGGCAAACTAGCTTTGTTTGCTGCGAATGAGGCGCCTGCAGGAGGAGCAAAGATTAGAATTGATAAATTTGAACTTCATCTTTGTAAAGTTAAGGTGAATCCTACAATACAAAACTCCCAACTCAGTTTGGCGTTGGAAGGTCACAACTACATTTATCCAGTTGATCGAAAACGGATAAAACTATATGGAATTCGTGCTGGCGTTGCGCAGATTGACATCACTTTGGAAGAAAACAAACAAAAACCTAAACAAATTTATTTAGGTTTAGTTGATCACAACGCAATGAACGGACGTTTCGCCTTGAATCCGTATAGAATGACACACGCTAATGTTGATAGTATTGTATTGAGAGTTGGCGATTGTCCAATTGGAAGGAGATTTGAACCAAATTATGCTAGAGGGATTTTTGGAAGAGAATATCATCAGTTTCTACACGCTACCGGAACTTTGCTTGAAGGTGATAGTCTTGGTATTACGAAAGAACAATACCTTGATGGTACTACACTTTATGGATTTGATTTGACTGGTGATTTTCTTAAAGAAGGATTTCACTCGATGAAAAATGTCACAACAAGTGTGGAAATTCGTTTTAGCACTAACACGGCTGATGGATTATCCCTGGTGGCATACTTTGTAAAAGACGGTGTGTTGGAGATAGATAGCATTCTTCAATTAACTATCGGGGGAGACGCAGTGCTTTAAACAGAAAGTTAGAGATGAATACCATGCAAATTCGTTCGATCTTATCTTCAGACGTTTTATGTCAAAGCGTAGGGATTCATGTTGGAGCTAGAGAACAGTTTTGGAAGCAAATTTGCAATTTTCCAACAGGATGTTTCGTATTCAACACCCATTATTCTCATCAACCTGGAGAGCATTGGTTGGCTGTGTACGCTAATGATTCAGAGGCGGATTTTTTTGACTCGTTTGGACGTTCTGTTTCCTTTTATCCAGATGTAAGTGAAATACTAAGTATTCATGGAGGATACGAAACAATACAAAGTAATGAAACACAGCTACAAAATTTTTTGTCAACTGTATGTGGCGATTATTGTGTATACTTTTGTTTACTGAGAAGTAGAGGGTGGAGTATGAATGAAATTGTTAGAAGTTTAGGAGATATAGGAGATAGCGAGATGAGAGATCACTCAATACGGAGATTTATCAAACAGACATATCCTAACTTCAAGTTCATACAAGATAATACAGTAGAAGGGATAGATGGAGTGCATATACAAGGAACTAATTTACTAAGTAAATTGTTAAAATAACTTATTATAATTGAGTTTTATTTGTTATAACAAATAAAATGAATAAAATACAACTTATCTCATTATTTGCGCTAAACACTACAGAACCTATAAAAACTATTGTTTTGCAATGTTTCAAGCAAGAAGTAAATAAGTTCTTCTCATTTTCTTCCTCAGGAGCGCTCTTTAGTTATATCTAAAAGACATAGTAACTAATGACTCTATCATACATAGTTATATGAATTAGTTTTACAAAAAGTACTTCGGAACTTTTTTTAAAATAGATATGAAACTTACCATCATAGAAGACGAGTCACATCCTTTGTGTCATCGATTAAGGCTCCGATGTGCTGTTCTGGACAATTCTCTTTTTCATTTTCATCAAAGTAGGAGAGACAGGTGTGTTGCAGCAAAGTATCAAACAGTTCTGAGGCTTGAATGAAAGCTTGAAGAGCCGAGAGTAGAATGATATCATAGGAAATCATGTTGTTCGTATTTTGTCTTAGTCCTTTGAATACGATTACACCACTTTTTTCAGCCACCACAGATGAAGCTATTTGAGCAGGGATGCTAAGATCTCCAATCAATAGCTCTCCATTCACCATGCATCTGTAATTAGCCACTATAATATCAGCAGTCTTGTTCCAACGAGTATCACATTTTCTTAGCATTCCAGGATTCTCATAAGCTATAACACTTCCTGTCGGAAAATCGTGTAGGTGAGCAACACTGAAATAAGCCTGTATTTGTCTCAAACTCTTGCCGTACAATGAGTTGAATGGATCGTTGATCTTTCGATTACATCCTTGAGATTCAGCGCTACGAAAAATCGCATCTCCTGTCTTTCCTTCTCCCATATAAATTAAAACAATTGGTCGTGTTTGCTTAGCTTTATTAACAAGCAGTCCTATTTCGGTTGAAACATCACTCTTCACCCGTTTTTTCTTTTTATCCTTTCGGTAGTTGTAAATGATGACACACTTTGATTCATCACGAAATTCAACAGACAACACCTCCATAACTGTTGGTACTGGTAGTTCGCAGATTTCCATGGACTCTTCAAGTCTTTCTAGACTATCTGGAGAGAGAGAGTTTATTAACCCAGCGCTCTTGTAGGTGAGAGTAGTTAGTTTATTACTTCCAGCATCTTGAAAGGGTATTCTGGTGTGACGAAAAAGCGTTTCGTCTCCAACATCACTCAAAACTAATTTTTTGCACTTCGAGCCAGTTTCATTATCATCTTTTGTCAAATCAATGAAAGATCGTTTCCTCATCGATGTTCTTTTTGAAGACAGCTTGTTAGTAGGAGATGTGAATGAAGTAAAATCTAGTTGGGATTCTGGTTCATCAACCACCAATAGACTTTCTGCCATATCAAAGATAGGAGAAGGTGATGGGGAAAGGGTTTGCTGGGATCCTGCTTCTTCATTCATCAGTTGACTTCCTTCGTCTGGAGTATTCATTCTAAAAAAACAAAACATTTTGTTTAATTTTTCGTAATTAATTTTAAAAGATCATAAAGATCATAAACCTTCAGCTAGTAGTGTTAGCTAACAGAAAATAAATATTTTTACTCTTACCTTTATAAAGAAGGTGAGCTCCTAGTTGTTGCAATAGAAGGTTTAGTAGATGTTGCTTCTCCGCTAGCCGTTGTAGAACTGGATGCTTTCTGTGTGAAAACAGTGGCTCTTAAATAGGTAAAGTTGCACTGATTAAATCCTATGGATCAACATTTTCTCACGCAAATACAACCCAATGCTTTCGCGGGAATGAATAATTTATTTTCACGCGAATGGAAACCGTTGCTTTCGCGGGAATAAACATTTTATTTTCACGCGAATACAAACCAATGTTTTCGCGGGAATAAATAATTTATTTTCACGCGAATGGAAACCGTTGCTTTCGCGGGAATAAACATTTTATTTTCACGCGAATACAAACCAATGTTTTCGCGGGAATAAATAATTTATATTCACACGAATGGAAACCGTTGCTTTCGCGGGAATAAACATTTTATTTTCACGCGAACACAAACCAATGTTTTCGCGGGAATAAATAATTTATTTTCACGTGAATGGAAACCGTTGCTTTCGCGGGAATAAACATTTTATTTTCACGCGAATACAAACCAATGTTTTCGCGGGAATAAATAATTTAATTTCACATGAATGGAAACCGTTGCTTTCGCGGGAATAAACATTTCATTTTCACGCGAATACAAACCAATGTTTTCGCGGGAATAAATATTTTATTTTCACGCGAATGGAAACCGTTGTTTTCGCGGGAATAAAAATTTTATTTTCACGCGAATACAAACCAATGTTTTCGCGGGAATAAATAATCTATTTTCACACGAATGGAAACCGTTGCTTTCGCGGGAATAACAATTTCATTTTCACGCGAATACAAACCAATGCTTTCGCGGGAATAAATACTTTATTTTCACGCGAATGGAAACTGTTGCTTTCGCGGGAATAAAAAATTTATTTTCACGCGAATAAAACAGGAATATTTCACGTGAATAACACTATTCTGATGGAGTTTTCGCGTGAGTGTTTTTAATGGTTATAAGCTAAATGAGTAGGAGTGGCTTATAGTATATAAAAACAGCTCTCTCTGCATAGAACATCAACTACTACAATAACCTCAGGAGCATCAACTACTACAGCTGATTTTCTTGGTGATAAGGTAAGAGAAAATAAAAACTATTTTAATCGAAATTAAATTGTAATTATTTTACAACACTGTTTAATCATCCTATACTAACACATAACTTTTTCATTTTAGTTCATTATGAGTTCAAAGTCATATACAATAACAGACTTCCTCCCGGAGATTTATCACAAGTATATCAAAGAAAATGTAGCTGTGCAGGGAAATGCAAAATATCCATTAACATTGCAAGCTGCGTTATTCTGTATAACGCAGCATTTGCTAACTTTAGCATCTTTATACGAAGAACTACCCGTACAGTACCAACCACATACATTACACCAGAATGCTGACAATCAAGAAACATTATTACAACTAACAATTCAAAACAATTTTGAGACAGTTTTGAAAATGTCCAAAATCGTGAATATTAACCATTTTTTAAAAAAACTTAAGAGAAAGGTATGGGATCAAGATCTCACTCAAAGATTAGTTAAAGCCCAATGGACTGAAGAATTAATGCTTGAGTTTAAGCCTAATATTTTACGTTATATTCAAACAGATGAGTGTTTATATAGATCTATTACTTCGTTTGAAGTTATGTTATGGCTTTTTCAAGAATATAAACTTTAATATATACAATCATACAATATTTAATTTCTATTCAATATACATAAATATATATAGCTATCGAGAAAAATATCGAAACTAAAATGCCATATAAGTTCAAATTAAGTTCGAGTTATGTAAAAAAATTATCAAAACTTAAATGCCATACATTCAGAATCTATATGCCATATAAGTTCAAATCAAGTGAAAAAAATAATCAAAACTCAAATGCCACTTGAATGCCACTCAAATGCCACTCAAATGCCCCTCAAATAAAATACAATATAAACTCGGCGAATTCATCCAACGCCGTAACCCATTGCACTCACCCCAGATAATGGCCCCACAAAAAAACACTTGGTAGGGAGATCTGCTCGTATATTACTACTTGCGTATTATGTTAACATACCAAAGAAGTAAAAAATCCGTGCGCTGATGGGATAAAAATGATACAAGCTGTAGGTATCGTCCATGTTTAGGCTGGGAACAAAATTAAGACAGACATCAGTGCAAATATAAAAGCCTGAAATCTAACAACCCTCCCCCCCCCTCTTTCTGCCGTCAATTCAATACACCCCCTCCCCCACCCAGTCCATCAACAAGTTTTTAGGATTGATGATTATTGATGCAGATTTTCTCCGAGTGCATGACTGTGGACATTTGGTGGAGGGTAAGTACAGAAAATAGGTGGGCCAGAGACAGAAAATGTGTGGAGGGTGAGTGCAGAAAGTGGCTGGAGGGTGTAAGCAGAAGTTTGATGAAGAGTGAGTACAGAAAGTGGAAACAGGAATGCAAAAGGTGGATGTGGTAGATGCTGTAATGATGTAATGGAATTTAGCATAGGTGGCCTCTCTCATTGATGCTAAGCTAGCCAGCATGCAGTGTGTAAACACTCCTTAGCCATACTAGACTCAGCTCCGCCTGACTGCCCTCAGTACAGAGATGTATGCGTGCCTACCGCAAGGATGGATGAGTAAAGAATTCAAGCAGGGATTTCCCCGCCTTACTAAAGAAGTTGGCTGGCGCATTATTGTTATGCTTATTGACTGTATATATGTTTGCATTGCGCCTGTTTATCTGTTATTTTTGTTGACCTATATTATTGTTATGAACCAATCATCTTATGCTTTTTTCGATTGATTCATTAGCATATCTACTGCATAACCTTGTCAACATGTGGCCCAGTGGGCAGATTGGATTGTGCGCTTACAAAGAGAGGTACTCTGAGTAAGCTTTTGTCTCTTGAAGCAATAAAGTGTTAGCTGTTGTAACCCGGTGTGTTCAGTTGGCAGTTGGCCAAATAGTATTAGGATACTAGCACACGGCACAGCAACACGTGTGTTCAGTTGGCAGATAGCCAAATAGTATTAGTATACTTGCACACGGCACAACACGGAGCTTATTGACTCATAGCTCATCTACAAATAGAGCCACTACTAGTAAACAAGTAGCTCTCATTAGCAATTGCTGTTACATTGCTAAACAAGTACACTTCTCTAGTAGCTGTTTGGTAAAAGTGCGGCAAAATCCTTTACATTGGTGGCAGCGGTGGGATACTAGTGAACGTTAGACACTACTAGAGAAGCTGTACACGGCCAAACACCACCCCTACTCATTCCCCGAGTATTGGTGTTTCCTATAACGTAATAGTTGCCTGGTAGCAGCCAAACTACCACCTAGGGACACTGTTACACCCCTTGCTCTGACCCGGTGGTACCCCCCACCCGGCAGAACACCCCCCTCTCCTTGCTGTGTTTGATAAGAGAACTACAGTCACCCTGCGCGGTGAACTCGGTAGTCACTGTACTGCTCCCGCGAGATCGTACAGGCATCTCTTTCGAACCCTGGGTACCCCTCTCTGTTCTGCAGGGTACCCCTCTCAGCTCTGCAGTGTACCCTGCATACGCTGTACCGAGTGATTTAGAAACTGTCCTGCCTATATACGGCCAGAGTTTCTCACCTAGTATTGACACGGCATTGACGCAGTGTGCTGTCAGTCTTCCACTGTTCATCTGGTACACGGAGTTGTCTCCCCCGTGCTGACAGACCCTGCTGATTGTGAAGGCTATACTCCACGTTGATGACCACACAGAGAGCCAGGAGCGCTGGGCGGTTGCCAGCGGGCACGGCAGAAGCTGAGGCGCTTGACAGACTCACACAGACCCTGCGAGGAGTGTTGCAACACCCTGCACCACCCCCTGCTCCTACACGGAACTTCAAACATCCTAAGTTCAATGGACAAGGTGATGTAGAGTACTTCATCACACGGTTTCTAGAGATCGCTGAAGCCAATGAGTGGAATGCCCGCCAAACCCTGCTCCATGTGAGAGAGGCACTTCGTGATGAAGCACTGGATTGTGGTAGACCCAACACCCTGCAAGCAGTGTTCACAGCACTCCGTGCTCGCTTTGGCCTTACACGCCGTGAGGCGCTACAGAGTGTAGCACACTTGAAGAAGGCATCGAAGACTTCCCTCCAAGAACATGCTAGCGAGGTGGAAAGACTAGTTCGAATAGCCTATGAAGATTTGCCAGACAGACACATGATACTAGAGACGTTCTCCTCCACTCTGGGTAACCCATATCTGCAACGCCATTTGTTAGCAGTGGATCCACAGAGTCTGGAAGATGCAGTTCGTGCTGGAAGCGAGTTCCTCCACATCGAGGCAGTTCCTGACTCGAAACCATACAGGGTACGAGCTGTAGAAAGTGATGAAGAAGAAGAAGAACCCTGTAAGCCTTCCATGAAACCATTCCATCATTATCAGACTTCTGCCATGGTGTCGCAGGCTCCAAGAGAGGTGGCTCACCCGTGTCCAGTTACTAACAACTACCCCACAGTGAGCTACTCCCCTCCACGCCAGCAGCCAGCGCCCGTGTCGGAAGGTGTGATGACTCATCTACTCCAGACAGTGCAGAACATGGCTATAGAGTTGCAACAAATGAGGCAGTGGCCACAACCGGTGCATGCACCCCCTGTTGATGTGTATCCTGCTCCTGCAGTGATGCAACCTCCTGCCCGGGTTCCCCACTACACTCCTAATTTGGTGCCAAACCTTTCACCGGCTACACCTGCCATCCCTGTCATGGAACAGAGCTCTCCACACACGGTGTCACAGCCTGCTACGGCGCAGTTGGTTCCCCCCCAGTGTTGGGGCTGTGGTCAGACAGGCCACTACAGTAGAGGCTGTCCGTCTAAACCTAAGACAACCACCGTAAGCAGAGCAAAACCCATGTCGGGAAACAACCAGCCTGCCCCCGCTCAGAGACACCAACCAGTAGTTGCACCAGTCAGCCCGTCAGTGGAGTGCCCTTCGCGCCCTAGAAATAGAGCGTCGCCTCCCCCCTCCTGAGCTGCAAAGGTTCAACCTAACTGCCTGTCTAACACTGAGATAGAACGGCCATACCGGGCAAGCTACTTCCTCCCAGGGAAGCTTGAAGGCAAGTCAGTTACCCTTCTAGTCGATACCGGCTGCACCACAAATCTCCTATCCAAGCACGTCTTTAATCAGTTACCTGAGTCAGTAAGACAGTCAGTACAGGAGAGTGAGCCACATGGTATCCTAGCCGACGGTACCCAGATCCCCTTCTATGGCACGGTGAGAGCTACCCTCCGTCTCCGTGGTGTGAAAACTGAAGCCACATCTGCTGTCAGTCACATAAACGAAGACGCCATCTTGGGGATGCCCTTCCTCACCGACCATGATTGCCGAATGAGGTTGAATGAGTGTGCCATTGTCGTAGCAGGAAAGGAGATGCACTGTACTGACAAGGACGGTACACTGCTGATGAACAATGTTCAGGTCCTACGTACCACACAGCTACCTCCAGGCAAGCAGTCTACCACCCTGTGTAAGGACACCACACAGAGTTGCCTACCCCTTGGGTTAGTAGAGCTCCCACACGGAGGCCCTCCAATTGCTGCTAGTCTGAACGAACCAGATAGCAAAGGACCTGTAGTAGTGAGGTGTACGAACCCGACTGCTCAGCCAGTAGAACTGAAGGCGGGAAGCACCAGAGACCACTACAGAGGAGCGAGCCCTGGAGAGGTTGAGCCGACCGAGGCGGTTGCCATGCCCCTTCCACCAGAAAGGAGAGTGTCAAATTTGGAGCGGCCAGTTGCAAGAAGGCCTGCCACTCCCCCAGTTGTTGACAGCAAATATGGTGAAGATCGGACAAGCGGTTCAGCTAGAAATGGCCAAATCGTGCAGGAGTTGTCTCCCCAAGTAGCTGAGACACCCTCACCCCCTGCAGAGACTGAGAGCCAACTACCACTTGTGTCATCACAACGGCCACGAAGGAACGTCGGCCCACCCAGGCACTATGGACAGCCACTATGCCATCTGATTGCAACGGCAAAAGAAGTGGATAGAAAGTCCAAAAATGCCAAAATGCCTGAGATTCAAATGGCTCTCCTGGGTGAAGTTCTTACTAAAACCCCCACAAACTGGGTATCTGCAGGAAGGCCAGGTTCTAGCGCTGCTGCCTGCCAAGATTTAGATTGCTGGCAGCAAAACTCATCAAGCGCTGAGGACCCAAAGTTGACCTGTTTTCCACCTAGGGGTAATGATTTCCAAAAACGGTTAATGCCGCCCAGAAAGAAGAATAGCTCTGGACGGGATGTAGCCACACCCCCATACTGGGTGTTGTTGGAAAGAGGACACTCTAGCAAAGATGCCAGAAAAAATCCAAGAGAATATTCCTCTCCATCAGGGAACTACGGCCGGTCAAAATCTGAGTTGAACCACCAGTCAGCCTTTGCGGATCCACCCCTGCCTGTTGTTTGCACTGCTTCTAGTCAAGATCAAACAGACCTGCCGCGCGCGGGAACAAGCATTTCTAAACAAGTACCCAAAGTGACTGGACGTGCCAACCACTACATGGATTTCTCTGCCAGTGTTTTGCCTCAGGAAGGAGATGAATGCCTTCAACTGCAAGTCGAAGAAGAGTTCGAGGACGAGATCACCTCTGCTGCTGCACAGCTGCCTCCCTCCCCTTCTTCACAGGACTGTCCCACTTCTCAGTCCACCCCTTCTGCACAGAAGATTGCTGCTACCCATCGGGTACCCTGCGCAGAGGGAATGAAGAAAGAGATAGAGAGAGAGAACGAGCTCTTAGGAGTCACTAGTCAGAGTGAGCTGATGGACAATTGGGTTCGCCGCCATAGCTCCTCCCGTGACCCCTTGGCACTCAAGCAGACACCTCCTCCTCAGTGGCAGTCCACGGAGTCTCCACCACTCCCAGCTGCCCCCACACTCTCCAGTGTACCCACGGTGCCGGCAGCGAACACTCTCCCCCGTAGCCAGAGTGTTGCGAAACTTTCTGCCAGTTCTTCTGCCTCCCGTGGGCCCCCCACCCCCTCCCGGGTGTTGAACACTTCACCCCCGACTCGGGGCCCCCCTTCCCCAACCCGGGATGACCCGGAGTTGAGTCTAAGTACAGTAGTGGTACAGGAAAAGCCACCCATAGGTACTAGACTGCCTCAAGCGGTCACCAGGGAGCGTATGCAGACGCTGGGGAAGATCGTCCCTAGTAAGAGGAGAGGAGCAGAGCTCTTGGCTGGACCTTCTAAGCAGGGTAACTCCCCCTTACAGCCACCCCCTCCTCTACACTAGGTTCTCCTCCACTGACCGTGAGAGCCATTGCCACCTTGCCTGGCTGCACGGCGTCCAGTGGACAGATCCCGCTCCTCGACCTGATTCCTACACGGAGGAAGGCGAGGACTCCTGCTGTGCCCCCAGCACCTGTACCCACCTCCCCTTTGCCAGTAGACGAACCACCTCTGTCGGTGTCTACGCCTGTAGTCAAGTTAGTTGACATTGCTGCCTCCCGCCCTTCCTCACCAACCGTAGAGGAAGAGGTTGTAGCTCCTCACCTGGTAGGCCGGAAACCTCCTATTGCCCGGCGGCTCTTGCAGTGGGTTGCCCCCAAGACGGAGAAAGCCATCCAGAGAGATTTGAAGAGGGCACGGCGCAGTACCTGCCCAAGTTGTAAGTTCGCAGCAAAGAACATGAGACAACTGTTGGTGCATGTCCACCAGCACCACGTACGCTACTTTTGCCGCTGTAGATACTCGAGTAGCAGCAGAGACAGCATATACTGTCACCAGAGGGCGCGTGGAGGTCCAGAAGATACTGATCACCACCAACGCCTTGGTTATATTTATGCTGTAGACCGAGAGAGTTACTCGGCTTTCTGCAGGTACCAGAAATGGACTAATCCAGCGCCTTTCGGTACCTGCCAACCCACCCAGACTGGAAAGATCCAGTCTCCTCCCCCAGCACCTTCGAGGTGTGATGCAGTCATGGCTCCCCTCCCAGAAACCTCCGCTACACCACCTGGCATTGTGCCTCTGATGGCTTTACCCCTAACCGGGTACAAGATACCAAAGAAGTCGCACACGGTGGTTGTACCGAGTCCTGAGGCCATGATTGTCTCCCCTGTGCCCCCTTCTTCTCCACCCCCTGCTCCCCTTGCAGTATGCGGGACCTCAGCACCTAGTGTTCCCTCCGTGCTCTCGCCAGTAGAACCTCCAGTTGGTGAGGTAGATCTGCCAGTACGGTTTATGCAGAACAGGGCGCGATGGGCTGCTGCGATAGAGCAGGGCGCCGCTGAACTGGACGCTCAGTTGCAGGGCCTTCGGATGAAGGTGGTCACGGGCACCCTCTCAGGGGTGGAAGTCGCCAGGCTCAAGGCGCAAGCAGAACTCCTGAAGGGAGAGATAGTTGAACTAAAGCAAGCCGCACAGACAGTGCGAGGCCAGCTGTTCTAGGAACGGTGTTCCTCCGCTCCCTTCGTCAGTCACACGGGTTGTGTGCACCCCTCTTTCAGTCGGTCATACTGGTTGTGTGTACCTTCTACCGTATTAACCACCGGGTGATGTATTATCCTTCTCACCCCCCTTTTATTAGCCCACTGGTTGTGGGCCCCCTTCACTCCTTCTGCCAACTATGCAGCGCGTGATTCCCCCAACTTTAAACGCACATGGACTTGTGCAAAGGGTTGCGCTGTAAGCGTAGATCTCTCTCCTCTCTTGAGGCGGCCACCTCATGACTGGTTAACTATGAGTACGGCGATACTAATAGTTGAAGCGGCCTATGTAATGGAATTTAGCATAGGTGGCCTCTCTCATTGATGCTAAGCTAGCCAGCATGCAGTGTGTAAACACTCCTTAGCCATACTAGACTCAGCTCCGCCTGACTGCCCTCAGTACAGAGATGTATGCGTGCCTACCGCAAGGATGGATGAGTCAAGAATTCAAGCAGGGGATTTCCCGCCTTACTGAGAAGCTGGACTGGCGCTTTATTGTTATGCTTATTGACTGTATATATGTTTGCATTGCGCCTGTTTATCTGTTATTTTTGTTGACCTATATTATTGTTATGAACCAATCATCTTATGCTATTTTTCAACTGATTCATTAGCATATCTACTGCATAACCTTGTCAACATGTGGCCCAGTGGGCAGATTGGATTGTGCGCTTACAAAGAGAGGTACTCTGAGTAAGCTTTTGTCTCTTGAAGCAATAAAGTGTTAGCTATTGTAACCCGGTGTGTTCAGTTGGCAGTTGGCCAAATAGTATTAGGATACTAGCACACGGCACAGCAACACGGTGTGTTCAGTTGGCAGATAGCCAAATAGTATTAGTATACTTGCACACGGCACAACACGGAGCTTATTGACTCATAGCTCATCTACAAATAGAGCCACTACTAGTTAACAAGTAGCTCTCATTAGCAATTGCTGTTACATTGCTAAACAAGTACACTTCTCTAGTAGCTGTTTGGTAAAGGTGCGGCAAAATCCTTTACAATGAGTCCAGCCTACACACCAGCAATAGTCACAAATTGCTTTCAGATAGATGATATGAGGCTATGTTACTGAACTGGGATAATCATGTGATTGTTTGAGGAAAAAGTCTATTTTTAAAAAAAACAGCTAGATAAAGCTAATAAATTACTTTGAAAAGTTAGTGACTTTCCACAGCCAACTGAAGTTGGTAATTTGCAAAACTATCAAAACTGCAACAGGACGAAGGTTCAGACTGTTTTTTGTCACATGACACAACGTCATTTGAAGGCTGACCATTAAAAGGCAGGCTTGTTAACGTATTTTTGAGCGTCTTGAACAAGTTGTTTTCTCAATCCTGCAGGCGACACTTTAAAAATAGAAACTTTGTAATAAAATTTATTTTGTGTGCGGTTTAGTAGGTACCTAATTGCTTTAACTGGGTGGTTCAGTTGACTCAGCATTTCAACAACGGAAACGGCCAGAAAACATGAGCAAGGCCATCTGTTTACCGTCTATCGGTGAAGCTGAGGATATTACAGAGCAGTGTAGGACACTAAAGCCCTGGTCACACAAGACCGAATTTCTGACGAAACTGTAAACAAAACTATTTTTTCAAGCCCAGCAAATTCGTTGCTCAGCAAACCGAGCGAATATTTCAGTTTTGTCGTGATCAAGCAATGCTAGGTTTGGGAAAATCGTCGGTTGCGATGCTTGCACGTGATTGGGCAATTGAACCAGATAAGCTCACTAATTGGCATATTTTCTATATGCCGCTAATGGCTGACAACGAACACATGGTTTCCATTTGTTTTTTTTTAAAAATAATTATTTATTTTATTATATTCATAATGAGTTTTAAATAAATGAAAGATAATAATAATAAATTATAATCTAACAATTGGAATAGTACTGGCTGATCAAACTTAACTATTTATTAAAGTAATCTAATTCAAACCTTGCTTCAATTAATTTCCATGCTTTCACATCACGCAGTAAAGTATGAGTAGACCCGCGCACAAAACACAATGCGCTGTCATTGGCTGAAACTAGAGATCGCTAGGCGTAACGAACTAATTACAGTTTTCGTGTGACCAGCCTAAACAAAACGTTCGTCGTGCTTCAGCGATCATCGAATAAAGTTTTGTTATAGTTTGTTATAGGTCTCGTGTGAACAGGACATAAAGGCATGTAGTCGTTAGCAAAACAATAAAAACTCTTAAAGTAAGCTTGCAGGAAGCTTGTAAATATGACGTTTGTTGTTTGTCAACTTATGATATATCTAACCAGGCAAAATAAGTTTGAGCAGCTACTCACGCTTGAAGAATAAGAGTTAGCGTACTTCCTGTATGTCTCTTTGGTTGCATTAATACCTGGTGCATAAGCTTCCCACAAAAGGGCGCACTTTTATCATATTCTTTGCACTTGTTATTGTATCCCTTATATACTCTTGCCATTACACCCTGTAGTGGACTACCACCCTAAAGCAACATAGCAGACAAATATTTGCTGCTATATCTGAACAACCTGACTTAGATGTCAGGGGCTCATTTCTAGAAGCTTAAGTCTAGTGAAAGTTTGCACCAGCCATACTGGCGGGTCGGCATCTGAAAGGAGATATCACATAAGTTTAGTGGTATTCTGTTGCAATTGAGACCAGAATCCATGAGAGTACATTTATGTTAATGAAGTTTTTCCTTTAACTCATACATAACTGTTCACGCTGAAATTTTTATTTAATAAAAAAAGTAGCTCAGTCTTTGTTTTGAGCCGGAATGTAAGTTTGTAAGCGGTTTAAAATGTGCTACGCTGATAGAACTTTTTTATCTAATGCTTATGACCTACCAAAACCACAAAAAATCCCACTGAAGCGGCACGCGCTGTGGGAAAACATTTATGTTTCATGTATTTCATTCGTATGTTTTGCCCATTGAAGCAAGTTGTAGTTTTATGTACTGTTTATCGTGATAGGTAAAAATGAGGAGCTGTTTAATTCTATGTATAACACTCGTTCAAAAATCAGTGAAATATTGTGTCTGATTAGATTTAACATCTGTTCCATTGCGATAACAGCAACGGTAAGCTCCAGGAATGGCAAGTGCAGCAGACTCTACTGACTACGTAGAATGTGGATACTGTTTACTCAAACATGAAGAGTTGGACGATCCTAAAATCTTGCCATGTGGTCACATTCATTGTCTGAAATGTTTGGTTGGGGCATTTGAAGAACCCAAGCTAATAACTTGTCCTCACTGCAGGTGTGAATTTATATTATTTTTTTTCGTTTTCAATAGTGCTGTGAAATATGTTTTTATACTTTACTTGTTCAACTTACAAGAAATTTTTATTGAGACTGTTTGTTTTGTAGTGCAGTGAGTCAAGCAAAGCCAGCAACCTTACCTGAAGCAGATGTGGCTGATGGAAAACCAAAACAGCTATGCAATCCTTGCTCACACAAAGGCGTAAAGAACAAAACTGCCACTGCATACTGTAATACTTGTAACAAGAAGTTCTGTGACAGCCATGTAGAGGTATTGTATGTAATGCATAATGAAAGAATTTTATTTTTTTCTAAATCAGAAAGCAATCAAACCAAAAATAAACTCTTAGCTGCCAAGTCATATTTTTTATTGTTGTTGTTACACCTTCTTAAACATAACTTTTCAGACAAATTTTCGTTTTACACAGCAAAAAATATTAAATTTCTTTCCATGTTGGTTGTATCATAGATATGCTCAGAGGTTGCTGTTTCAACACGGGGCTAAACTGTCATGTTACCAAAGTTTTGTTTATTTGGTGCAAAATATTTATATGCGCATATTAGCTAAAGACAGGAGATGGGGAATTGGAGGCCGGCAGGATGCTTTTCGATTAAAAAAGTGCTCCAGCTTTTGACTTGTATGCTTTGGACACAGTTTTATAAGAAGAATAGCAGTTCTGAAGTCCATTAGCAATTTTTTTTTTAAATGTACCAAAATTAACTTTTTGTCTACCATTTAACACTGCTGGCTGGGCAACAACAATTTACTTTTATATGTAAGTATCGCTCATTAAACATGGTAGACATGGTCAGACATTTTAACTATGATGTAATGTGTATCAATATACTTGTACTGTTGTGATGTTTTATTTGCTCATTGAAAAACTATATAGGCTGGGCTTTAGGTATAATAAATGAGTTCAACTGATTGGCCTAATTACCAACAAGCTTAATTTACCATCACAGGCACATAATGACATGCTACCAGATCATCAGCTGATGACAATGTTTGACTACAATCAGCAGGCTCAGAGATTTCAGTCCAGGTTCTGCAAAACTCACCCAAAACAATGTGTCTCTCTCGGATGTAAGGCTTGTGGTGATGTCATCTGTTCCAAGTGCTTGGATAGTCACACAGGATGTAAGTCATACAGGGTCATATTGTAGCGGATTTTTATGTCCACTACCTTCCGCTAGGGGGTTGTGCTGGCAGACGCGCCGTCTGTGCAGCCACAACAAGGCAGTCAGCCTCTTCAGGCCTGACAAGTGGTGGTCGACCTCAACCCAGAGGTGACCCTGTACCGAATCGGTACAACGCAGTGTTGCAAAGCGAGTGGCTAACTTTAACAACAGTAGCAAGGAGCCCTCGGCTCAGACATACACAGCATAGTTTTGTGTGTATAGACCATTTATTCATTACAGAATAACAGGTAAGACTGGCAATACAAAGCAAGAGAACACACTCTTGCCATATCAGTAAGTGCAATGATTATGAGAAAACTTCTCCCTTTTATAGGCAGAGTTGTGGAAAATAACTGCCATGCACAGGAAGCATGGCAGGAAGTTATATGATATAAAGGCACAATACAATATATATAACAATGACATTGTCCAATAAGATAGCTAGGTAAGTAAAACATCACTGATGCCCATAAGTAAGAGGCGGAGTTCACAAGCAACTTGGCCAGTGATTGGTTAATATTGTTCCTGGGCGTTACACAGCCTTGGGTCCACTGTCTCCTTTATCCAAGGGTAGTTATCTTTGGGAGGTGGCATCTTAAGGCTCTTAGGCTAGGTTACGTCATCCTGGCCATGGCGGCCATCTTGTTGCCGACCCGGGATAGCAACCCAGGGTCGGTATAGTCAATACTGAGTGCCGAAGTAATAATAAATACTTATGAGAGCAATGTAGTTGCCATAACAGAGGCTGGCCTTTGTCTGTCATCATAAGGGGAGGCATGCCTGTGGTAACCACCAACAGGGGGGCCTCTGCGCAGTAGTGGTCACTGTATGTAGTCAGTAAAATCCACCACATACCTCTCACCATTAAAGGCATTCAGTCTTTAATAATAAAGATATCAAGAGCAATCAAGGGGGGAGTGTCTCCGCACTCATGAGTATATATATTTGGATATATATAGATTTACAGAAGAGCATATATATAGGTAATATAACTAGTAAAGAGTCAATCTTCTGATTCTAGAAGAGCTCTCCTCGGAGGCTATCGGCCTGCGCCGTCAACCGACTCATTTCGGTAGTGACCAGCCTTGCTTCAGCCTTGACTATCCGTATCTCGCCTTCGGGTAGATGTCCTCTGATAAGGAGCCATCTTAGCTGCTGCAGGCTATCTTTTAGCTTGCCTATTTCTACCTCGATCCCTTCTGCCAAACGGTTGCTCGTTTGCAGGAACTGTAGCGATGGTCGAGGGATGGAGGTTTGGGCTGAATCCTCAGCGGGCGGTTTGTCGTTACTTGACACTTCGCCGACCTCCAGAGGGGCCGTCACTGTGGAGTGGGCAGCTGACTTGTTCCGTTTAGGAATCTTATAGGGTTGGAGGGTCCTCGTAGCAGTAGAAGGGGTTTCCCGCGCCTTCTTTGTCTCCTTGCTGGTTGGGGAGAGCCTCCTCTTTTTAGGAGCAGCTTCTTTGCCGTCCTTCTCACCGGTTTGCGTTGGCCTGCATTTCCTAAACTTAGGGCAGTCAGTCCATTGTACAAACTGACAGAACCTAGTGAAACTAGGTCTGTCCACCGCATACACTATCCCGGTCTTTTGGTAGTGTGTAGAATTGCCAGGGGCGTCAAACTTTGCCTGGTGGCTATAGACGGTATCCCTGCTTTCACTGGCGTACTGGCATCGGCAGTAATGCCTGATGTAGTGCTGCGCTACGTGGATGCGCAGTTGCCTCTTGTTAGGTGCCTGGTACTGGCATTTGACGCAGATACTATCTCTGGCGTCCGTCACCAGGGTATTAATCCTGTCTTCGGTGAGTTTGGCTACCCACCGTAGCATACGCCACCTGATAGGGTTTCTTTTACCATCTGGTCCATACGAGGTGGTTGGCTCGTCCTCTATGGTAAGGTCGTGCTCAGGAGCTTCACCCATCTCTGGTAGTTCCTCTTTCTCCTCCTTGGGAGGCACTTGTATGAGACGTACTGTCAGCTTGGGGGTTACCCTCACTGCAGACGTGGATTCGGTTCCTACAACAATATCATCTCGGTTACGAGGGCTGCGGACATGCGCAGAGGTTGTTGCTACAGAACTATTATTACAAGTCTGAGTGGAGGGACTGGGTAACTGAGTATCAGTCAGCTTAGCCAGTTCGGCTGGAACAGCGTCCAACGGGGTAGTTGCAGTGACATTTGTCCCCTGCGAGGTAGGCCGGCGCTTTCGGCTTTCCTTCTCATCAATTTGGCTCTTTCCCAGAGCTTTCTCCTGACCCCGGGTCGGGGTAGCAGGTAAGGGTGGCTTTAGTATCTCTACTAGAGCCCTGGAGGGTGTACCGCCTCCTTTGCTATCAATCGTCTCAGAGTTCTCACTCCTGAGAGCCTGCGAAGCATTCTTAATCACTTCGCATCTTCTGGGCATCCTGTTTGAGGTTGCCAGATGACCCCAGGGTTGGGTAAGTGTACCCCGGGTCGGGATAGGTGTACCCCGGGTCGGCATAGAGTTATCTCTATGAGTGGGGGGTTTTTTCCCGCCTAAACTGGGTTCTACCTTCCTGCAGACGGTCTGCGCCGAAAGTATTTTTGGCTGAGACCTATCCTTGCCATCATACTGTGGCAAGGGCCCTTTGGTTTGGGGCAGCGCTCTATTCACTCTCGTGGGACTGCCTTTGGTCAAAGCTAACGGGTCGTGTATAGATCTATGCTTGAAAACCCAAGCAGCTATTTCAGAAGGTGTGAGCTCACCATCTTTTGTAGACTTTTCCTCTGCTTCCATCGACTTCCTCTGGGTATCCCTGGTAGTAGTGAGAGGTGCTGTTGCTGCTGGGGGTGGCTTGAACAGGTCCACTGTGGGCATGGCTAAAAGCTCGTCTTCGTTGGCTGTTCCTGTGTAGGCTGCTAAGTTTTCTTCCAACAAGGCGTCATCTTCTCCGTCGCTCAGGTTTAGTACATCCATTGCAGTTAGTGGTAAGTCCAGTGGTGTTACTGCACTGCTTTCACTATGTTGAATGAGTTGGCTGGCTGTGCTGCATGTCTGCTTGAAGTGATGACTCATCGAACTTCCTGTGGGCATGGATGGCTGGTGTTGACTGAGGGTATTGGGGGTAACTTTGGAGGGTTTTGGTGGGTGGTCGGGCGCAGTAAACCGTTGAGGCTGTAGACGAATCGGTTCAGAATCTTTTACTGATTCCTTTAAAACTAAGCACGACTGTGCCGCTACCGTTTGTCTGTCCATTGCAGCCAATTTACTGTTTCTCCCGAGGTTTCCCACTATTGCCTCATAGTGTCTCCTGGCTCCACTCCTCTTCACACAGCTTGCACTGTCCTTGGTCACACAAGGCAGTGGCTCTGGTTGGCTAGTGGATGCTCTCTTGTTCTTCAGTGTGCAGGGCACTTCTCTAAGGGGCGTAGCAAACAGGGGCGCGGGGGGAGTATGCGCATTACTTGCTCTGTAGGCCGCAGTTTTTGTCCGATCTGACTCAAACTTGCTGTGAGGGTGCTCCCCACCTCTCACCAGCGTTGGCTCTCTCTTCCCTGCAGATAACTCTGCCAGGGGGGTAGTCGTAGGGTTTTTTACTTCCCTACTAGGGGGTTGTGGCCAAATTTCATCCCAGAAATTATCTCTTGGCTGCAGCAAACTTATGGTGTGGTAGGGGTGCTCTAGCGCAGGTTGGTCTGTGTTGGCTAGTCTGAGAGGAGGCGCACTTCGCCGGTTGACCTCTCTCTTGTCTTTCTTGGTAGGTACATGGCTTGCCCTCTCGCAGCTAGAGGCCATTGGCTCTACTGCGGGCGCTGACCGTTTCCCTGTCGTTTGACTGGATAGTTGGGTCTGGTCGTTCTTTGTTTGCTGGGGCAGGTTCCCGACATGTGTCCGATCTCTCCACATGTCCAACACCGCGGTGCGGGCGTAGTCTCCATCAGAGGTGTAGGGGTTGACATCCTCTGTTGCTTTAACAGCTTTATTTCGGTGGCTAGCGCTTGTAGTGACTCTGCCATCCTTAGCAAGGGTTCCGTCGTAGCCGCTCCTGGGACTTGTTGTACCTTCTGTGCTGGGGAGTTAGGGGGTGCTGGAGGTGGCGTCTGATGAGTTGCTGGGTCTTGCTCGTCCTCTGCTTCTTCCACCATCCGTATATGAGCAGGTCGATCATCATGGGGCGTCTTTACTTGCAGGTACTCGTTTCCTGCGCGTACTGCGTCAGCTAGGTCTGCTGGCTGCATGGCCAGGAGGTGTCGCTGCAGATACGCATTTCCAATGGTGGTGCTGAAAACATCCAGCGTCATGCGTTGCATGGGTCGGGCTGGTAGGTCGCCATAGGCGATGCGCACCAACCTCTCTACCTCATTTGCATGTTCCTGCAGGGTTGTCTTGTACAATCTGCGGAGACTAGCCAGTCTAGACATGGCCTCTCTGGAGGTTAAACTAAACCTCGCTCTTAGGGCAGCAAATATGCCTTGAAGGTGTGGGGGCTTCCCACAGTCGAGTGCGTTACCCCGTAACGACTCTCTCATGTGTAGCATAGCTGTTTGTTCTGGCCAGTCATTGGCTTCAGCTATCTCCACAAAACGAGCTATAAAGTACTCCACATCGCCAGTCCCTTCAAACCGTGGTGGCTTGAATGGCGTGTGAGTATTGGCAGGGGGCCGCATAGCAGCCTGTAGCGCCTCGGTGAGACGGTCCATTGCCGTCAGCTCTGGATTTACGACAGGTATTATGCCTGCACTGCGAGCACGTTGGTTTGCCATTATTACGATTAGAGGATAAAGTCAACTCGATAATCTATAATGGTTAGCCAACTCTGGGGCTGCAGTGTCCAGTTGCGTCCGTGCAATATCTAGGTCAGCACTCAAGGGTACTGAGGGGTGGCAAGTGGCCTGTACTAGCTAGTACAGCACCAGTAATAGTGCATACAAGACTTGCATTCTAGACGCAGAGTCGGTATCACTAGGTAGCAGAGTAGGTCACAGAATGACAGACTCGGTATCAGAAATGACAGATCCGGTATCAGGAAATGACAGATTCGGTATGGGAAAATGACAGATTCGGTATATGAAAATGACAGATTCGGTATCAGTTTGGCAGTGCCTGTAAAGCTGTTACAGGGCTTAAGCGTCTCTACAACGGAGTGAACTCAACGTTATTTGTAGGAGCAATTTCACAAAGACCACTGCTGCTGTCGGAGTTAACTCGACGACAGTACAGGAGTGTCTTGTTTCTCTGGTTTGTACAACCCAGTACAAACCCGTGGTAGCTGGATCTGCTTGAAGCAGACTCCAAGGTAGCAAGTTTTCACAGCGTGAGAATTGTATCCCACCGCTGCCACCAATGTAGCGGATTTTTATGTCCACTACCTTCCGCTAGGGGGTTGTGCTGGCAGACGCGCCGTCTGTGCAGCCACAACAAGGCAGTCAGCCTCTTCAGGCCTGACAAGTGGTGGTCGACCTCAACCCAGAGGTGACCCTGTACCGAATCGGTACAACTCAGTGTTGCAAAGCGAGTGGCTAACTTTAACAACAGTAGCAAGGAGCCCTCGGCTCAGACATACACAGCATAGTTTTGTGTGTATAGACCATTTATTCATTACAGAATAACAGGTAAGACTGGCAATACAAAGCAAGAGAACACACTCTTGCCATATCAGTAAGTGCAATGATTATGAGAAAACTTCTCCCTTTTATAGGCAGAGTTGTGGAAAATAACTGCCATGCACAGGAAGCATGGCAGGAAGTTATATGATATAAAGGCACAATACAATATATATAACAATGACATTGTCCAATAAGATAGCTAGGTAAGTAAAACATCACTGATGCCCATAAGTAAGAGGCGGAGTTCACAAGTAACTTGGCCAGTGATTGGTTAATATTGTTCCTGGGCGTTACACAGCCTTGGGTCCACTGTCTCCTTTATCCAAGGGTAGTTATCTTTGGGAGGTGGCATCTTAAGGCTCTTAGGCTAGGTTACGTCATCCTGGCCATGGCGGCCATCTTGTTGCCGACCCGGGATAGCAACCCAGGGTCGGTATAGTCAATACTGAGTGCCGAAGTAATAATAAATACTTATGAGAGCAATGTAGTTGCCATAACAGAGGCTGGCCTTTGTCTGTCATCATAAGGGGAGGCATGCCTGTGGTAACCACCAACAGGGGGGCCTCTGCGCAGTAGTGGTCACTGTATGTAGTCAGTAAAATCCACCACAATATGTTGATTGATTAACCAGAAAAAATATCATATTCAGATGGTTGGTAGGTTTAAAATTGTAACTTTATGTGTTTTTTCCAAAAGATATCTCAGTGCTTCCCAAAAAAGCCTTTCTTCTTCGCTAAAAGTGCAAAACTCTTTGCAAGTAACCACTAGTCCAGGCTTTAACATTACAGATTAAAGAAAACAAGAATGGTTCCAAATGAATGTATAAATTAATCACAAATTGGCAAAAAAAGTTATAATCATAAATTGAATCAGTTCTGTTTCAATAATTATGTTGATGTGGAATGTGGAGTATGCACTTTTTTCACCTGATTTCCTGCTAAAAGAAACACTATCTTGTTGCAAATTTTATTCATCGGTACCAATTTTTAATTTTCCCTAGGTGCACACCAGGCAATTTCCTTGGAAGCTTTAGCTGCGAAGGTGAAAATGAAAGTAGAAAAGATGCGACAGGAAGTAAGGAGAACGGGAGAAAAGTTTTTTGCCCTTTCTAAAAACAGTTTATGTACTCTGACAGAGTTTGATGAAGATACAGAAATGATGTATAAATCTCTTCACTCAGCTAGAGATGAGCAGGTACTTGTTTGTGAACTGACCCCTTCAGCAGACATAACTCATTACTTCATCGCGACTACTTCACTACTTCAGTGTCTATAACTACTGGTCAGGTGATATCGGAATCCTTTTGTTCATAGTAATGGCGTGCCAAACTCTCTAGCAAAAGTTGACACTATCCAAATATTTTTCTAACAGTCACAAGTATTAGACTTTTAGTTCATGCCCGACCAACTCACTGCAGTTTTAACATTTTCATAACAGCGATATTAACTCAAAAGATACGACTCATATGTAGCAAAAGTAAGTGATAAAATAGAGTAAATTTCTTTTTCGGAAATTTGGTTTATGCTCTGTTTCTACTCGGCCGGGTTTTTTCCAGTCAGCTAGCATAGGCGCAGCAACCGCTCAAGTGTGAACCATGCATCAAGGTACCCACTTGGTAGCTAAGGCAAGTTGAAAATTTTCCACTTTTTTGCGACTTTTGCAGTACCCACGTGAGCGCGAACAATTTGCGGTAAAACTTTGACCACTTGCAGCAAATGACATTTCCCACTCGTGTGTGACATAGCAGGATTGGTTTTATGATTTGTAATGCCTCATTAGTTTTTACTGCTTTTTATTGCTTTTCCAGTGAATCATCAATCCTTTCATTCGCTATCAGCACCGCTTGATTTATATGGCGCACCTCAGCTGTGTGTTGTTAATTAACACATCATTGTAATAGCACCCACTATCATTGTAATCAATTTATTGTAAAAACAATTATAATACTAATAATTTATTAAAAAAAAACTCACCCATCATTATTATGATAGTTGTTTAATATTGTTGTTGTTAATTATGTCAAACTAACACAGATAGAATTTACTTATTTATTCATTATGATTGTTACTTATCAACAATTTATTGAATTATTACTTTTTATATTTTTCATATAGAAAGCCTGTCGTTTTTTAATGTTGACAAATTGTTGTAAAAAAACTGACAAAAGTACTAGATAAGTATTGTGGTGGATTTTGGCAGCACACATGCTTTGTACATACCTATACCCAAACCTAGAGGTGACTCTGACACTATTAACTAGTCAGACAGGCCTCCCCAAGTGATGTAACCAGTAGCCATCGCTTAGAAGTAGATGATTTGTCACACCGATCCTGCAGTTTACCGACACTGCAGCTTACCGACCCTGCAGCTTTCCTTACCGACCCTGTAGTGACCTTTACTCACCCTGCAGTGACCTTTACCGACCCTGCAATGGCACACCGGGTCGGCAACAAGATGGCCGCCCTAGCCAGAGTTCTAAGAAGATCTGTATCAAGTCCCGAGGACAAATCCAGGACCTAGCTACCTCCACTTACCGTCTACCTGGATTGTAAGGCTAATTAGACTAATGACTTGATTGTATAGTTTTATTCCTTGCCACTAGGCCAATTAACATTGTGTGATTTTGTATGTATAGTCATTTGATTGGTTGTAGCACTTCCTGTTATGTTTTATTGCTTGCACCAACATGGCGCAATACACTTCCTGTGATCAGCCTATAAAAGGCTGCTTTTGCATATATACTTTGCCACTTATCACTTACTGCTACTGCTGTGGACTTTTCTAGGCGATTGCCTCCCTAGAGCTTGATATGTGGACAATAAATGTATTCTATGACATAAAACTATACTTAGTTTGTCTGAGCCAAGGGCTCACTAGTAGTGAAGCCATTACCGACTTCTCTGTTGCATTCTGCAGGTCTGACCGACCCTGCGTTACCTCTAGGAGAGAGGTGTTGCTTTGCTGTTTCACAAGCTAGCGCTGTGAACGGCTGTTGTCAGTGGATGGTAGTGGTAGCCCTACCGACAGTATCCACTACAGTATGATCCTATTTAATCAAGTTTTTATTAATGTTGATTAATGTGACCGATTGTTTATTACGAGAAAGTTTGGAAAATTCAAGTTTTTTAAATTGCCTTGATAATATTATTATTTAAATGTTGACTAGAAAATCTATAGTTAGTCCTGACCTTTGCTCTACCAGATGAACTGCCTGTGATTTTGTGACCATAATTTTTCATGACTAAGACTTCAAACTGCATTGAGTCAACACCATTTCATGTTTTCAACATGCCATATATATATGGTGAGGGGAATGTGAGTTTTTACACTAAAAATTAATTACTTTTTTAGAAAATACTTTAAAATAGCAAAATTCTGTCTACCATTTGAGCTACGGATGATTTTTTTACGTAACAAAACAGTAAGCAACCAGCTCACCAATCACAGTCCTGTCCACTTCCTGTCATTGGTCTTTGGTCTTTCTCAGTCTTTGTTCTTTGCCTTTCATCAGGGTTACGGGTGGTTAGCTCCTGGATATGTCCTTGTTCTACTCTCAGGCTACTTTCGACCTCTCAGTCTATGCTGAATGACTTCCTGCCGGCTTTGCATGGTGCATACAGAGTCGGTACTGACTCATACAGGGTCAGTACTGACTCATACAGGGTGGGCACTGACTCATGCGCATAATCGGTACTGTGGGTATCCAGTTATTCTAAGCATTCTGGTCCTCTAATGGCTATAGTGCGGATGCCAGAATGTGTGTACAGCATGTGCGCAGACGTTAGTGACATTAAAATCCACAACAAAGTGTATTAACTTCTGTTGAAAGGCAAAAGAGGTATTGGGGGTGGGGGGAAAAGGAATCGTATGTACCAGGGGTGCTGGGAAGGGGGTAGAGATCGACAGGAATGGTGTGTAAATCCAAGGAGTGTAGGTTTAGGTAAAGGTGCCCTAACATTATCCACATTACGTACTGGCTAACCTGACACATAATATGCAAGGTACCCTAGCTCTGGAAGGGCATTCAAGGCTGGAAGGAAGATGGCAACTTTAGCCTGAAAGACCAAAATAGGCTACCTTACTTCAGAAGCCTGTATCCACCAGATATCTACCTGCAGAATCACCAAAACTTGGACTGCCACCCAGCCAGGCCCTAAAACTTACCTGAGGCAGCAACATAGTGCAATAGCATACCGGACCTCCTACTCACCTTATAAACTCTGCCTCCCACTACTTTTATGTACTTTTTATTTTTAGTTATGTTTTTTTGTGTTTGATTGCAGATGTTAATAATATTTGTTTACTTGTGTAATTATGACTTGCCTACGTATTTTTGGTTTCCTATGCATGTAGAGCAGTTATCACTCCTGCGCTCACTGTACTGGATCACTGCCGTGCGCTTGCCTTGTTACCAATACACCTTATCACCGATACTTTTACTAGTAATGAGTGAATTAGACTAGGATACAATGAGTTATGCATCTGTGCCTAGGGCTCTTCATGGTTGTGGAGTAGAGTTAGACTCTTTCACACTCTTCTTGTTGCCATATTGGCACAGAAATTGGTGTCAGAGGACCATCCGCAGCTACTGACTTGAGTTTTACACCAAATGGGCATTTCCACTTGATAATTGTAGTAGATTTTACATAGCGCGGCTATTTTGTTACTGTTAGCTACCTCATTTTATTTCCACTATTGCTATTGACTATGGAGTGAGTCATTGGAAAGTGCTAGCAACCTAGGACAAGTTTGTTGAGAGCACTACTAGCTTTCGCAGTTCTGCTGCAGTGAAGGGGTGAGCAGGAGAATTCCCTTTCTACTGACAGCTGATTGGACCAGTCAAATTTGTGTGGTTAAACTAGTTATTGGTGTCTGCTTGTATGCCTGCTAATTCTAATTTCATATTCTATTCAACCTGTTTATTTTTAATCGATCATGTATGCTTATTTCAACTGCATCGTTTACAAATCTTACTTTATAAAGTTGTTGACAATAGCCCAGAGAGGGAACAACTGTTTGTGTGCTGGTGTTGATTAGTTGCATGTGCACTCGTATGTACACTAGCATATTAGTGAATAAACTTATTGATAATTGGAACCACTTGTTATTAGTCTGGCAGGTTGTCCTACTAGTTATTCTGGTTCTATCTCCGATTCAGCAGAGCGCAGTGCTACCTGGTAACACCACAGACACTACCTGCAGTGGTGCTTCTCTTGTACAAAGCTAGCTCGATACCGCTGGGCACAGCTTGGCACAGCTTGTACCCTGTAATGTGACACTGTGTAGCAATAGAATAGGACTATTTCTATCCAACACTGTCTCAGATATTTTCTCTAGTAGCTATTACGTAAATTTCATATGCAAATCCTTTACACTATTAAACATTACTATGTGCTCAACATTATCCCTTCTCTCCTATTCAAGTTCTATTACAACGCAGTATAACACTGCTGTCAATGGCATTGAGAATAAATCTTTAGTTTCCTACCAAACAATTTAAATAGCAAAGTTACAATATTATGTGGAATTTGATTTCAGGTAAGCGCTCTAGTAGATCAATACAAAACTGTGGGGGCAAGTTTTACACGAAGTAGAATGGAAGCAAGACAAAAAATAGTTGAATTAAAAGAAAATGTTGTGGATGTTCAGAGTAAAAAGCTGATCAACAACATGCAGAGAGTTGATGCGGGACTTCGGGATGGACACCCCGTAAGTAACATAGTCTTGTTGCTTCAAATGTTGCTAAATGATAGAGTTTGGATGCTTGACCATAAACTTCCCAATTCAATTTTCAGAACAAACTATTTTGGTGGCTATTGAATTTAAAAGCAACATTTTCATTTAGCGTTTAGTCTACACCACTAAAGAGAGTGTTTTCTTTATAACTGCCCACTTCCTTTGTCCTTCATCATGTAATAACACTTAGGGATTAGGCTATTTATTTTCTAAAGTTGTGGAAGAAATTATGATCATTAAGACACATTTGTTAAACCCTAGTTCCCCACAATGCCTAGCATAGACTTTGAGCTAATTAGAGTTGAAACCCTACTGACTGAGTCTTTGGTATCATTTGATTTAAAGCCAATCAGTACAACTAATTTCAGTCTTGATTCTGTACTGCTTGCTAGTTACAAGAGCCCTCCTGAGAGCACTAGTGAACCTTGATATGGTCATTTGAAACAGTTTTTGGTACTTAAAAATGTGTAGAGGCCTTCGGAAGTTAGCTGCCAAATAAAAATTGGCAGCATTTATTTATAGAGCACAGTTTCTGAAAAAAAATAATGTAGTGTTTTTCCATGAATATCAAATTGCTGTGGTGATGAAAACTAGGCAATGTAAAAGTAAAAAAGATAACAGTGAAGGCAATGTATTATTTTTGTTGCTAAATTTTTAAAATTATTCGACTCAAAGCAAGAATATACAATAACCTCTCATCGTCTAAGCATTCGCAGTGAGTAAAGTGTTATTATTTGAACCAACATTTCAAATCAAAACTCAAAGTGAAGTCATACATTTGGTAATGCCCAATTGTGACGACTCATGTAGTTTTGTGTTCCAGCTGTGAATAGCAGGGAAATTATTTGCCTATTTACTAAGTTCATAACCCAAGCAGTGTCAGTTATAAAAATATATGCAAATAAATGTGTTTACAATAGTTCAATAGGAAGTTCAGACAACATTAGTGTTTAGTTGAGCTCATTAAAAACGTAACTTTCTTACGGTAATATAACAGATTGAAACTGCCCCTTTGCTGTCAGGATTTAGTTAATTTTTTGCAAAATGATTAGTTTTACACAACTAAAAAGTTTTTAAAAAGTTGACTGGGCAAAGGAGTATCACTTTTAAAAATTATTTTGGTGGGTATCCATATTTCCGAAGCTTCACATGCAAATAGAATAATAAAACCATACAGTAGTGGATTTTCATGACACTAACATCTGCACACTCAGTGTACACACATTCTGGCATCCTTACTATGGCCATTAGATGGCAAGAATAACTAGAATAATCAATACTGAAGTACCCACCCTGCGTATGAGTCAGTACCGACCTTGTATAGGTCATTACCGACCCTGTATGAACCATGCAGGGCGGGCAGGAAATGAGTCAGCATAGACTGAGAGAAGCAGAAGACCTTATACAGGATATAGCAACCCCTAACCCTAGTGAAAGCCAAGGAACAGAGGCTAAAAAGACCAAAGACCAGCAACAGGAAGTGGAAAGGCTTATGATTGGTGCACTGACTTGTGACTCTGCCTGCTACTTCTGGGCGCCATATCTCTCTAGCCCTATACATGTATAACCCTGTTGATTCGTTTGTATTTATATCTATCTGTTTGATTGCAGCATTTTATATTACTCCTATATTATTGGCTATTACTCATATTACTTCCTGCGATCTGCCTATAAATGACAAAACTGTTATCATAATAGTTAGTGTTGTATCAGGACATTTACATACTCGTCTTCTTATGGAAGAATAAAAGCATATCTACTTTAAAGCACAGAGTTATTCATCTGAGCCGAGGACTCTTTACTAGTCATTGAGTAGAGAACACTCCTCCACTTCTGCTTTGGTGTAATACCGACCTGTTAGTGCTTCTAGGTTAAAGACAACTGGTGGCAGCAAACCCTCGGATTGCTACAGACTTGAGCTAGTGGTTTTACACCCTCAAAATCCACTACAGTACGCCAAGTTTATTTTGGTCTTGCAGTTTGAGAAAACTTTGCAGAAATTGGATTGAGTAGGCTGCTCATTTGTTCTAAATTAATTAGAAGGTTCCCAAACAGCAAGAGTTACAATGATTTTTCCTGGTGTCTGAGAAATGCAACAAACAATCATCTATTGAATTGTTCGTGTGACAATACTAGTGATATAGCTTGTTGTTGCATTTTAGTGGGGTTTTGTTTTATCAACAGATAAAAGAGTTAATAAATATTTCAAATTCACAAGCATTTTTTAATTGTAAGTACACTAATAAATGATAAGTAAATTAACTAACAGTTTACATCTCGGTTTTCTTAGGTGGATATCATTGTTGGTTTCAAGGAAGTTGAACAAATGATGAAGAAGCTGGATGCTGATAGCTTGCCAACTCTTTCTGTACGTGATGTTCAAAAGCTTTCGAAGAAAGGTCAGGACTATTATCCAAGCCAAAATAAAGATAGTTGGTTTAGTCATTGCGTTTGCACAAGAAATTCATAATTTGGTTGTCAAATGCAAAACAAAAATTTCAAGAATTTGATTCCGGTTAACAAGCTTTTTTCCGGCATCATAAAGAAAAATAGGATAATAGAGTTGAACTGTAGTGAAGCTACTTAGGTTTTGGAGGTGGCAGAAGAGTAGCAAACAAAAAGCACAAATGACCCTTGATGGGACAATTCTAAGTTCATTGTAGCTTTGAAAAATATTTACTAATGGTTGTAGAACCTGCAAAACTTCATCTATATACAATTTTTTTCATGAAAGAAAACCTTTTGTGGTTGCAAAACAGAAGTTCTATTAGTTTTTCTATAACAACAAGCCCATTTTGCCACTTTAACGTCATTGAACTTGTAGGCCCTTTCAGGCATAGTTCGTATTGCTGCCTGCACCAACCGGGCCCTAGTGCTCCTATAATTGTTCACGCTTTCAGACTAGAAATGGGTAGTATGTCCTACTGTTTCCTAAACTAAGTGAGATATGAATAATACCTCTTTTTCACAAGGCAGTTGGAAAACTCTTTTCCTTACCTCCACCTATGTCTGTTGGAGCATGTTGGGTGGAGTCCATTGCAGTGGTCGGGTGGAGACGCTGAAAGATGAGCCGATTACCACATACACCAAAGAGAGAAATGCGAAGCCAACTAGGTTGGCGTAGCCTATGCTGGGTGGCTGCCCCTACTGAAGAACATATCAAGAGCTTGATAAAAACAGCTGTGGACTCTGTTTGCCCTGAGTGCCATTATGAGGCTAAGAGCAATAAACCATTAAGGATGCATTTCCCTCTACACTATCTCCGTCACTATACTGTCATTGAAGATATGGCAGTGAAAGCCAAGATGCTGTCTACTCGCATCAGTCGAAGTTTGAAGCGCCCAGAGACAGGATGCATCCCTCCAAGGTGGGTATCATATATACGATTGACTGATCAGGTTTCATCCGCTTCTGCAAGTTGGTGCAGTGGGAAAACCTCCCAAAAAAACAGAAAGTGCAGACCTACACCCAGGCGAAAAAAGGCTACTGGTGCACTTCCCTGCAAATGAGAGCCATCCCCTGCATAACTACCAGCCACGGCGAAGACGAAAAAGGTAGTGAAGTCCTGATTCTCTATATCTCTCCAGGCTTACTGGATCCCAAAGAAGGACGTGCGCGCCAGTACCGAGCTATCACCACCTGAGCCTGTAGAGCAGCTCATTGAGGAGACTGGAGAGCTCCAGAACAGAAACCGGAGTGCTGAGGTGGTAAAGGGACCACATACTAGCACTAAGAGAGACATTGCAAGACCTGAGACACCTCAATATTGCACAACAACTCACCAATGAGGATCGCATCCTCACCAAGAATGAGGCCAAGGCTGTGACGGCAGAGATAGGCCGTCTGCAGCAGCAAGCAGAGAACTTGCGAGGTGATCTGTTCTTGGCAGATTTCCATGACATTTATATAGCCACCTTATTCTTTATGCTTACATTTTTTTACACAAAATGCAAACCTAGCTAAGTACAGGTGTAACTTGAACATATGTGCTTATTCTCCTTGCTATTTGGTTAATTAAAGACAATGAGATAATGTATTTATTGGAAAAAGGAATCTAGTGGAATTTTCTGACAAAAAAGTGCGCTAAGGTTTCCCTGCAAATTGCAGCATATCAGGCAAGCCTCCCGTGAGTCTGGAACAGTCAGAAACATAAAATGCTGATACTAACCCTGCCGATCCTGCGGCAACCCTGCCATCCCTGCATACCCCTCACCGGCCGTGCAACTATCACTATCAGCTTTGCAGTTATCACCACCAGCCCTGCATCAATCCTGCCGCCCCTGCAGCAAATCTATATCAGGCCAGGGAGAAAAGAACCAGTATAGTCTGAGGACCAAGAGTAGACTTTAATGATGCTCTAGCCTGAGATTTCAACTAAACTACCATCAGAAGTACCTAAAGCTTTGGAACGAACGCTATATCAGCCCTAAAACGTAGCCCAGGAAGTGATGGTGCAACACAGGAAATAACTAAAAGTATTGCTACTAAAACTCTGCTTCCTACTTCCGGGGGCTTTATCTATATAACCTCATTTACCATATCTTATTGCTTTATATTTATAATTTATTTTTTGATTTGTATACATCTGTTTTACTTATATGTTATTGGTCACATGTGTGCCTGTGCCTAGAAAAGGCGGGGTTTTGCCTGTATTCATTGCACGTTGTATTGGGATACTCTTGGTGATTGTACCAAGTTAGCACGATACATTGCCACTGTTATTTTGCACTGAGCGCTGTAAAATAATAGAATTATTTATACTGTGACACATTGAGTGTTGAGTCTGAGCAATCTGCTCCGTTACAGTTGTGGAGTTTGAGATACTCCTCTGTTGAGTTGATGGTTAAACAACCTCTGTTAGAGAGAGGTTTTGTTGGTGGCATTTCGGCCAGCCCCCGAATCCCACTACAGCAAAGGATTTCCTATCGAACTGAAATGGTGCATAACATGTTCATACCGAAGTCCACTATTAAATTTTTTGTGATCAAATCATATTGGTAGCCAAAAAAAATTAGAAATCCAAAAGCCTGAGAGATTTCAGATTAGGACCTCTTGACAAAGTTTAAAGTCTTTTGTTAAAGCTCAAACTACTTTACACAAACGGATCTTAAAAAAATGAGATATCTATTCCTTACGCAGGTCTGTTGGTTATGCCTAAACTTCATCCATATGTGAGAAATGTGCTTCTCTTGTGCAAACTGCTTTTATGTACTTGAATTTGCTCATGTTCAGCCAGGTCTGTTTTCACATACGTTCTATACAAAGTTGAACAAGTATTGTTTTTCAAAACTCTTTCTCTACTACAGTTAATTATAGGTCACCAGCAACCATTTAGTTTGCCATTGTTAGAACAACTACTTGACTACTTGGCTATTTTTGCAATAAATCTTAAGATGTATATTGCTATAGGTAAATTGTTGTTTTACGTAATTTAGCATGGCTTGATAATTTTGTAGAAGCAATATTATAGAAAGTTATATCTAGAACCATATATGATTCCATGTAGGCCTGCTTGTTTGCTCTGTAAGTAGTTGAGGCAGTAATCTAATCAAACTTGTATGAAACATGACAGTTGCAAAATCATTGAAGCTTGAGTATTGAAATTGAAGTTTAAAAATTTCTTTATGGTCAAAAGTGTGAAGTTGTGCCAAATCCTTAAATTTCTTTTGATATATAATTCTCAATCAGATATTGAATTTTTGCAGAAAACATCAGACAAATAGAAGTGAAATCATCATCAACATTAGTAAACATTTTAGTGGCGTCGATCAGAGTCCCTTCATCCCTGGAGCTGATGAAGTCTGTTGTAGCATCCGGTTTTTGCACGAGTGTTTTCTGTCATGAAAACATAACATATGTCGGCCATTCTAAAGGTATTGATTTTATGGAAATGCAGCAAAAAAGAATTCAAAACGTTTCCAGCGTCGAGTCAGTATGGATATTATGGAGTCCGTGGGTTAGCAAAGAAACACGACAAGCTTTACACACTCTTGTGTACTGAGAATCTTTGGTTTTTACGTATCCAAAACACCTCTAGTAGAACCACAAAAGAGTTTAAACTTCCAAACACTACAGCTCACATGTTCAACTTCACCATCGCTGGTGATACGCTGATTATACCCAATATTACACAGCGGTGTCTCTCCTTCTATTCTCTGGAAGGGAAAAAGGAGAGAGACATTAATTTTCCGCTGCTTGGTTTGGAAAGTGTTGCGATCTGTGCTATGGACAGCGAATCAGTTGTCTTGACATCGGAAAACTATCGCAAAGTGTGTAGACTAGATTTGAGAACTTTCGAGCTATTGTGGACATACACTCATTCTGGTAATATATCGTCAGTAGCTTGCTATGGGAAGCAGTATGCCTTTGTTGTGGAGAATAAAGTCTCTCATACAATTGTAACAGTGCTTGATGTCAAAACTGGTTTGTACACACATTACTATCTCTTTTTTGTACTTGGATTTGCTTTGATTATGAATTTTTTTTTTTTTACAAAAGAAACTTATCGCTTTGAAGCTACATTCACACTATACGATTCTTGGTAATGCGATTATCTGGAGAAATCAGGAGTTGCTCCTCCGATTATTTACAAGAGTTTATACCTGCGATTTTTTGTGCCTGATATCGCATGGCCTTGACAGTTGTCAAGACACCGCATTCAATTGATAATTACAGGACATCAAATTATTATTAATGATAATATAATATAGCTTATATTACCAGAGATTTCAATGAATTATACCATTTCTTCACTCATCAATAATAACAAATAATTTACAAATAATAATAAATAATTGTAAGTATATTTAATTATAATTAATAATAAGTTAATAATAACTTTTTTAATGCAATTAGTTATTATAATCACAGATCTGGTAGTTGCTTTCTATTATATGGATAAAAATTGGTATACCCACATTAATATTTTACTTGTAAGCAAGGCTTGCAATTGATCAGGGAAATATTAAAAAATATTCTAAAACTATTTTAGTAATAATTATCGAGCAGCTGCAAGTTTCTTGAAAAGTATTAAATTGAAAGGCTGTGATGTGGATGCTGATTGGCTAGACAGGCGGATAATTGTACAGAGCTCCATCACTGCCCGATGAAGAAAAATCTGCCACCAATTGTGAAATCGTTAAGATTGCACTGTTCACACTTGCGAGTTGATTTTTGGCTCCACCAACTCAGATGAGAATCGCATAGTGTGAACATAGCTTGATGTTTACTAGATTTTTAAAGCTGTTGACTAATTTAAGCAGCAATTCTATTTCCACAAGGTTTTCCAGTTATTTCCAAAAAAATTTTCAGCGACAACTTTTGGTTATACTTTTATAGCTGCGAAGCTTGAACACGTTATGAAAAGTGGAAGAAGATTGTGATCAGCTGTATTATGATTCATTGTCTTTTTCATAAATGTGTCATTAGCTGTATAATTTTGTTATCTGCATCAATTCGTGCGAGTTAAACTGTAAACCATTGTTTTTTCACATCACATTTTAGGAAACCTTCTGAAGACTCTGTATGATCCTACTGAGAGGCCTCGTTCACGGATACAAGATCTTTTCATTGATGGAAATACACTGATAGTCCCTAGACATGATGATAGGACTGTCTTGTTTTATCAAATAAGATAAAGCTGCCATTCATATTGCAAAACTGACATGATAAACTAAACAGTGTATGTACAAGGGTGAAGGTTTAGAGAAGTTTATTGAACTTTCTTTGTTTGGAAGAATAGTGTGAATCGGTATTGGTAGAAAAGTTACAACTCTGAGCTGTTTGTCATGTAAAAGTTCATATTTTGCTGGATTGTCCATTCACAGACTAGATTGCGTGACGTTAAAAAGAACTTTGGTCATTCATTTTATCAAAGCTGTATCTGCATAAGCTGAACTTGCTTATTAAGTTTTGAAGTGATCTTTATCTAAGTGTTATTAGCATACAAGTATTAGTGCATTTTGCTCAGTTATATGCTTCCATCACATGTGTGGCGCAAATTTGATGAGCATCAAAACTACCCTACTTAAAAATGAGTAGCAGCTTATTAACGACTGATCAACTTGAAACTATGGTGAGAAGTGTTGTCTATGTACGCTTGAATTCGAGTTATTAGAAAATTTTGACTGTAGACCCATAGTCACTGCTGACAATTTTTTTCCAAAGAAAGTCTTAAAGTACATTATTAGTAATATAGGAGCAGATCTCTGTGATGGAGGTTCTCCTGGTTCCAAGTGTACTTAAATTAGGCACCAGTTACCATGAGAACCTGCCAGGTACCTTTTTGTGTGCACCAGGTGTTTAGAATGTATAGAATTTATAGTGTGGAATGTGGATTTAGACATCGGTTTGTATGTTATGGTATCAGTGATGGAGGTGCTCCTGGTCCTGTTTGTTGCGCCTGCGGTAGATTTTGGTGTGCGACAGGTGCTTAGAATTTTTTGTGTTGGGTGAGGTACCTTTTTATGTGCACCAGATGTTTTAATTTTTTCGTTGTATTTGTTGCGCAGGGGGTTTATATTGTGATATTTTATGTGGATGTAGATTATGAGGTTGACTGGTTTATAAACGTGTAGGTTTATACCGAGCTTTGTATTTTGAGTTTGATTGTTGGATCAACATGGTATAGTTATTGGTATAGTTTTATTCCAAGAAAATTTAAGCAGTTTCCATACATAGCCATGTACATATCCATGTACATATCCATGATCATATTCATGCTCATTTATGTACATGTTCGTATCCATTTATGCACATGTCCATATTCATGTCCATATTCATTTATGTACATGTCCATATCCATGCCCATATCTATATCCATGTCCATATCTATGTCCATATTCATGCACATGTCCATATTCATGTCCATGTCCAGATTCATGTACATATTCATGTCTATGTCCACAATCAGGTCCATGGTTTTCGCGCGAAGAATGTTGTTCTTTCAGAATTTGAATTTTTCAGACAGAAAATGATGTTTCATTTGCGCGAAAGCTATATATATATTATAAAGGGTTTTCACGAAAAAAATTTTTTTACTCGAAGAATGTGCTTTTTCCAGAAAAAAAATTTTGCTTTGGTCGAGCGAAAAAACGGTTTTTTCGCGCAAAAACTGTATATATTATAAACAATTTTCGCGCAAAGAATGTTGTTTTTTTCGTTTGAAAAATGTTTTTTTTTGCGTCAAGAGTTTTTGCGCAGAGAATGCGATTTTTCAGACAAAAAATGCTGCTTTTTCAGACAAAAAAATGTTGTTTTTTCAGACAAAAAATGTTGTTTTTTCAGACAAAAAATGAGGTTTTATTCTCACAAAAACTGTATATATTATAAAGTGTTTTCGAACAAAAAAAAAATTTCCGCATCAAGAATGTATTTTTTTCTGACAAAAAGAGCCGTTTTATCGGATAGAAAACGTTGTTTTGTTTCGCGGAAACTGTACATATTATGAAATGTTTGCACGCGAAGAATGTTATTTTTTCTCGTGCAAAGAATGTTTTTTTTTCAGACAAAAAATAGTGATTTCTGAGAAAGAAAATGTTGTTCTATTCGCACAAAAAAAGTTTTTTCGCGTAAAAGCTGTATATATTATAAAGGGTTTACCCGCAAAGAATGTTATTTTTTCGCGCAAAGAGTGTTTTTCAGACGAAAAAATGTTAGGTTTTTGCCCAAAAAACTGGATGTATTACAAAATATTTTTGCCAAAAAAATGTTGTTTTTCACGCGAAGAATTGTGTTTTTCAGACAAAAACTACTGGATTTTAGACAGAAGTTTTTGTCTTAACCGCACGAAAAACAAAACTTTTCGCGTTACCTGTATACTTTATAAAGGGTTTTCGTAAGAAGAGTGCTGTTTTTTTTTTGCGAGGAGAATGTGTTTTTTTTAGGCGAAAAAATTTGGCTCTTTGCACAAAAACTGCATATGTTACAAAGAGCTTTTGTGCAATGAATATGGTTTTTTTTTCAAGCGAAGAATGAGTTATTTTCAGACAAAGAATGCTGTTTCTTTGAGACAGAAAATGTTGTTTGATTCGCGCAAAAAAGCAATTTTTTCCGAGCGGAAACTGTATATATTACAAATCGAAAAATTGTAGAAGCTATGCTCTCACAACTCCAACAATTTTGCAAATTTTTAATGATTCACAAAATCTTTAAAATAATGAGATAGGAGAATACTCAATACGAAAATTTATCTTAAAGACTTATCCTAGTTTTGAGTTTACCCAAGGCAAAGCGGTAAAAGGAATAGATGAAGTTCACATGCAACAAACCGAGCTGCTAAATGAAGTATTAAAGGGTGTCATTCACACATTTCTGAATTGAAAAAATAATTACATAGCTGTGTTCAGCATACTCTCTTTGACTATGCTACCAATTTTTAAAGTTGTAAACCTACTGGAGCCTTCACAATAGGCTGGCAAGTAACAGCATCTCTAGCTGCCACTTGAAAAACAATCTTCAGCAAACCCTATGAAACGTGACGTCACGCCACTGGTGTGCATTTGTTTTTATAGCGAGTCATAATTAATTACTTTTGGTTAGCCAATAGACCAACAAACCTTTTGGGGGTCCGATCAATAACCTCGGTGCCAAAGTCCATAGCTTATTGCCCAAGTATGTGATCACTAGCGCGGCATGCTTGGCTACCCGTGCTTGCTCAGTGAATGCTTTACAACTAGTCTAGCGAGTGCGCTAAAATCAACTGCCGCAACAGCAAATCAACTAATTTAGGATCAATTACTCTACTCGCCTGCCACTATAACACAAGCCTTGTAGTAAACTTTACAAACCTTCACTCTCTTTAATCATATCATCTCTGTTGATCAAAATTCTAGACAAGTATCTCTTATTTGTAACGTGTAAGTCAATTACATACACACACTGACTCCATTAAAAAAAAATGAGCAGCCAATGAATTGATTGAAATAATTAATTAATAATATTCTTATTATTATAAATATTTACCATTATTGTATTTTATTAATAAATAAAAGTTTTTTTCAATGATGATGATTATAAGAACCATCATCATCATTGTTGTTTTTTGTTCATGATAACGAGATAAGAACCAACAACAATAATTGATAGATAGATACTGTTGCTAGTGATCAAGTCAAGGACATAACAAAATGACCTTCACACCAAATTACCCGCCACTCAGTGCCGTTAATACTGCCACTAATAAGTTAAATTGTGCCAATTCAGGCTGAGTACACGACAATTCAACATAATAGCGTCAAGTTGTGGGTGTTGAAGAACAAGCCCCATGAGATGATTTGATCAATTAAGTGTTTAAAACTGGCTATAATCTCTTTTAAACTGGCGCCTATTAGTGAGTGTTTTACGCGTTACATCGGTGGCCATTACATTAAACATATAGCGTGCTCACGTGACAATAACAAATGCACACCAGCGGCGTGACGTCACGTTTCATACGGTTTGCAAAATATTGTTTTTCAAGTGGCAGCTAGAGATGATGTTACTTGCCAGCCTATTGTGAAGGCTCCAGTAGGTTTACAACTTTAAACATTGATAGCATAGTCAAAGAGAGTATGGTGAACACAGCTATGTAGTTATTTTTTCAATTCAAAAAAGTGTGAATGACACCCTTTAAAGTAAAACATTATAATGAAATTTTATTTGTTGTAACAAATAGATTAAAAAAAAAATACAAACTGCTTTAGTATTTGTATTGTTTACTATGAAACCTATGAAGCTGCTGTGTGATACTAAAATGTTAATATTTGGACTTAACCTTTTGCATTATGCATTAACTTTTAGCTATTTATTGAAATAAAATAATTTATTCACATTTACATTAATTTTGTTAATAAAAGCATCTTTTTAATTATCAACTTTAACGTATCAAAACTGAAACAATCGAATATTAAAACTGATAAATCAACTCCGAAATTTTAACAAATCGAAAAATTGTAAAAGTTATGCTCTCACAACTCAACAATTTTGCAACTTTTTAACAATTCACAAAATCTTTAAAATAATGAGCTGAGAGAACACTCAATTCGAAAATTTATCCTACAGACTTATCATAGTTTCGATTTTACCCAAGTCAAAGCGGTAGAAAGAATAGATGAAGTTCATATACAAAAAACAGAACTGCTAAATAAATTATTAAAGTGAATCATTATAATGAAGTTTTATTTGTTATAGCAAATAAAATGAATAAAAAATACAAGCTGCTTTAGTATTTGTAATGTTTGAAACCTTTGAAACCTATAAAACCTATGAAACTGTGGTGTAATGTTCAAATTTAGTGTTGAGCTCATCTGTTGCAAGGTGCAAATAAGAATCTCTCTATCTCTCTTTCTCAGCACACATTCTTTAGTTAGATCTAAAATACATATTAACTAATGAGGCTAGCGTACATCAGGGTACGATTTAGCTTGGAAATTATTTTTGAATCTATAGTAAAACGAATAAAACAAACCATCATTGATAGTGATACGAATCCCTTGGGTTAGTGATTAGGTTCTGGAGCTTTTGTATTGGACGTTCTTCTTTTTCAGCATCATCAAAGTAATTGAGAAAGTCATGATCTTCTAGAGTATCAGTCACTTCAGAGACTTGAATCAAAGCTTGAAGAGCAGTGAGTACGCTGACATTGTAGGAAATTGTAATGTCTGCAGTTTGTTTTAGTCCTTTGAACAGAATAACCCCACATCTTTCTGATATCACCGCTGAAGGTATTTCAGAAGGAATGTGCATATCTCCCACCAGCAGCTCTCCATCTACCATGCATCTTTAGTAAGCTACGATAGACTCGCCAGTCTTGCTCCAACGACTGTTGCAAGTCTTTAGCATTTCTGGGTTTTCAAAACTTATGACACGATCTGGTGAAAAATTGTACAGGTTAGCTATGTAAAATGAACCTTGATTTGTCACATACTCTTGCTTGGCAATATGTTGAATGCGTTCTTTGACTTTAACCAACATCCGTATTCATCAGCAGTGCGAAAACCAGTTTTTCCCTCACCCATGTAGATCAAAATTGTTATTAACAAGCATTCCTACCTCGCTTGAAATAACACTCTTTACTCAAACTGTCTTTTTATCCTTTTGTTGGTTGTAGATGATGGTGCACTCCACCTTATCAAGAAATTCAATGGTGAAGACCTGCATAGCCATTGGTATTTGTAGATCCCGAATCTATACTGTTTTTTCAATGTTTTTTGACAAACTGGAGACATAGTAGTTAACAGAGAGGCGCTCTTGAAGGTGAGGGCGGACAGGTTGTTGAATCTGGCATCTTGAAAGGGAACCTTACTGTGTTGAAGAAATGTATCATCTTCAACATGTCACAACTCTTCTTTTGCAGTTCGAGTCATCATCATCTTCTTTTGTCAAATTAACAACCTGTTGTTTTATCACTTGAGAATGTAAAACTCTGTTAGAAGACGGATTGCTGATGGGAGAAGAGGGTGGAGAAAACACTTGCTGGAATTCTGGTTCTTCATTCATCGATTGACTTTTATCGTCTTGACTACTCATTTTGAAAAGATGAAATAAAAATGCGACTTATTGATTTTTATTTCTTTGTAATTAAGTTAAAGATACATACTCAATAGCGTAGCGCGTTGAGTGTCTCAGCTAGTAAAAAATATATATTTATTATTTCAAACGTTTATATAGAAAATTCTCCTAGTAGTTTTAGTAGATGGTGTAGTGGATGCTGTTCCTTCTGTCACTGTTTTTGAAGTCGCTGCTTTCTGTGTAAAAGCGACGGTTTTTAAATAACTAAAGTTGCACTGATTGACATGAGCTGAAACCAATGGAAAGTCTTGCACGAAAAGCCTTTTACATCATATAAGAATTTGCTTAAGTTCATTCATTTGCTCGAAAACGCTTATATATCATAAAGGGATTTTGCGTAGAAGAAAATTTTTCTTTGCACAAAAGATCCGTATATATATATAATAAAGAGATTTTCGCTCAAGAAACAACGTTTATGGCGTAAATAAAATGACGTTGTCTGTCTGGAGAAACAACATTTTTTGGCTGGAAAAACGCATTTTTTTGCACAAAAATAAACTTTGTAGCGCGAAAGCCCTTTATGATATATACAAATTTTACACATGGAAAAAACTTTTAGTAGCGCGAAGAACTGTGTATAGATTATAAAGAATATTTCGCGCGAATAAAACTGCATTCTTCGATCGGAAAAACAACTGACAAAAATATCATTTTTCATGCGAGAAAACAAAATTCTTTGCGCGAAAACCCTTTATAATAAATACAGATTTTTTACATAAGAAACTTTTATTCGCGCGAACATATGTGTATGCATTATAAAGGAGATTTCGAGCAAAAAAAGAGCATTCTTCGAGTGAAAACCCTTCATGATATATACAGATTTTTCACTAGATAAAAGTTTTTTCGCGCAAAAATAAATGCGTGTATAGCATAAATAAAGTTATGCGTGAAAAAGCAACTTTCTTCGTGTGAAAACCCTTTATGATATATACAAGTCTTTTACATGAAAAAAATTTTTATTCGTGCAAAAATGTTTATATCGTATAAAGAAGGTTTTGCGCAAAAAAAAAACAACATTCTTTGCGCGAAAATCTTTTATGATATATACAGATTTTTCACATGGAAAAACTTTTATTCGCATGAAAAAATGTGCATGTATATTACAAATAAAGTTTTGCGTGAAAAAAACCACATTCTTTGCCCAAAAACCTTTTATGATCAATACAGATTTTTCACATTGAACAAATCTTTTATTCGCACGAAAAATGTGTTTATCTTATAAAGGAAGTTTCGTGGCAAAAAACAACATTCTTCGCGCGAAAACGCTTTATAATATACACATTTTTCACATGGGAAAATATTTTATTCGCGCGAACAAATGTATATGTATTATGAAAAAGGTTTCGCGCAGAAAATACTGTGCAACATTTCATTTATAAGATAAATAAGTTATTATAATTCGGTTGCACTAAATGAAATACAAGCTATATAGACTTCAAATAGATACTTGATATATTAGGAGTGAAAAATGTTTGTCTCATCTTTGTCCTTCTAAATTTGCACACTGTCTCTGACTGTTTTTGATTTCCAAATCCCAATTTTCGATGCTGTCTGTAAGATTCTTTGTCAATGATAATATTGTAGTAGTTTCCCACCATCTACTATGGATACAACAACATTTGTTCCGTGAACACCCCCTGTGTTCATTCTAGTGTCTCATTTCATGGGTCCACTCAATCTAAACTTTACGGGATCTTCATCATGTTCTCCCATGGAATCTCCTCTGTTGACTTCCATAAGGTCAACTCTGTTTGGGGTCTACCCCGACAATGTCGGTAACAACTACAAAGGAATCCTCGAAAGTATAGGGACAGATAGTTTATTAGGCACAGTTCTACTTAGCAAAATAACATGCTTACTATACTCAATCCATAAGCATTCTGCGTAACATTCGGTAAAGCAACTCCTTTTATAGAAGATTAAAAGGAACACGCACCCCCTAAATAAAGATGAAACAATCACATAAAACAAGACAAACAAACAAATAATAAACATAACAATGCAATGTAAACAAGAACCATAAATCATACAGTTCGCACATGGTCCAGCTCTTTTGATTGATATTCCATCCAATCACAGGTGGGGTGAAGCTGCTCTCAATTTATGGCACAGTCGCTATTTTACGTCAAGTTCCAATGCTTTTTAGTTTATATTACATTATTTTTCAGGTGGTTTTTAGGTGTCTCTTTCCACTAATATCTAATTAAGTAGGTCTAGATACTGGTGGTAGGTAACTGCTCAATATCATATCAGGTGATCATGGGTTGGATACTGGGCCGGTATAGCTTATAAAGTTATAATAGGGGATCCCAGGTCAGACACAGAGCAACATCTATGAGATCTTATCAAGGGGAGTGAGGGGATACCTCAATAGGGTAGGTTAGGGCTGGTGTGGGGTGAAAGGGGGGGGGGGTGTGGCAGTCGAGGGGTTAGAATTTCTTGAAACACTCCGATACCAAGTACCCCCATTATCTTCAGAGACAGCTTGATAAATCTAAGACTCTTTTGATTTGGTTAATCGAACTATCAAACATCCCAAACATTGGTCAAAATGAAAGATGAAAAGTAATTTAACACCTTAGTCGTATTTGAAAACTGGAGCGATTCTATTTGAAATGAAAGGAAAATATCTTTTAATCAAGAAAAGAGAGAAAATGAAAAAAATAGATTATCTCAAATTATAATACTAGGTGAATGAGATTAGAAGTGTTTTTGGAGAAGTTTATTTTTAATATTCAGATATTACGAGCAGACTTTAAAATTAACCCTTGAGCTTGCAATGCATCTACTTGCAGCATTCTTTCTGTTTCCTGCTACTACTTTCACAATCACAAACTTTTGACCAAATTGAACCTAATTTATACATTTGCAGTAGGTTTTTGGCGAGAATTTTTTTTGCAGATTTGTTCACTCGTTAATGCCATCTCTAGGGTTATCGCAAAAGATGTTGACCGCAATGAAATTTTGTTTTGATGTGCAATAACTTATATAGCGACATAAAGCAGTGTTGCAAAAATTTGATGTGTATCCATAGAAGGAAGGCATCTCAAGAATAGTCTTTGCACAGAAAATTTCAAGAGCATAAAAAATAAGGTTAGCAATATTTTTCAGATCTTTTGATGTTGCTTTAGTTGAGTAAGCATGTTAATCTATTGTTGGGGAATACACCCTTGCATCCACTTGAAGTAGTACATGACTAAAAGTCAAGCAACATTGCAGTTGAATTAATTATTTTTAAGTTGAATGAAAAAACTCAAATTATTATAATTTTTAACACATTTGTGGAAGAACAAAACAAACATGTTAATGCCAATGATCAAAAGCAACATTTTTCAAATCTGGATTATTGAAAAGAATTCTGACAACATGAAAACTAGACAAATAATAATTTTTAAATGCATTAGAGAATTAGGGTGAGTCAGTTTATTATTATTTTTAAAAAGTTGGTTGTAAGTATTTAGCACTGTTTGACACTCTGTAGCAGACAACTCCAACAAATAAACTGCATAAGTACCTTGACACAGTGCACCATGAAAGACATGGTTTGACTCCCTATCAAATGAGCATATTCTTGCGAAGTTTTGTGAAAGTACTACATATACCAACTTCTGCAGCAAAAGTTAGAAAAAGAACGCAGTTATAAAGAGCATGTGTCAATTTGTGCACTAGTACAACAACAGATGATTTCAAAATGTGCCTAGTGTCCAATACACAGTGTTTGTTGAAATCACCTTGATTGTATGTTTTTACTCAAAGCAAATACAGGCAAACAGTTTATTCCAGAAAAAAGTGAAGGTGTTCAAAAATTATGTCTATAATATCCAAAACATCGGATAAGTTTTAAAACATGTCATTCATCAGTTAATTTTTTCTCTAGTTGCACAATAAGTAGAAATTGCAAAACAACCAGAACGCACTGATTGTCAATTTAGTTTGATAAACTAAAAATGACTTCATACATGGCAAGAAAACAAAGTTTATCCTTAGAGCACCATAGCATTGAACTTTATTTTTTAATAGTTTGCTGAACATTCATGTCATAAGCTGCAGATTAATGTACTGTATGTCCCTCTAGGTTTATTCAGTCCCCATCTACAAGCTTACCAAAAAGGCACCGCTGCTGACTTTCGATTTGAGCAGCAATTGTCTCATCTTTAGATTGTGGGCTTGGTCAGTTATGGTAAACCATCCGCAACTTGATATCAATGAAATTACATAACCTTTACTTAAAACAAACCGCAATCTGGCAACTCAATTTGTTTTGGATCTATTGAAAGCCATTGCCACAGAAATAAAGAATCTCTATGAAGACACCCCGCATATTTGATTTTAAGATTAATTTGTGTGTCTTATCAATATGCAGATCAAAACGGAGCTGAAGATTTTGACCAATAAAACTATGATAAGTGTATACATGCCACATGAAGTCAAAACTTGTTCATCTTTCTATTTAAAAATGTAAAACTCTACTGAATGACGACTACACAATATTGGAGCTGGTCCAGTGAGATCTACCTTTTTCAATAAACACAAGGAAAAAACTTGTGATTGTTTGGGTGAGTTGGAGAGAAATAAATGGTAGTCGCCGTGTAAAATACTATTAATAGATAAAATACTTATAAAAAGAAATTGCGGAATCTAAAGCTGCGTACACACTAGGACGATTTGGTGGCCGAAATTGGCGCCATTGCAAAACGGCCTAGTGTGAATGCAATATCGGCCGATATTGTATCACATCGGCCGGCGTTATTGCCATTTGAGCACTGCTCAAAATCCCCGACGATTTTTAGCAGATTATCAAGGAAACCACAACACAAAATCAGTTCAGAAGTAGCTCGTGCTCACAAACAATGATGATAAAACAATAATAAATTATCAATTCTCCCGGCAATAACCAAATAATAATAATAATAATAATTATTATTTTTATCTCAAAACTCACCAAGAAAATTTATTATTTATGTATTACCATTTTTATTTTAACATGGTTGATCAATCATTGATAAGCATAAGTTTAAATAATTTAGAAATAATTTTAATTAATTAAAATAAGTATTTCGTAAAGCTAAAAAAGATAAAGAATTCTGTTCAGAACAACATAAATAATTAATAATTCCGCAGCCACAGCTAGTGCATTTACTAATAACAACCATAGACATGGTGAATAATTGTGAAATAACAGACAGCAATATCAACAGTAGTTCTATGGTTATGCTGAAAACAAAATTTATCTATCTCTCTCACCAAAGAGCAAATGTTTTTCGGCCAAAATTATTTTCTAGTGTGTACGCAACCATCGGCCGACAAAGGAAACAACTCCAACATGAACGATTTTTTGATCAAAAATCGTTCTAGTGTGTACGCAGCTTTAAGACAGAAACATACGTACACTCAAAAAATGTATTTTCAAGGTTGTGAATGAGGACTGAGTAAGGTTAGACAGTCATCTAACGCATCAATCCACAGCTCAAGATCTGAATATTTAGAAAATCAATAAAACTTTGTTTAATTACGGCAAGCTTTAAAATGAATAGTTGAAGCCATTTTCAGCCGTCAAATGAAAAAAAAAGTTTAAAAAATAAAAACCTAAAACAGAAAAATATTAATTGTGGAAAAATGAATATAAAAATCCAAAAATTGAAACCCTGTTTTGAGTCATTCGATTCAAATAAAAAAAAACTCAGTCAAACAAACATTATTTACCTCAAAATATTGGTGATAATGTGATGTATTTTTTCCTTCGTTTACAAAAAAAAACTGAACCAGTTCTACTGAAAAACACCTGGACAGTGAAAAGTACTGCTTTCTGGCAGAGTAAACACACTCTGTCCTCTAACACTATGAATGAAATAGACTATCACTAGGGGATTGTGCTTACCTATTAACGATTTCATTTCATACATTTCTGGAAAAAGTGCTGAGGTTCTATTTGAGGTTGTTGTCAGGGGTTGATGAAGTAGCTGTCTGTTTTTGGATCAACCAATCAATGCACAAAACATGAATTGCAATTTTTATTACTGTAAACAGCCATTTAAAAGTCTGTATGCCAGGGCTGCCCAATATGTGGTCCCGGGGCAAAAAGTAGCCTCCAGCCTGTAAAATTACGCCCCCTTGGCACTCAGTAAAAAAGCAGTTGTGAGAAACTTCTGGAGTCAACTGATGTCGAAGACATTGGAAAGATGGTTATGTTTGATAGATTTTTCCACATTCAGTCGTTCAGAAAGAAATTCCTCAAAGTCATTGAATTCAAAAACAATTATCAGAGATAAAATTTTTCTGAGGAGTTGTTGCAAGTGCCAAGAGACTTCAAGTCATCGAAAATAATTATCTGAATTGCAACGGCTGGTGTATCGGCCATTGTAGGGTGAATGCATGGAATATTGGGAGAACGAAGATTCCTATTCTCAACTGCTGATTTTTCTCTGCATTATTCATTGATGGGTTTTAGGTGCTAGGCTTGGTAACAGCTTCAAAGCTGCCATAATAATCTCAAATAAACTAATAAATTATACGATAAGCCAATTGGCATTTCAACATCAGCAGCTATTAACGTTCTTAGAAAGCTGTAAAAATGAACATAAGGATCCGCTAATGTATATTAAAGTCAAATGGCTCACCAAGGCAATGAGTTAGCTGGGCTCTAGGAGCTGTAACGAGATATTCTGTCTGTTCTGGATGAAATTTTGGTGTCAATCAAGTAAATTCAAAGCATAGTTGAGTATTTTTCCTATGGTTTACAAGAAGAGCAAAACCACTTACCATCTCTGAAGGGCTTTATCTGAAACTTGAATTCTGCGGAATTTAAAAATTTTACCGATTTATCGCCGAAATTCAGACTAACTTTATTTGTTGGGTCAAGTAATTTAAAAGCACTGAAACCATTACTTAGTTTGTGAGCAAGCCCGTGAATGCCTCAGTGAATAGGGAAAAGAAAGATCAGATGAAGGAGCAATTTCCTGGGACAAAGGTTTATGAAGTGCCAATAAAGTTGTGTGACATCCAAGCAGAGTTGGGCTACCAATTTTTGTTTTGTTTTGGTCAGGGCTTGTTGCTGCTGATAGGTATCCAGGAACAACTGTCCTGGCATGGAAGCTGTTGACCATCTTTGGTTCTACATAGCAATGTGAATCTACATTCTCCAGACTGATTGACATAAAAACCACCCACAAATCATCGCTCAGTTCAAAAAATTTAGATTAGCTTTTGCGAGTGCGCTGTCTTGAAGCCACAGATTTTGGTATGAACATGGTGAGGGCAGGAAAAGAGGCACAACCTATCTCCAATTGATCGACAAGAACTTTAGTTCTTCATGAAATAGATTCATAAGACATACGGAGCCAGAACTATAAAGTTACTAATTATATACATACATATAAATATACATATAACATACATATATTGCTGTTATTGCATTTTATGAAAAAAATAATAGTAGTGTCCGCTATTAATGTAGGTCTAAACAATTCTGTTCTTCTATATAAATTAAATGTATAATAACTATTGGAAATTTAACCTTTTCCAGGAGACTACCCTCCATGTACCTACTGCCTATCCAGATGGATTTTGACACCCAGTGTGGCAGCAACTTTCGAACTTGGCCCTTTTTACAGAACATTTGGGCAGCCCGGTTGTACCCAAGGAATAGTATAAAAGGAGCAGATCTGCATCATGGTGTCTAAGGACAATCAAGTACTCCTGGTTCCAAAGTGCCTTTTTGAGCACCCGGTGTCCATGAGAACCGTTTAAAAGTACCTTTTTGTGCGCACCAGGTGTTGATTACGCCAGTTGTTAGTGTTTGTAATACTGTATATGATTGCTTATTATCTAAGTATTTATTGTGCAGGGGTTGTTTATATTGGGGTTGTATCACGGTTTTGATTGTCGGATTATCGTTACGTTTGTATAGAGTTATTTTCTTAGGGTGTAGGTTTTACTACAGGCATACGATGTATAAAAATAAGACATAAAATTATGGTAGATATTCATTGATTACTTCAACAAGGAATTCCAGTGAACATACAGATATGTAAAATATAATAGGTAAAATATATATAACTATCATATAAACATGAATTTGACTGATGATTGTTATCATGAACAAAAATATGTATACGGCAACTAATGCAAGAAACGTGAAGTTTAAGATGAAATGAGATGCTTGGTTCTTTTACTACTTACTAGTAGGTTGTGTTGACACTCCGTCGGAGCATACTCGTTTTTTGAGCGTAAAACTATGTGAGTCATTGTGTTATTTGTCTGTATGCTAACATCTTTCCATCTTTCATTCTAAAACTGCAATTGTTTCCTTTATATTACTTTCTTTTCCTCAACAGGTTAAAATAACTGTGTTTGTTTAAATAATTGATTTATTTTTGTGTAAACTTTTCAAGCTAAACTTGTTTCCTTTTTCACCCCAACAGTAGTAGGATTTAAAGTTAAGCATGACAATTTCATCTCCGGTGAATCCCTCTTTGAACAACCCGGGTGTTCTTTTACTGTCTTTTAGCACTTTATCACTGCAATCATGCACCGTCCATTCTATACCCATCGCTTTGACTCTCAAAAACTTATCCCTGTGTCTATCACAGTATGGATGTGGAAACAAAAACTCTCTTTTCATGTCTGCTTTCACCAATGTTTCTAACGATCCGCTCAAAGCTATGTACGCTCTATCTGTACCTGTTCATGCATACTGCAAATTACTTTTATCAATATATCTATAAATAAAAAAAGATTGGTAACTGTATTATTTACATTTATGTCTACTGTTTACGATAACTACCAAGCTAATAGAAAAAAAGTACGGGTAACTTACTTGTCCATAACGTCATATTAAGACTGGAACATTCTCAGCTTGGCATATTGCAGTATGGAGAAACCCAAGTGTACCGGGACATTCATGCTCATCTGAAGAAAATAGTAAAATGATTAATGGGATAAACTTGAACACATCATAGTTTTTTTATACTGATATTAATTAGGTTTTAGAATATACCACTTTTTTAGCGCCAATGATTTCGCAGAAACCCTTCGATATCTTGTCCATAGAAACGAATTTCTTCCCTCTGATGTGGAATGAAGCTTCTCTGGTGTAATCGATATACTTGATCTTTGTATGTTTTTCCTTGGCAATGATTGTTTTTCCATAGGCAATTTAGTGGGAGTGGTGAGCAACTCTTGACTAGGATACCAAATATCTCCTACTATCCTAGTGTCTGCAACTGATGTTCCAAAACCTCAAATGCCTTTTTAGGGATATAACCTACCAGCTGATAAAATTTGGTGATTTTCAATGCCTGTTTTAAGTGCCACCTTAGCAACGGGCTCATTAGCAATATCTGCTTTTCAAATATGCTTCGGACTAGCGGGGGTTGAGAGGTTTTAGAAAACCTTCCGACTTAGCAAAGTCTCTCATCTGATTGCTAAAGTGCTCTTCACTCAACGTCTTGTTTTTGAACATTGGGGGCATTTTGGAAAAAAAACTTTGCTAGTTGCCTCAGGAATCTTATGTCACATTTGACAAATCCAAAGAACTCTTCTGATTGAACTCTTTCCACCACTTTGTTTTGTTTCAGTTTCTTCTCAGGTTGTTGGGGGTGGAATGACTGACTAGTAAAATGTCTCAACAAAATTTTGTAGATTCATGTGAGTTCTTAGGCGAGCTAACCAATTGCGCTCCAGAAATGACATGACTGTGTAGATCTGCGTTTTGAGATACTCATCGTTTTCAAAGTCTCTTCTTACAGCCGTGTCATTGATTTTTTTTAGCAGAGTGAAACTCCTGATGTCTAGCGTTGCAGAAAGATCAGTCGTGTCTGTTCCAGAAACATCTGTGAAACTGAGAGACAGTTCGGTTTTCAATGCAAAATCCATTTACGGAGAGATTTCACTGTCCAAGAAATGCTTCTCCTCCATTGAACTGATGTCTGATGTCAATTTTTCATGAAAATTTGATAACGTTACCAGTTAGACGATGTTTTGCTGAATTTCACTGGATCGATAATGAATCATTTCTCCCACTTTTTCTTTGAGAATCTCTGGTAGGCATTGACTGCATCATACAGCACAGGTAGAGGTCGTTTGGGCCAACTCCGTAAATTCTGTTGCAAGTTTCTATTTCTTCTATACGCCAATGTTCTCCAATTCTCGTCGATCCCTTTTTATGGTATCTGTGGGTTCTCTAATGATGTTTTCTTTTATCAAGGAATACAGATCCGCATTGCTTTGTCAATCAGGAAGATTGAAGGAGTCTGTCGAAAAAAACTGGCGAGTTGTTGAAAATCCAATTACGGAGAAAGTCAGAAAGGTGAAAGTTGGGGATCTTTGTTAAACACCCACGAATTGCCAAACTGGGTAAAGATATACCGTCTTTCAACATGCTGATCCGGTGTTTACGTTAGATAGCTCTTTGTCTTTATAAAGCTTGAGCAGTTGCGGTTATGTCCAACTTGTTGTGCTACTTTAAAAGATCTCTCATGGTGCTCATGTTTTCGTCTTTCCACGCTTTTTGACAAATCATGAGTTTTTCTCCGCTGATGCATTTCAGTTTTAATGAGCTGTGAACAGCTAGTCTCGGCTAGATGTTTTTGTTGTAGTTGATTCAAGTCTTTCATCCACTCGTAAGGGTGAATTTTTTCTCAGCTTCACATTTGTACTCATTGAGATACATTTCACAGCGGTGTTTTGGTGCGATAAAGTTTGCTCGATCCAAAAACTAAATAACTTCTATACCAATGACAGGCATCTTGCTTCTTTTTTGACTAGGAAATTCAAATATTTGTCAGAAATGTCTTCTAATTGTTTTAGCAAAACACCTTTAAGCACATTGATGTCGTAGCTCTGTAAATTGAATCCTAGAATAGGGACTTTATCCAAATTTTTTTCAACTCATCCAGGATTCTAGAGGCCCCTCGTTTTTGTCTAAATGGTTTTCTGCTCGAGAAGCAATTGATCAATGAATAATTGCACGGCTTTTTCTAAGCGATGTTTCTCATATTTTACTCGTTCAATGATCGGTGAAAATTGTTGCCTCACTCGAACGTATGCTTCTTCAGCGATGTTTTCCAGGTGTCGAATTGATTTTTCAACACACTTTCTATAGTTACTTTAGAAAGGGTACATTTGAACAAACGGAAATGCTCAAGAATTTTTAGTTCGCTAGTGTAAAAGGTGGTGTCCGTATCTCTATTGTCCTTGCATTCGAGTAGCAAACACTCAATGTCGTACGCGGTGAAAAATAGATAACATCTCAACTGGTCATACGGGCCGAATATTATTCCAAATTGTTTAGCTTGTCCAAAATTGTAGTGGATGGTTTGTCTTCACCTCTGGGAAGCTCTGTAGTGGACGCATCTGGCGTTGAGCTTCTGTGTCTTTTCAGGTTGCCAAATCTGCGGAAACAAGTGGAACACGTTGGAAATGTGTAGGCTCTAAGTTTCCTTAGAAAGTTTGTGATGAGACTAGAGTGTTTTTCAACAAGATTCAGATAGAGCTTTTCCTCATATCTCACATTGGAGTTCCAAATAATTGTTGTAGTCCACTCTTCATGTAGTGTGAAAACGATTATCTTGATCCGAACTGTTTTTTCCAAACCCAGCAAATCCGACTTTTTGACACCTCTTCTATAGTTACTCCTCGAGTAACCATTTGCTGATGAAACTCCATCTTCACAACCAAGGAATCTCAAATATTGTTTGAGGCATCATTCCATTGAATGACTTGCGAGAGGTTATCTGGGGTTCCTCTCTTCCTTTTGTAAATCTTTATGCAATGAAAAACATATGAAACAGTAAACATCATCGGTAATTTAAGCGCCGTCACAATTTTTCAATATGGTTCATTGGAGGCATTCCAACTCATCTCATTCCGATAAATTTGAAAAATTAAAACATAATTTTTGTGATCAACATCGGTCTCCATGCCATAGTGGGTCTTTCTCTCAATCTATTGTCACCGTGCTCGCTCTCAGCAATGTTGGTCTAGCTCTTTTTCGGATTTCATCAAGCAAGCTCTACGATACACAATGGCGTTGTTGGACGATGAGTGGAAATAGCAGAGTTTGTCGTCGGTTTCTGTACCCTAAGATACAACCCACACTAAAATTGACTTTTGCTCTCAATATCAATTGCCTCCAAACTGATTTCCAAAACTCCACTGCTCCCGATGCGCGATAGCCATTTTGGCAGAAGTCGGCGTGATATCTCGAACTTCAATCCCAAAGTCTTACATTTGAAACGTCTATAACTCTACCCGGTTGTTTTGTTCAGTTTTCATGGCTCCCCAATATCTTGCTATCAGCTAACCCACGCTTTATCATCAAAAATTGGAATCTCACTGTCATCGACAATACCTAGGGTTGATATTTGACCAGGTATTCTGACCCTGGACTCATCCAATTCTTGTCTTTCGTCTTCTTCTTCAATCCTCACTGGTTAGGCATCTTCATCGTCCATCGGTGGAGCGTCCTGGTTTTCCTTCAGCGGCAACTTCCATAATTGGATCCAATTCTTTGGCTATTCCATCAAAATCCTCTCCTGCACCATCCACACCCATCCCTATTTGATTAACTGGTTTGTCCGGTATTCAAAAACAAATCAAATTTTATTTCAACCACTTCCGATCGGCTTGAGCTTCATCTCTTTCTTGATGATTTCAGCTTTGCCTACGGAAAAATAGTGAAGCGTAATGAATTTGATCTCAGTCACACACTCTGCAATGAATCCAAAAAATGGTACCCCCGTTATGATTAGTTATTAAAAAAAACTGACTGATTACTAAAAGCTTCAGTATTTTCAGTGAATGTTGAAACTTTAGGAGCAGCTTATTTCTCTTCACAACCAGTTTCACGTTTAATCTCCATTTCATCGATGTATTCAGCATCTCGAACTTTCTCACAATCTGATCCCAATCCGGTTGTATTCGTACACCACTTTCTTCTTCAATCTCCATTCTCCCTCCTGCAGTTAAAACAAGAAAATGGGTCAATAAAATTGTACATTTAAAACAATATTGATATATAACGATTTTATACTACCCTTAAACAGTTATTTATAATGGCTCAAGTATTTCTTGTAACATACTTGTACTTTTGATAATAGATGGATAACATCTATCAAGCTATTGAGTCTACAAGTAGAGGTGTGTACCTCCAAATAAACAAATGCTAATGAAACCAAAAAAAATTAAACTACAGGTATTTAACAACGATTGTTGAAATAAAAATAATAATGTGAGAATAATAGCAAATAGAACTCAGTTGATATTCAACTACATATAATAATAATCCAGTTGTTGTCTCTCCGACAAGAAAAAGGCAGTTTGGTCAACTCCAAAGGCTCCGCAGATTCAAGAGCAAGCAGACTAGGTAATAGGAGTACACCTTTGCCACAGCATGAAGTACCTAAGTACAATTAATGATAAATAATTAGCTGTTAGCTCCCTGACAAAGGAGACAATTTTTTCAATGCCAAAGACTTTATAGTTTTGAGAGTAAACCAACTGAGTTCTAGCAGTACACTTTCTCCACAGTGGAGCTACCTAAGTATGATTGATAATAAATAATTAGAGCTCAGTTGCTAGCTCTCTGACAAAAAAGACGAATTTTTCAATGCCAAACACTCCACAGTATTTAGATCGAATCAGATAACCCCAAGGAGTACACTTTCTATCTAAGCACCTTCGCTCTCCTTCTATCTAAGTACAATTATTAATAACTGATTGGAACCAACTTTTTGTCTCTCTCTGACAAGGAGGAATTTTGTCAACACCAAAGGCTCTGCAGCCTTGAGAGCAATCCAGCTAGGCATTAAGAGTGCAATTTTTCCACAGCGAGATCTACCGAAGCACAATTAATTATGAATAAGTAGAAACCGGCTTTTATCTCGCTGACAAAAAGGCCGTTTTCTCAACATCAAAGACTTTTTCCAGCTTTTAGAGAAAACCGGCTAGGTTTTAGGAGTACACCTTCTCCACAGCGCAAGTTATCTAAGTACAATTAATGATAAATTTTTAGAACTCAGTAGTTAGGTCTCTGACAAAAAAGGCAACTTAGTCAATGCTAAAGACTCTGCAGTCTTGGGAGCAAATCTGCTAGGTTCTAGAAGGGCATTTTTTCCACAGCGAGAACTACTGAAGTACAATTAATTATGAATAAGTAAAACCCAGCTGTTATATCTTTGATAAAAGGCAATTTTCTCAAGACAAAAACTTAGCAGCTTTGAGAGAAAACCGGCTAGGCTCTAGGAGTACACCTTTTCCACAGGGCAAGTTACCTAAGTACAATCATTAATAAATACTTAGAGCCCAGTTGTCAGGTCTCCGGCAAAAAAGGCAACTTTGTCAATGCCATAGACTCTGCAGTCTTTAGAGCAAACCAGCTAGGCCCTAGGAGTATGCCTTCTCCATAGCAGAAGTTTACGAAATACAATTATTGATGAATAACTAAACCCAGTGGTTACCTCTCTGACAAAAAGAAATTTTTTGTCAACGCCAAAGACTTTACAGACTTGAGAGCAAACCAGCTAGACTCTAGCAGTACACCTTCTCCACAGAAACAAAAATAGGAAGTACAATTAATAATAAAGAATTATAACTCAGTGGTTAACTCCAATATAAACCACCCCTGCACAATAAATACTTAGATAATAAATAATCATACAATATTACAGACACTAACAACTGGCATAATCAACACCTGGTGCACACAAAAAGGTACCCAAATGTTCGCATGGACACCTGGTGCTAAAAAAATGCACTTTGGGACCAGGTGACCCTTATTGTCCTTTAATACTATGACGCAGATCTACTCCTTCTATACTACTAAGGGTAATTGAGGGGTTACAACTAACAGGCCAATAAAAAATTTACTGTTGTACAGGGCATACAGTTTTTTGACATAGCAGTTTACTTCTACAAGAAGCTTTTAGGGTGAGAAATAAAGATGGAAAAGTTAGAAGGGTGCAAGAGTAGACTGAAGGTGGTGCAGAGGCTGAAACTATATTTGAGTATAAGGGTTGTAGACAGAGGTGAGGTTGAAGGTGTTGGTAACTGTCCCTATTCAACTTGATTGCATTATTCATAACTATGATTATATACCTGATACAAAATGTTAAAATGAAAACTTTGGCTGAGTTTTTCCTTTCGGTTAGTGGAAATTGAGACTCTTTTCCAGGTGCAACAAGTGTTACTTTTTTCAGTTAAATTTGAAAGTTTTTGCTCTGAAACTATAATATTTTTCACATGTATGACAGTGAAGGCATAATTGGATTAAATGTCTGTTTTATTTAAAAGTATTTCAAACAGTAAAAATGAAATGAAAAAATAAGCATCTCCACAGGCTGCTGCAGCAATTAAAAAAGAAAAAAATTATTGCTCACCTTGTAAACCCCTAAAATGTGACTCCTATTTGAAAGCTCTCGTGCAAGAGTAATCATAATGCCTCACCCACCATACCCAAGTTTAACTCCAACTTTTAATTGAAACCATAAAACTTATAATGCAGATTTTCACAATAAACTATGAGATTGAGGTAAGAATACACAAATTTGTAACGCATAAGTAAGAACAGTTTCATATCCTCACGGTCCATGGCACTGGACCGGGTTAGAGTCACATGTCTTTGCCAAATCAACTCTGAGCTCTTCCACAAAAATATGGAATGAGGCACCAAATCCTGTTAGAGTATCTGGTGTAATGTCACCACTGCATGCGCCAACTGCATACGCGATAGTGTGATCTCCTTCACTCACTCCATGGCACATTCCACTTACTGTAAAAGCCACAAATGAACTCACTGAGCTAAAGTTATGTGACTGCAGTTCATATTGGATAGAGTAGAATGTTGTTCAGTTGAACTGTGATTTTACAAATTACCAACGCTGTTTTTTGTTTATTTCTGGTCTTGCGACTAAAGAAAATTTTTTATTCCAATATATACTTTTCTGGGCATTTCAAAACTAGTTTGTGCATGGAGCGCTTTTCTTTAATGATCATGCTTGGTAAGCTAATATGGCAAACATAATTTAAACTACTCACTTTCATTTACTATATATGACTTGTTGTAGTAAACTGTTATTGCCATTCCAATTTTCCAGTTACTCCCGTTTACATTAAAACTAGATTGGCAATATGCAAAAAGTCACGACACTCAAAATAAGCCGTTTATGCACTCACTGAGCTAAAGTTGAGTGAGTTCAGTTCATGTTGGATAAAATAGAATGTTGTTCAGTTGAACTGTGATTTTACAAATTACCAACTCTGTTTCTTGTTTATTTCTGGTCTTGTGACCAAAGAAAAATGTTCATTCCAACGTATCTTTTCAGGGCATCTCAAAAATACTTTGTGCATGGAGCACTTTTTCTTTAATGATTCTGCTTGGCAAGCTAGGCTGGCAAACATCATTTAAACTACTCACTTTCATTTACTATATATGACTTGTTGTAGTAAACTATTATTGCCATTCCAAGTTTCCAGCTATTCCCGTTTATTTGAAATTAGAAAGGCAATATGCAAAAAGTCACGACACTCAAGTAAGCCGTTTATGTAAAAGTGAAAAACAGAAAATATGAAAACCAGTTAAACTCAAATGATCTGACATTGAACATGTTGAGGTTAAAAATAGTTTCAACAAACCTTGCATTGGTTGGTAAGTCCAGGTTTCATGATTGAAAAAGCTGACACCTTCAATTGCTCCCGGGTTAGTACATTCCAAATTATCAATGAGAAAGTACCTGTGAAACCCAAACTCTAAATTACGTATAACATTGGTTTACTGGTTTGTGTTTAGGAAATATTGTGTGGGAAATGCGGTAGTTCTAAATAGTTGAATTTCCAAGAGACACTGAGAAGATTCAACACCGGAAAAATATTTTGATATTTTCAATCATACCATCTTGCACAGGACTCTGAGCCACCGATCTTATTATTGGCATGAGTTCCACTGGAAGTCAACCTCAACCCAGTATTTGCAAAGTGTTTTGTGTAGCCGACAGTATAAAGATATCCCTCATTGAGACCATAGTCCAAGTTTGGGTTGTACCTTGCTACTAGTCCTGTGAGACTTCTAAACATGGATTGGTGTCTAGTGTACACTTCAAAATAACAAGCAAACCATTTAAATTTAAAAAGATTGCTTAAACTATTAGAAGACGAGCCAAAATATTGTCTACTAGGCTCAAGTGAGATCATTATTTGGTTTTCTTTTATTCAATTTAGCACCTTCTGTCAGGTCAAATACTAAAAACTACCAGAAAGATGTTTGCAATGGAACAATACTCTTATTACTTACACCCATCCACCGGTTTATCCATTCTGACTTCTTCGATATGAAGTCTTGAGGGAGAGTTGAAATCATTAACCATAAAATGAGTCATTTCTTCAGAGCTCATTGTACATTTACCTACATAGATCTGTATGTCATATGTACCTGCTTCTAGTTGGTTCTCACAGATTCCTTCAACTACAACACATACATGAACATGGTAGCATTCACATTTGATTAACCAAATATTCCATAGATAAGACCATTTTTGTTTTGGAATTTAATGACTTTTAAACTTTTTTCAGTTTTAGAAAATGCCAATAGTGAAAGAGTTGAATATTTGAGAAAATGAAAAAGTGTGCAAGCCTTAAAAAAATAGTATGACCGAAGACATTAGTGAATAGTATAAGCTTTCAGTACTAGATACTAGTTGTTGTTCTGTTACTGTAACTCACGAGTGTAAACTCTAGTGTGATTTCTCCAATAACTGTAGGCATTTGAACTGTTGTGGCTGATGATGATGTCAGCAGTGGGAGAACATTCTGTACCATTTATGGCTATAAACCTAAATATAGATTGTCATGAGTGGAACTTTCTTTTGCCTGCATTGCTCTTTCACATTGTTAATGAACATAGAGCTTAGAGTCACTTTACACTCTAAAGAATACACTAACTGGTGTGCAAAAATGATCTTTCAAAACACTTCTATCTAACACTTATGCATAGTTTATACAAGCCTTTCATTGTCATTTTGAAGTCATTTCGCCACCTTGTTGTAGTAGATTTGACCAGTCCCCATAAACGACCACTACTTTCTAAAGCCACCTAATAACCTGCAGGCTTCGGGCATGCCTCCTATAAGCAGTTAACAAGTCTGGTATTAATTGCAAGTAATCTATTTGCTCATACAAGCAATATAATTTTTATTTTATTATACCGGCACTGGGTAATTACTAACCCAACTTTGAGTAGCTGTTCCAGGCTGGCAGCAAGATGGCTGACATAGCCTGAGGAATGGACCATAGCCCAAGGACCTTTAGGACCCGAACACAGACAATTATTACCCTCAGAAGTGGAGAAATCAAGATCAAAGGTCGATGTTTGCAATTGATTAACTTATTATTATTTTTTCTGGCTGAATCTTTCAACACAACCCTTGAAATATGCAATTGGGTAGAGTAGAGCTGTACTGCTTTTTGGATTACCATAGATTGACTGATTGAAAATAGGAAGCATGATAAATAAATAAAAAGCAGTTATTATTTATGTTATTTATTATTATTAATTTACTATTACTTTTGTTATGACTATTTTTATTTAGTAACTATATATTTCAATTTACCAGGTACGATTGTTTGTCATTATCAGTTACTTTACAATCATCTATTTTGCCAGGTAGTAGCAAGTTATTATTGACAAGAAAATGTATTGATGATTGTCAATCAACCAATAATTTAATTAATTGGCATGCAGTTGACTTCATTGATAAAACTTGCGAGTTTTTTGGCTTTTAACACAGCATTTGCCTGTTAACATACCTTGACGTCACAATAGTTTAATTGACTTTCAGCACACCTGCATAAGTCTAATTTCGAGTTAGGTTCTTTAATACGACACACCCCAAACACGGCAATGATGTGGCTAGTGTAAACTATGCATCAGAACAAGGTTTATACTATAACACGATTATACACAGTCACTTCCATGATGAATTGCAGAAAAACATATTATAATAGTCTATTTATGAACAGAAGTGTAGACACTTACTATCTGCCACAATAAATCAATCCACTTGTAGCGACCTTGATACTCATCAATGCATTGTACTTGACTCTAAGGCTAGTGTCTGAAGCTAACTTTGAGTAAGGCAAGGACTAAAATAATTTTATAGAACCATAAAATTGACAATAAAAACAACAAGTTTTTTCATAATAACTTTTTTTCTCCAAACTTGCCATTATTTTAGTAAAACTTGCAGCTTATTTTAGATAAAAAAATAATTAAGCATTGGCTAAAGCCTGTAAAAAATGAAGAATTATTCTTGCATGTTCAGGATATAACTTATTGGTGGCCATTTTAGCATTACAATTTACCTTCACAAGCTCTGGTCCAACCAATGAGTTGAATTCTCTGTCAAACAACTCGTTCCAGGCATTGTACTGATAGTTGAAAACTGAAGAATGTGGGCAGCTTGATGCGACGACAACTGAAAGCATCCGATGCTAATGTCACATTGAATCAAAACAATCATACACAGTTTGACATTTAAAGAGTGAAATTAAACTTTCAATACTTTTATTGAATCCTCAGAAGAATAAGCAGGGCGATACTTATTTAAGTTTTACTTTTTGTAGGACAAATTTGTAAACTCATTACCAAAATTAGAATCTGCCTCAGATTATTGACATTAAACTTCTGATGCATGACTCAGGTTTGTTTATTCCAATTATGGTCGTTTTTTACTGCCCAGTTTCCAAGCACTATTCTGCTGGAGCCATTGCTCTTGATTCAGTTTATGTCTTCATTAAAGATTGTCAACTTGAAGTCTCCAGTTTTCAAAAGTGTAACAGCGAATTTTTTTTCATGCAGAACCCTAGATGTTAAAACCTTGTAAGCTTAATCGCGGTTTCACCTGTTCAAAGGAATTGATTAATTTTAAGTCACCTTCGTAATCTTTTGGTATGACCTCCATTACAATCATAGATCTGGTAGATTTCCAGCCAGATGCACCATCAGATGTCTCAAAGCCATCACAAGGATCAATTACAAGTTTTATACTTCTATTTCCCTTTTCTAGGCCATAGCAAGCTCCATCAACTGTGGAATTTACGCAAATTGTATGGTAAACAATTTGAAAGCAAGCATCTTCGTACCTGTTTTAAAAAACTTTTCTTCCGATGCGAAATGAAGTCATTTGGAGAGACTGATAAATATATTTGTAGCTAATAACACAAACATGAAAATTTCTTCTTGGTTTATTTATAACCATATGCAAAAGAACTAATGCAGCTATGTCGTGATGACAACAAAAAGTCATTCAACTTTCCTGGTAAGCAATTCCGACACTCTACTAACACCGTGTATCTACCAAAAATATTTACTTTATTTACAAATTTTGGTCCTCAAAAATTGTTATATCAGCTCTTTACACCCAATTTGACAAAGACGAAGGCTTTTTGAAATTTTTTTGGCTCAAATTTATTTTCAACTGCAAGTCTAGATCTGTATTTATTAAACTCACTGTCCATAGACCTGCTATACTGTCCGGTGTTTTCACTGAAGTCTAATTGTTCTATGGTCTCAGGATTTGTACACTTTTGATCATCAAATGTCAGATACCAGTGGTTGCAGTGACCAGGATTATCAGCATGGCCTCTCACATTCATGTGCAGAATCACTCTAAGGCCAGTGGAGCTTCTTTGTTTTGGGTATGTAACCGTCTACAATATATATTGAAAATTACAATGCTTCCATGTGAAACTCAAAACATATTCACACATATTACAGGTTTTTACTTTTATGTAATACCGCAAAAATAAAACAACGAAACTGAATAATTTAAAAATTTGGTGCATTTATATACAGTTTTGCAAGCATTAATCAATAATAAGTAATTGGCTATTGCCTCACAACTGTAACAGCTCCCTTACCATAACTGCACCAGAGTCTGAGTCATCAAAAGTCTCTGGTGACCAATAGTGGCGGGCATTTGTATACTCCTGCTTTACACTGCAGTCATCTCTGTCGTCAGCTAGAAAGGTTTCAAATCCAGAAATAATTGTTGACAAGAAATTAAGTTAACAATTACACACAAATACCATCACTACTGTTACTAATGCTGCCATAGCTGCTTGTATTACTGGTGCTACAAGTTTTTTATACTGACACCGTCACCTCCTGCCATTACTGCTCCTGTTACTGCTATCATTGCTGCTACTAAAACTATGACTACAGCAGCAGCAACTACTTCAGCTACTGTTGATACTACAGCTACCTACAATTGATAATACAGTGGCATGCTATTGATACTACAGTTACCACTGTTGTTATCGCTTTTACCATTATTGTGGTAACAGCTATATATTAGTCACCGTTGAAATGATATTCTTTCAAACTATTCCCTTGTTTACCAAAAACCAACATGTACAAACTGATACTTCTCCGTAGACAAAAACGATAATTCAAAAAGATCGTAAGACTTGTACATGAGAATATCTACCAAGGTTGCTCAGTTAAAGTCAAACCATCTTGTAATTCCCATTTAAATATTATACGCTCACCTACGCAGACAGAGTTAGATAATGATTCATTTCGGCACCCTTTGAAACAGACTTCTTCCGCCATGCAGGCTTTGCCTCCACAATCATCATCCTACATATATAGAAATTGATCATCACTCAGATGAGATTTATTCAACAATTCTTCACATTGTGGTGCCATTTTCCTATTGGCTTTTTTATAACTAAAACTATGAATATCAACCTATAATTACCATGTTTAAATATCATGAAAAATTGGCAATACTGTCGTCGATAAAGCAAAAGCTCTGTTGGAAACGACATTGGCAAGAAATTTCTCGTGAGACTTTTTGAAAAAATGTTGTCACTCTTGGAATGCACAAATTGGCGACAAGCTTAATGCAAGAATTGTTTTGCTATTGTACGAGCTAATGTCATTAAGGCGATAAAACCAAGCATGCATAATAAAACAGGAAGCTGCAAATTATCCATTGTAGCGGCAAGGCACTGTCATCTTGTGCATTTATATTACCAACTATGATCATTTGTGGTTTATTACACCGTTATTTATGAAACAATACAACTGATTTGAAATGAACAAATCTTTGCTGCTGGTAATTGACTATTACTGTAGTAAAAAAGAAATGATTGTATCCTTGTTTAGAAAATATTCAATTGGTTCATTTTTTATTATTACTAACTAATAATAAAAAATACTGTTTATTTAATGATAGCCAATGTGCTACTAAAGTCCCTTGTCACCATACAGCTTTCCTTGCCAACCAACAGCTCTGTGATTTTCTTTCTCGTTTACTCATTCTTACACAATATAAGAAAATAATAATAAAAACAACCAGCGACTGTAGTGGGCTGAATTATACTTAACAACACACTGACTGCAACTGCCTCCGTTGGGGTGGTTTACCCAACAGACATAAACTTATACTTGTGGAAATATATGCCGTTGTCGCTAATTATTAGTAATAGCAAACCACAGGGATTTGAAGGTAATTTGTCATAATATGGAAACATAGGAAATGTTTAACACAATGGCTAGTAAATACACTTTGCAAAGTTTGCAGGTTTCAATGACCATTTGTTGCTCTCTTAAAGCAGCTACAGAAATATGGTTTGTACGAAGAGGAAAATGATGCTTAGCTAAAATATATGTATGTATTTAATGTTTGTGAAAATCCAAAATGACTTTTCTATCGAATTATTTTCCTTGACCTAATCGTTCAATCAACAGAAACCGCATCACGATTTCTAGGCATTGGCTATCAATGTACTAGATATATCTTTGGTTATAGACACAAAATAATTTCACAGATAAAGGGAACATCTAATCTAGCGCAAAGTTGAGTTGTTCTCAGCCATCTGTCAGGCAAGCCAGGTGTCTACACACACTTCATTTTTGCTGGCTCACTGCTTGGAAGAGTTGCTTGTACTTCTCGAATGGGGCACAAACAGCGCTATGTATTTTTGTCTAAATAGCAAATACAGGCATGCTAGTCAAACAATGAATGGGCTCAAAACAGATGAACGGACTGAGTATTATTAGTTTGTATGCTGTGTTGGTTTGGATATTGTGATATCGCAACCTGTAAAATTTTAGTTTGTGATCTAAAAACCATAGGATCAGTGAGTTCAACCAGTGTGGAATGCGTGCTGACTACCTATTTATTAGTGAGCGCAATCAGCCAATCACATGGCAGCTTACCTCAGTGAACTTGTATTATTTACTACCTGGGTCCAACCAGGTGTAACATAACATAGTAGCATGCTCTACATTGAAAATGCACCCTTCAAAAAACTTCAGTCTGGACTGAGGGCATTAGTAGTAACTTGTTACATAAATTAGTTGCAGAACCACTTGAGGTGTTTTTGGTGTGCTCAACATTTACAATTAATCTTCAACGGCAGATTTTTGTCGCGGTATTATTAGCCTCTTTGTAACCAGTTTTTCAATGAGCATAAACGCTCATTTTTGAATTTGTCAATGAGTTTACTGTGGACGTTGACTTGCTAATGCCTATAAAAGTTGAGGTGTTGATTTTTTATAGGAGTTGTCTTCTTACCAATTACGGCACTGTACCGTTTTGAGGCATTATAATAATAACAATTAGTAGAATTAGAATTCTATGATTATACCAATCGTTATGAGTTTTTTGTTGCTAGTGTATGTATTATTATTTGTTATTAATGTCACAGATTATTATTTTTAATATTGTCGCTATTATTATTATTATTAGTGCTATCATTAAGAGTATTCGCGACCTGTTCGTCGAACAAAATACAAAAAGTAATAGGTGTTCGTAATTCAATATGTCGCGTATGCAACGGAACATTAGTTTAGAACAACATAATATTCAATGAAATGTTATAGCTTACCGAACAAATCATAAAGAAGATAACTCCCAATTTTCAAAATAATCACAAAAATAATAAAATTTGAAATGCTACAAACTGGAATATTTTGTCAAGCTGCCCTTCAATCTAGTAAATTTTGAACACTTGCAACTAATTTGAATTATTTTTTAAGAACATAAAACCGGTCTATGAAAATGAAAAAAATCAACTCGCTCATTAATATTTATTTAGTGTTCAGTTTCATTCGCGACCTACGAACAATATAAATAAATACTTGGTGATTATTTTTTTTATTCAGTGAGCTACTTTTTGTTGACCCACGAGTTCCGAACAAAATGATTATTTATTGATTAAATTTATTGCCGGTCTAATTATTTTTATTGCAATGTGTTCGTCGAACAGAGGTCACGAATACTCTAATTATTGCCAATGATATTATTATAATTTCCACTATATTATATTATTATTTTCATCTGGCATATTACTATTTTATTACAACCAGCACACTATTATCATTTTTAATTGCTAATTCATGTTATTGTTTGTTATTATTATTATTATTATTTACAATCGTCATTATTATTTTTAATACTGTCATCATCATTGTCATTATTGTCAATAATGCTATTTTACTTGGTGGTTTGCTAATATTACCATAAATAGCAGTCAATTTATTGTTGTAAGGGTAACAAAAATCTTGCAATTATAGCTACTTTTTAACTTAGGATTTTGGCCACCCAAATTTTGATTGCTCAGATATCTTTCATAAATAATAAAGTAGAAAAAAGGAGACAACTCTTGCAAAGTTTTATAAAATGTATGCGCTCACCTACTCCTATAAGTTATCATTTGAATGACAAACTTTATTAAATCAACCCTTTGAGGTTCAGAAAACGCCTATTGCCCATGCACATTACTTGTGTTGATTTTTGCATTGTCTTCACAGCTCAATAGTATTATATATAAAAAGTGGACCCTTAAGGGAGACAACTCCAATTTTAAAATAATGTTTTTGAAGGCTTGGAAGTTGTGTATAAAAAAATAAACTATATTTTATTACATTTTGGATAAAATATTAGAAATACGTTGAAAACTAGAAGAAAATGTTCAACATAATTCTTGGTGACTGTAATGAATTGAAACAAACAGAATCTTTTAAATCAAAAAACAGTATTTTTTAAAGTAGTATTCTTTTTAGAAATAACAAAGATATGAAGTAAACAAAGCAGTGGTAACTTTACGAAGGTAAGTCAAAGAATTATTGTGCAGTCTACAAAAAAATAATTCAAAAGTAGTTCCACTTTGGTCTGCAAACGTTGTGGTATGACTTTGAAAGCCCCTAAGAAATTGGAGAGTTTGAATAATTGACAGTGATAGTACTTACATCTCCTGCTTTGTAGAAAGTGAACAGTTTTCCGATAGGACTGCCTGTATGTAGGTCAACTTGCTCTATATCAGGTTCTTTGATTGAATAACAGTTCCCTGTGAGTATTATATAGGTTAATTAACTCACACAAGGTAGGAAAGCTCATTGCAGGAAAAAAAGCAATGTAGCAGTTTATGCTGTTTTTAGAATACAACTAAAAACAGATTCCGCTATACCATATCCTATTAAAAATGATTTGTCAAAAATTAAGCATTTCTTTGGTGTGCTACCTTTTCAACCTTTTTGGGTTTATTTAATGCAAGAAGGGCAGCTTTTAAAAGAAAAAAAACCAGCCACAAAAACTGATGTGTTAATGTAAATGTGATATGAAGCCAAACTCAAAGTCCAAACGCTGACGACCTTAATTATCTTTCTCAAAGCTGTGATTGCCAAGATTTTGTTACCAATCTAGTTTTACAATATTGTCACTGTTAGAAAGAGTATCTCTTTAACAAGCAGATGTTGAGTGCTAATCAATTTCTTAACATTTCTTGGCTGTCTATGGAAAAAGGTTTATATTGAGTCTTGTGTATTACAAAATATTGACAGTTTGCATAGATGTGGAATACAAAAGCTATATTTGAATAAAAGTAACACAAATACTATGTACTGACATTGATTTACTGCTTTGTCCATCTGGTTTTAGTAAATTTCTATTTACCTCTTTCTAACTCACTGCGCATTGCTTTGTTTACCATGCGCATTGTTTAGTGAGGTGGGGAATAGGGTAAATATTTGCTGTACCAGTAACTGACCAGCATTGAATGCATACTGTGACAACAATAGAATTCTATGCAACTTCTCACAAAACTATTTTTGCACCGATTGCTTAAATACTGATGCCCACAATATCATAGGGGCAGGAAAAAAGGAATGTGGATAATCAGCTGTGAATTACTCTTATAACAATGCAATTGTGATCTTTTTTAAAGTCGTGCAATCAAAAACAAGTGGATGTTCAATAACAAATTTTTATGCTTAGGAAGCAAATAAGTATACGTTTGTTATTTGTAACAAATATCCTACACCAGCAGATAGCTGTTTCCGACAACTTTTTTGTAGATAAGTCAACTTACCATGTATGCCAGTGCAAGATTTTCGGTTAGTTTGCTGATTCAATTTTAAGAACATTCAGTTTTTGTTCATGCATCATAATAGAAAACTTGTAAAACAAAGTGTAAAAATTAACTGTTTTTATGCAGGATTTTGCTCCCTACTTTTGAATCATTCTTCCTGTGAGAAACACAATTCTTAAGTTATTCACCGTACAAGAATTTTTAAATGATTGGGGAACTCGAAAAAAACAAGAACAAAAAATAGCAACATTAGCATTTCTAAAAATTTCAGAAGCCGATAAAAACTTGGATTGCAAGCAGAAACCACTTGAAGGAATGTGAAGCTCACCATCAGTATCTCTGTATACAGAAGAGCAATCAGACAACTTCTTACAGCCCAGAATGCATTCTACATCGGTTCTTGCTTCTCTCTTATTTTGGATTTGTTGACTGCGTGACGAAATGGAGAAGTCCTCCTGAACAACAACTCCGCCACATTCTTCAGTAATATCTGCAATAGATTACAGTTTCAAGCTCAGCAGTAACAGACATTTACTGTCTTACTAATAACTCCCGTTTTAAAAAGGTGAATGCCAAATATTTAAATGTAGGCTAATTATTGTCAGATGTGTTGTATAAGTATAATATCTTCCATAAAAGCTTCAGCCTAAACACTTCACAAAACTGTTTCAGATAAATTTTAAATTGTTTCGAATTATTTCTATTAACCGAAAAAGAATTGTTTCTCCATCACCTTCGGATAACTATAAATTTATTTATTCTAGATTCTTTTACTTTTTACTTCTTCTCTCATAATAATATAGACATCAATTTTTTTTAAACTATTTATCTTTTGTAACTGATGCGTAAAAATAAAATTCAATTTCCGAAGCTGGTTGTGAAATTAAAAAGGTTAAAAAAGCGTATCATTTAAAATTTATACCTATTTTTAGCTCAATTTAAGCATCATATTTTTAGACATTGTCAATGTCTCTGGCATTAGTGATCTTTAGTTTTTATTTTGATAACCAAATTGCCAGTAAAAAATATTAATACCTTTTGGATGGTGTAGCACTGATGTTAAAAGACTGGTGAATATGAAGCAACATACAAAGTACTCACCTAAAATACTTCCTGTAGCTGAGCTAAACAAAAAGAGCCTCAGAAAGAGTGTAAGACACAAATACACAACTTTCATGTTTCTGTGATATTAACGCACTCCTTACCGGTCGAAGAAAATACGCTTGCACGTCTTAAAAGTGACACAATAAGTCAAACAAAAGCAAAATCAATAATTGTCACCATTGTTGATGTATTGTTTGTAGAATAAACTATTTATTTATCATTGTCTCACACCTTATCACAAGGCTTACTACATAATATTATGGGTATCACCATACCCATTGTTAAACTATTGATTTTATCCCAAACCAATTCGGGCTACTACACTGTGAACACTTCATTTGTTGTTGTCCCCATTTTGATTGATCTTACCTAGACATTAGAACTGACAGAGTAATTTTTGCAATCCACAAAAATAAAATGTTAATTTTCATCCATATGACTAAGAATGTTACAATTCCTTTAACGTTTAGTTGCCTGTAAAATAAATTTGCAGGATATTTTTTTTCTTTAGTTTTTCATAAAAGCCTAATGAGAATGGTTTGGGTGAGTTTACTTAGAAGAAAAGTTGTGTGGTTGCAGTATTTCAAGTGGTTTCCAATTAGAAACACAGTTACGAGTCTGGGGCAAAATTAGGTAGGATGGGAAATTGATAATATATTCTGTTGAGATAACATGGGTGGTATTTGTTTTTTTTTCCTGATTTACAGTGTACCAAAATTTCAGTAGGTTTGGCTAGAGAAATAATTTGAAAAATATTTTCCGCCAACCAGGACGTACACCTGGCCCATTTAACTTTCATGTAACTTCCAGTATACTCTTCTGTTCCTTTCGATCACTTCTCAATCCCAAGCTCCTTCTCTAAAAGTCCCTTTGAAGCTCAGATATTGTAAAATACAAACCACTAGAGAGTGTACCAGACGTAATAGGTAAAAACTATTGTCTGTCCGATACTATTACACAGTATTGCAACACAAATCTGAGTTGTACCAAGCCTTACCGAGCTGGACTTCATCAGGAAGAAACACTACCTTCGGTAGGGTTTTTCTATCAACGGCAAGTTCCTACGAGGTAGCACCACACTCTACCGAGTTCAGTATAGCACATGAAAAATTAGCAAGGCAACTCGCCCGATTAATAAGAGTAAAGTGACCAAGATATATGTGTATTTACCTATACAATACTAGGACACAATGAATAACAACTTCACAATATATTGCTTACCTAAGCTCACTGTGAGAGCATACCAACAGCTCTGCCCATACTATCATACTGCAGCTATATTTATAGAGTTAGGATTGAAAAATACAGACAGCTTGTTGGATAAAACCTTACCAGGTGTAACAGAAATATATAAAAATATAAAGGCATGACAAGCAGACACATTAATAATTAGAAGTTAGCCACAAGAAATCAAATTGCCCAATCAGCCGTCAGTGGACAGGAACTTCCCTGCTCATCTATTTCACTGTAGACTGCTTGCTACAGCCGGAAGAGCTAATTAACAAGCTTGCTAGCGCATCCAGTGACTCATTCCATAGTCAGAACAAGTTGTATTAAAATGAACCAGCTAGCAGGATCAAGTGTAATTTACACGCTACTGCACCATGTAGGTCATGCTTTGCCAAATCTATTACATAGACCGGTCCAACTAAATTCTTTTAGTTAAATAATCAGATGTGGTTGCTATGAAATCAATTACGAGTCTATGGTAGAAACCGAGGGGGAAGGGGGCCCCATCAGGAAACTAACAACTATGAGCAAACTGCAGAGTCTAGGAGAAGGTTCATATAGACCATACGCCTGACTCAATAGTGCACACAAAGATGTTTGTATGACAGAAAGGGTTGCACACAAAATTGTATGGCCCACGAAGAAAGGGGTTGCACACAAAACCACATGACTCGTGAAGGAACTGCAGACAAAACCAGGGGATTCACGATGGGGCTTGGTGACCATGTGACTCACGGAAGGGGGTTGCACACAAACCTTTTTGTTGAGGCATCTAAATCTCCATTTTACAGTCATTGAGACATGCCTTTTATTAGATAAGGTGCTAACCTTAACAGCTGCCCTCACTCAACCACAAAATAAAATCTATTTTGTAGATGCAAAGTAAACAATTTTGGGCTACTTGACTGGGTTTTTATCCTCACGGACACAATTTCATCCATGAGTATGCTCAAATTATAAAATTCAAACTCTCGGAAATCCAGAAAACCCTCACAAAGCACCAGAAAGAGGTAAAAGAAGATGAAGGAGCTAAACTTTGTATGCTTACTTTTAGATACTTGGAATAGTAAAACACCACTGCCGGCACAGAATGGAGAGCCCCCAGCAAACCTTTAGCTATGTCAGAAGCAGCAACAGGTAGAGGTCGTTGCAAAGTGAGTCTTTTATGAAGCCTCATAGTTAAGAAAGTAAACTAAAAAACAAGCTTTAGCATCAGTTGAACCTGATTGCCAGTCTGATATCACAGACTCAGCTCTCGGCAGAGAAGCTTAACCTTTGCTATACCCCTTCCAGAGATACTGCAAGAAATGGCCATTTTGGTCGCTAATTTTTTACTGATTCCCTCCGAGGCCTTGCTCACAGTAGATGAACAGCAAACACCTACATTCGGCACACTCTTACTACACTGGCAAATCCACTAAACGATTAGGCCACAGGAGCTGATAACATGCCAGAGAGACCACCCCCGCCTTCTGCTATGCCTCTGCACAGATCTACATCTCAAAATCCACAGAGATAAACTCACGTAAGAACATTAGCTCTCCATATCATTAGGGATGATAATCCGCGATCAAATATTAGAAATGAAAACCAACTATGAATGATACAGAAGTCCAAGGAAACTTTGATGACAATGCACAATATTGGTGACCCTTAGATAACTCAGTTATGGTAGCTTTCCTTTACTTCACACTGTGGAACAGATCATCATCGATGCTTTCCTTCCGGCTACAAGCAACCAGTGCATATAGCCAAGTACACAGTAGTCCCATCGAGTTTCTTTCTTTTGCTATACATTTCAGATTGGACATGACAACTCATGGCAAAGTTTCACTTGCATACGACAGTTTTTTGTCTTCTATGAGCTCCTGGTTGTGAAAGTCAACCCAGCTATATTACAAGGCATTGTGTTTTAACAGTAAATTTGAAATAGGTTTGAAAAATTAAAAATGATAAAATTAGCTTACAAAATTATTTTTTGTATTTCGTGTTCCAGTTCACCCATGATGTATGCCGACTGCAGTACTACACAAAAGCTTGAGTTGTTGAGTAGAGGAGGGTTTCTTTCAAGCAACAATTGGATTGTGGCTCAAGTTAAATTGAATGCCATTTGAAAAATAATACTATCTTGGTCCCAAAAAGGTTTCGTACCTTTTGGCGTTTGCCAAATAACTTCAGCCAGTAGCTTCCAATTACATCTCTCCTTAAAAGTACACCAGAAGTTCCTCTCTTCCATTATCTCAGCCCAATGTCTATGTTTTGTTGTTTCTTGAACTCTGTCTTTCTTCCGTAAGGCGTTTTTGGTGATCAGAAAATGTTCAAGTCTACTGATTCTTCAAAAACTACTTATTGCTATCAAGATATTTTTTAAATTCAAAAGTGAAAATTATTCTAGTAAAGGTAGGTAAGAGCTTGGACATATGATTCACTTTATACCGCAATATTTTTGAGCTCCCTGGATAAGAACATCTATTATACTATTGAACAATTCAGAGGAAAAACTTGACCTAGTTTTGTTTTGTCTACCGATGACCTAAAGGTGTTTGATATAGAATAAGTTTTGACCTTACGTTGAGTTAGAAAGCTCCACCAAATGGACTAAATATTCTTATTAACAACAACGTTGGTAAAACTTTGTTAATAAAATTGCTCAAAAATGCTTTGACTCTTACAATATCTAATCCCACGTCAACACTATTAATGCTGTTTACTGTACATCAAATAGGAAACACGAATGCAGTTTTTAATTGAAGCCATAGCTTTACATCGACAAAATAGATGAAATCTATGACCAGTTTTGCCAAAACTTCAAATTATACTTGTTGATACACAATTTTAACAGCTACTGCACCTTTTCTCTCAATTTCTTGCAGAGGATTAAACTTGATAAACCAAGGAGAGGCCATAAGAGCTAGAGCATTTATTTCTGGCTGTTGGAATACCAGCATCATGTGTATCTACGCACAACAACTATGCATATATGTGAGACTGTAACTGAAGTATAGCATATGTGTCTATTGTTTGAAACCTGACTATTTGAGTTGTTGAAACGATTGCAAATGCATCAGTTAAATGCAGCCCTTTTGACAAACACTTCGTTTTACTAGATTTCGTAGTGTGGCCATTACGTTCGATTTACCCTAGTAAACAGGTATAGCTAAGCACTGGTGTGTTGTCCACAGGTAGTGCATTGTGGGAAGCGCTAGCTGGGCAAGGTCTTGTTGATAGCACTGAGTTGCCGCAGGCGGAAGATGTGTCAAGGTCTTGTACTCTTAGTATCCCATCCAAGGTCGACTGTACTCTTAGTAGCCCATCCAAGGTCGACTGTACTCTTAGTAGCCCATCCAAGGTCGACTGTACTCTTAGTAGCCCATCCAAGGTCGACTGGACTCCTCATAAGCTCTTGTTAATGATGGCTTACCGTAATTTTCCATTGCGTCATGTATCTGTTTGTTTGAATGTTGGCGGTTAGCCAGTCTACATTGTGCCAGCCTGTGTATGTCATTTTTATTATATGGTGTCAGCTTATTTTTATCCGATTTTTTGCATGTATTTCAACTGCAATTTCAACTGCAATTTCAATTGCAATTTCAACTGCAATTTCAACTGCATCATTTTCTATAAGTAGAGAGACTTTTCGACCAAGTGAGCAGATCTGTTTGTGCACTCGTGAAGGAGACTGGTCCTGCAATTTTTGTGTCTCACAAACAATAAAGTGTTCATAACTTCACTTCCACGTATTAAGTTTTGCTTACTTGTTTGTTCCCCAGTGTTCAGGGGAACTTAGAGTATAGTGTTTGCACTAGTAGTTGAGGACAGGAGCCATAACTATCACTCCGGTAGTGGTAGTGTGTCTCTGTGTGTAGTAGAGAAACAGGCTTGTTAAGTCGTTGGACTCTGCTACACAGTAAACCTCTCTCTAGCAGTGTTTGGTAAAGGATTATACGAGATGACTACAGCGAATACCTTTACACTATTTACCAAACCAGTTTATGACAGCTTCCTAGGTGGGACTAGTAAAGATTATTATCGACAAGAACTTACAGTCTTGAAATAACACAGCAATTAGTGTTTTGATTTTTATGATAAACACATCCTGCATCATTATGAAAATGTAAACTGCCTTATTTCAATAACGTAGGTTTTGTGTCTGTTATTTTGTCTGAAGTTTTCTTGCGCTCACCGACAAGAGTATATGAAAATAGATGAAGTGAAAATGACAACATCAGATTGCTATAGATAGGCTTTAGTCAGTGCTAGTATTGTATTGGATTGCGGTCTGGTTCCACGGACATACACTATGCTCAAGTATTGTACCTCTCTCCAGAGGGAAGGGACACTGTGCTGCTCGACAGTGACAACTGTGCAATCAGGCGACCGAATTACCCGGTATAGCTAGAGCCCATGGCTCACATAAACAACACAGAGTGAAGTTTGAATACTGGCTTTACTCTCACAAAACAAAGTCCTAGGGGAAATAATCCACTAGGGTTATTGTGGCAAGACATGAGAATGAATGCAAAGAGCAGGGGTAAAGTCACTCCTTTTATAGGAGGACTCATAGGAAATAATTAGCATAATATATTAGAACGATAGCACAGGAAGTAAATCAACCAATGCAAACAGATATATAAATAATTAACGAATCAGGTAAGGTAAATAGGTTAAACGTAAAAAGCGCCAAGTGGGCAGATTCCTGTCTCCATTATCCAATCACACGTCCTACAGGGCTTCCAGGCTATAACTAGCTTATGGTCCACTTGTCTGATAATCCGAGGAAGGGTACTTCCGGTTCTTGGCCTTGACTAAGTTCCTAGGTACGCTTAAGGTTCCTCCTCTACAGCGGCCATCTTGTGCCGGCCCAGTATAGCTATCCTGGGTTGATAAGAAGTCAATACCGGCCCTGCAGGGGTCACTACCGGCCCTGCATACTATACTCCCTGGCACAGTACAACTTTTCACCTAGACGTCAGTCTACCGAAAGCTGTGGGTAGAAGTCTAGCGCATTATTCGCAAGGGGTGAAGAGTAAACTACCCGTTTACTGTTAACTTTCATCAAAATCTACCACAGTATATAGTTGTGTGTAGATTTCTGTAATAGCTAATTAGCGTACTAAAATGGTCTACTGAATTGGTTCATGTCATCAACATTTGAGAAGTTTTCTACCAACAAGCTATAGGTGTTAATGAGTAATTTCTGGCACAAACTGCCTTCAACATATTAATGCTGCCACCTTTCCATAAAACACTTCCTTATTCTATGAGTTCCAGCTGTTATAAGGATAAACATTGGAAGTTGTGTAAAACATTCACCTGAAGTCTCACAATTCACTTTTCTGTAACCTCTTAATGAATGCATAATAACATTATTCGTGACCTATTACCTTTGTCAGCCCAACAAATTGCAATAAAAACAATATGATTAGCAACAAACTTAATCAATGAATAATCATTTTGTTTCGAACTCGTAGGTCAGTAAAAATTAGCTAAATGAATAAAAAAAAATCAACAGCATTTTTTGGTTATTGTTCGTAGGTAGCAAAAGAAACTGAACACTAAATAAATTACAGTGAGCTAGTCAAGTTAGTTCATTTTCATAGACCAGTGTTATATCCTTAAAAAATGTTGCAAAATAATCACAACTGTCGAAAAAAGTACAAACTTTTCTAGTTTATTGCAATTCATGCTTCATTTTCTTCTTGATTACTTTACAAACTGGAAGTTATCTTCTTTATGATTTGTTCGGTGAACTATAACAGTTCAGTGAATGGATATGATGTTCTAAACTAATGTTCCGTTCCATTCTCGATGCATTGATATTTAAACAGCTATTATTTTAGTCTTGTTTTTGACAAACAAGTTGCGACTCCTTTATTGGCTACACAAGGGAAAATATTAACAATATTGCAATCAACTACAAGCAAAGATAAGAAATTAAAGTTAATAGTAGGTTAATCTTTTATTTTTCAGTATAGACCAAGCATACTAAAAACTGAACTTCATCTAATTCAGCAACTTTGTTCTAATAGTAAGGAGTTATGCGTGCAATGAGTAGACAATTCCTCAGCAACTATCAGCGAGTGATGCTTTGTTGTATTTAGATGAAGCACAAATGGAATTGTCTCCTCAATAATCAGTGTAAATTATAATCATCAACCACCCATGAAGCATATGAATCCAAACTTCAAACGTTAAGGAGAGGCAAGTTTGAAGCTGTTGGCCAAAAAATGAGCAAAACACACTGTCGCTTTGAAATAGTAAAATATTTTTTAAATAAAAGTTCACAAGTCGCTCTGTTTCGTGTGGGGGTTTAACAAACTGCGTCTATGGAAGCTATAGACTTTTAGCTAAAGCAGAGCAAGGATCTTTGTGCTAGATAATATCATTGCCAAAAACTTAGCTTAAGCCTGCACAACCAGTAATGTTGTGAATATTTAGTGCATACTCACATGAAGGGTTGTATAAACAGATATACTTAAAAGTGATTGAGTGTCAATATTGTGATGGAGTTGCAAACAATTTGTCACCCACACTTTTTTATTTCCCCCTCAAAAACATTTCTCTGGTTTCTCTTTCACTATCCACTCCTTAGAGGTTTATAAAGAATAAAAAGAAGTTTTGATGGCCGAAAAGACAGATATCCAAGGTAAATTTGAACTTAGTTTCTGGGTCATTCGGAACGAGATTGACCACTGGGCCACTTGTTCACACATCCCACACTTGGCGCTTATCCAATAGAATATTAGTCATGCAGGGTTTTTCTACTCTATAGATATCCACCAATCAGCAGTAAAAGATTCGAGGAGCTGGTGCAGCATTTTTACAATGAGTTGGTTCATACTTGAAATTTTAGCAAGAAAAACTGTCCAATAGTATTGGGTTATGTTCACCCACTTCATTATCATATTTTATTGTCTAAATAAAGCTGGCTTATATTTTTAATCAGAGTTAGTTTACACTTGATAGCGCACACATTGGTTTGTGGTGAACTCTAATATGTAAATAGGAGCCAATTGTAGTACTTCACAGAATATCGTGACATAAAACTGACAGATTACCTTAGTTACATCACATTTTTTCTCCAGACCGATCTAGAGTTTGTATAAGACTGCATCAAATCCTACCCAGAGTCTGCCAATTTGTTGCATTGCCAACCAGAGTTTTACTGAGCTGGGTCTCCTTTCCAAAACCAAAAAACCAAAAGTACCATGCTGTTAATTATTATCAATTTTTTTGCAAATAAGAAAGTGAAGATCAACTTTATATTGTCACAAAATACGTTTTTCCATTTGGGATTGTGATTAATAATTGGGGACTAGAATGAGCTACTTACATGTGAGTGGTAATGTCACACACAAAATCTGAAATATCAGAAAAGTGTAGAGTTGTAGATTAGTCAAGCAGATTCTGCAGAGCTGCACCCAGTCATTATGTGGTTGTAAGACTTAAAATGATTAAAACATTTAGAAGTAATAAATAGTATGACTTCTATTGTCCATTTAAAAATATCTAATCCTCTCGCTGCATTAGACAAAACAATCTGCAGACGAATAACAGCAAAATTTATGTCACGCATGTCTACTTGGTCGAAGCACTGAGATAATTCTTGTTGTACAGCAACTCATTTGTTGTAAACGTGTTGTGTTGTGCTTTTAAGGATGGATATACATGCAAACCCTGTACTTTAACTTGTGAGGGCAAATAAAAGGATGTAAGCACCAATAAATCTGTTTACAAGAGAAAAGTATATGTATATGCTAATCTATACAATAATAGGACAAATGTACATGAATTAACAGCATTAAACAAAGTATTTAAAAGATAGGTATTTATATACAAGGACATTTTATTTTAGTAGCCGGTTTGACTTTTTCACACCAGCTTACGGATGTCATGCTGAACGAAAATGTCGCTGATGGGAAGTTTAATGACTAGATATCAGATCGGTTGATAACCTGACTAGGATGAGCATAAACCATTGCAGCTTAAAGCTGATTAGTCTAAATGTTGAGAAGCAAAGCTAGTAAACACAAACCACCGGCCAAGCATTAAAATGTTGTTAAAACTGTAGGATTATACGGGCCAGTCAAACCTGGCCTGAACTAAATAGCACCATATCAGCTTGTGGGAGGCCAAACAAGTGGTTTTAAGTAACATGGCAATTCCATGAATTATGTCTGTCACTAACTCCACTGAGCATACCTGGAAGTAGCCAACAGCTGTTAGAAGGTAGTCCAATAACCTCACTTGCGGTCATAACAAGTTGAACTGTACTCGTGGTACAAACCGTACTGTAATACTATAACCACAAGGTAATAACTCTTTGTAACATTTGCCTGAGGTTCTTGCATATCCAATTGGCCGGAATTGCATTGACATTTTGAAATTAATGCTAATTTCAGCCACCAAATCGTTCTAGTGTGTACGCAGATTTACAGGTTCCTGAGTTTCCTGTATCAGACAATTAGTGCAAAAAGAAGCTAGTAAAAGCAAACATCTAATTAGGCCATTTCCTTATATTACTGGTACTTGCATTTGCGAGGGGATTGTGCAGCTTGCCAATGTAATAATTAGCTTGGACCAACTTTAAATGTCGGAATTAAACATATAAGCTACATCGTTCTCAATTTAACTAGTAATTCTATATATGTTTCATAAACTGATACTAATATCCTTTACTAAATCATTTTTTCAGTTAAATCAGCAATTGCCCCCATTGGTGTTTTTTTTTAGAGTTTTGAGAATGCCAGCTTACTCATTGAGAGAAAATGAAAACTTGGAAAATATTATGGTGCTTCGAAGTCGAAGACTGTTTAATACTGTGGAAGTATTATAGTCAGATTAAAAGCATAAAACTGTAAAATTTATTTGACCATTACATCAAGTAATCCACCTCCGGCATCAGACCCCATAATGGATTCTGCGAGTCCCATTGGGCCTAATTTTTACATTAAGGTACAGACCTATTTAGGATGAACGTAATTATGATGCATAATACTTTCATCCATTAACAATAGTACACTCTTGGGAGGATACACGTGAGTATTTAGTGCAAAACAATAAGGTTCTACTACCGCTGTTAACAAAAAAATATAGAAACACTTGTTTTTGTTGAGTTGAATTAGAAGATTGATAGACACAAAATTCACCATACGCAAAACTCATGGCATTTAATGGTAGTCAAGAGAGAAAAATATTCTTTGGTGAAAATATACTTATCTTATGTTTCCATCCATTTGTGCTACCTAAAAGTAACTGGTACAACTGAATAACTTTAAGCTGTACTCAGTAGCATTATATCATACTGTAAATCAATAAACTTCAACTCAGGCAAGTGCCAAGCTGAGTTATATCACCCTATGCTTGTCGTTTGTGAACTCAAAGTGGTAATGACCCACAATAAAATGACCATTAGTACGTCGTTTTTAGCTTCACTATATTTCAAAAGATCTTAATGAAACAAAATTATTAGGTTAAATATCTTTGATAGGGAGGTATGAAAAAAATACTTTGATCAAACTTTGAAGGGTTACACATGGGAGAGATGAGAGTAATGAGTTTGATTTTCAACGTACTGTTAAATGCTGACCACAAAACACAAATCATCATTTGCGAATAGTTAAATGCCAATAATTATGCTAATTGCATCATTTTGTACGATGCGGGGCATTTTAAATAATTTGTAATCACTTTGTGGTCATTTTACTACATGCTTTGGCAGTAATAATACGTATCTAAATCCAAAATCTTGGTTGCAATGTTTTTTTTATATTTATTAACTTACGTGAAGCTTGTAAGATTATCTGAAACAATAAGTTCAATTAAAATTTTAAAGGCAAGTAATACGATGGTCTGCAAATTTTTATGTGACATAATCTTACAACTGTAGAGAAAAAAACAAATTGCTACTAATGCCTGTATCACTTTGAAGTGCTATTGTTGTGCTGTACTTGAGCCAACCCTCAACATAGTAGTTTTTGTTTTATGACTGCAAGATCTACGTATTATTTGCCATAAATAATTTTGAAGTAATTTCACATGCAGAAAGCCATTAGGGTTTTCCATCTTTTTAAACGATGAAAATTATTGTTTAGTTCCTAAAAACTTTTGGACAAATATTGTGTGGGATTTTTCCAAAAGATTTTCTCGGTGATTAGTTTTATCAAGTCTTATGCCTGGAGGGACAGCAACTGGTGTCTTGTTCTAGAAATACATAGCATTTATGGTTGCCCTCACTCTATATTAAGGCTGGGTGGTGCCAAGGGTTTTTCTATCCTTAGTGGCTGCTATTGAGGAACTGGAAATTAGGTTAATCCAAACCTAAGATGCTGTCATTTTGAACATAAAGTAGACAGAGACTACCAGAAACTTCTGGAGTGGAAGTTATATTGTGTCAATGATCTAACCCCAGCTTTTAAAAAATGTGCTATCATTTCTAAACAAATTGCACAGTAAATATAATTGGGCAATGTTTATATTTATGCAATGCTGTTGATTTGTATTGTATGTCATAATTGTTTTTTTTTTAATATCTTTAGAGATGTCAATTATTTCGTATGGTTGAAACTCAGAAGAATGAGTTTTTTTCTGGTCCACCCTTTCTACAGTCTTGTGTCTAATTGCATTGATTAGTATATTGAGGGGACAAGTTTATTTTACACTCATTAGTGTATATCTCATTGTATAGTTTTTGCTGCGTTTTGAGGGCAACCTTAATGAGAGGTCACGTAAGCTGGTAGCTTGTGTGAGCAGCACTTGATACCCAATGCCCACAATTACATTTGCTAATCTTTTGAAAAATCATAAAGGATATGTTGCTATTATTGCTCCATAGGTATTACAGAGAGTGCACCACCTTGCTTTATGCCTACATCCATAACCAGGCAGAGCATTACGAAGCTAAATGCCTCGCTAACAAAATACCATGGTGGGAATCAAACCTCAAATCCTCGATTCAAGTGCAAGTGTTTTACCCACTAGACTACACTTGATCCACACACTTGCGCCCAGGACACTGTTATGTTATAAAACTTTAGGAAGCTTCATCTATGCTTGAGTTTGCCTGATTTTGAACTGAATATTGTAGTTTGAAAATTGGAAACTCACCAAGAATCAGAGTTGCTGAAAAACTACCCAACTTCTTAGTTGGCTGACCGAAAGCCTGTCCATAGACTAATGTGTGCTGTGGCGCACGCCAAAATTTACCCCGATTTGAATTTATTAGACTGAAATTGTAAGGCTTAGCCTTTATCTCCCACGTCCGATGGTTAAACAAACCTGTCAGAGATTTCAGTAGGCAGCGACAAATGAGATAAAAAAAAATAGGCTATGTTTTTAAGCAGATGCTTGTACGGATCCAATATTGTAATGATAAAAGCACCTGTTGCTCAAAGCATTCCTCTGTAATAAAAACAATTCAAATGGATTATAGGTAACAATAAACCTCAGCCATAAATATTGAAGTTGCAAATGTAAATGAGCCTTGAATGTGCGTATTTGGACAAGAAAGAGAATTTGAATAACTTGAGAGTTGAAATGTTAATTTTTAGCTATTTCCGTTTTTTAAATGGGCAATCGACCAATCTCATTATCATTAAATGGCTATTGCCTCTCTTGTTTCTTGAACTGTAAGTATGAATAAAGATTGATAACAAGTTGTTTCTTTAGAGAAAAAATCTATACTTCAGCAACTCCTTACAAAAAAAAACAAACTAGGTTCAATGCAAAATAAAAACAAATTTTGTTTTTTAAATATAATCAAAAACTATTTCAGTATGTGTATGAGTGCAAGAACATCAGATTGTCAAAACTAATCATTATTGTAAATAATTGAGAGCATTTCCATTTCTAAACCGGTGAAGTTGATTATGTATGGACTGTTTGCCAACATTAACTAATACAGCAACGAAGTGTCAGTTCAAAGCAGAATATTCAAAGTTAAATAATGCTTAAACATAAGTTCACAGGTGTAAAACAAACTGCAAAAATATATAATTGCTGCATGACACATAACACAGCTTGAGGTTTAGCAATTTGTAAGTTCACTGAAAATGAAATCACATCATTTTGGGCTATTCATAATTTTTATTTTGCTGAAATAAGCTTATAGATTATAGATTATGCTTGCTGATTTAGCTAACAGACAGGAGGTGAGGTAGTTGAGAGCCTAGTTAATCCAGCCTGTAATCCTCTGATAATAGCTAGAGAGCAGCAACATCAAAGTGAGTTAATCATCCTTTTAGCTCAAATATGCAACAGAACTGCTCAAGCCATTTTTCAAAAGATTTTTATGTCACCATATTTAATCTTGTTATCATAGTAAAATATAGTTAATTATTGCCTAGAAGTAGTACGAGCTAGATAATGTGACAGGTGATAGTCTACACGAAAAGTGATTTAAACTTGATAAAATGTAGTTAAAAGTCAAAGTAAAAGGAATGGTAGATAAAGAATCTGATAAAAAGTCTTAAGTACCATAAAGTTTGGTGCCAAATCAGTTAACTACGTCAATGTTTTGATAATTTTTCCATTAATTTATGTAAACAGTTTTAACAGTACCTCAGTCCTTGAACATTAACTGTGCAATGAAACTTATAGCCAGTATGGAAGAAATTACCAGCAGAAGTTCTCTCACATACCACACATCATCCGTACCCCAAAATTTTGTTCATTGAACCCTAAAATACCATCTACCACCCTTCCCGGTCCAAAAGTTGCCAGTAAGAAGTTCCAATCACTAACAATAGATTAATTGATATTTTGTGACCAACAGCTGAATGAAACTTCTATATAATTCACAAAGGAGATTTTGTGGTAGGTTTCCATAGCGGTGCCACTCATGGTAGGCAGTAAAAGGGAATTTATTTAAGGAAAAAGGCCAGTGTGTGAGCAAGCCATGTGAGCTGGCCATGCAGACCAAACAGTTAAATATTACTACAAAAAATTGACTCAAGTTGATTTATCAGTGAGGCAAGCTTATCCAGCTGGTTAGTGCCTTGTGTACACATTGTGGAATTAACCAATTATTGTGAATCATTTTCAATCTATTCATTTGCATATTTCATCTATAAACACACTGCATGTTATGATTATTACTATGTGGGCTTGCTAAATGCTGTTATTTGCGATTGTTGGTAAACCCTAGTTACTGCCTGAATAATACACTTTGATTCTTGTGAGCTCCACACATTGCTCATCAGGCTGCCTGGGTACCATTTTAATCCCTGGCCCAGTAGTATAGATTCTGGCACATTGGTACTTCAACTCTATGAGCCAGCAGCTGTGCTCGATAGACAGATGGGTACTTCCTACAGAAGTCTCTCCAGTACTGTGCGGTAAAGGTTAGGCACAAATCCTTTACACTGTTCCAATCAAGTATAGCTCTGCCTCTAATCTAATATATATTATAAAGCACTGGCTGCTCTCAATGGAAAACTGGAAAAAAAAATTTGAAGTTAGGCTAAGGAAGAACTAGACCACATGAGAGCCAACTAAGGGGAGCGATACAGTAGCGCCTGCTAGCAGTAAAATACCATACCCTGGTTGACAACATCAGGGCCGGAAGAAAGTTCTTCCAGATTACAAACTCACCTGACCCTAGGCCATCATGAGTATGCCAAATAAAATAGGAATCTGCTCCTTCCATTTTGTTGCTAGTTGCCTAGGTTAAAGAACCCTAGCTGTCATTTTAAAAAATGACTATGTAAACTCATAGAAAGGATAGACCAACTCATGCAGCAGAGGCTGATGACCAGTTCTGCATCAGTCCCAGCCCACCAAACTGTCCACCCGAGTGCTACATATGTGGATTGTTTGGCCACTTTTAGCATGGTTGCTTCACCAAACCCTTTCCTTCACCAATCCAGGATCACACCTCTTCACCGACGAAAGTTGCCCCACCCATAATAGCTGAGTTTTGTGTTGACTGCAATCGGGCTCAAGTAAGCTAGTGAGATATGCTCAAGAGTTGGAAAAAATCAACAAGCACCACCCAGTATGCTTCCTTAAACCCTTTTCTCACCTTCCTTCTAAAATAGAAAAGTTCCTTTGGCACCTTATGAGAGATTACCTCCATTTCCTTGACAAAAAGTACGGCCACCTTTCAAGATACTCCTTTCTTGGCCTACTGGACATCCCCTTTCCTCAAATGAAAATTAACACCGCCCTTCCTTGACAAAGGGGCACTCTCCCTCCTGAACCAGGAGACGTTACCCCCCTTTGACCGGGGGATTATTTTTCTCCTCATTCAAAAATCTAATATATAAATGTAAGTCGGGTTTTGCGATGTTAGCTTAAAACTCCGGCACTACTGAATCAATGTTCACAAGAAATACATATTCAGAGTCGTCATTACATTATCTAGGTTATAACACTCTTGAATTTTCATTTTGCTAGAAGATCGCAGCAATATTTCCAATAGAAATCTCATTCTCATCAATTACGCCAAGCTATATCCGGCCATATTTTTCTGCCTTTCAAGACATGTTCGATTTACTTTGATTATATTCCGACATGCTACAGCCTTTTGATTGGCCAGCAGTGCTACAGCGAATCAAGTATTGATATCTCTTCACCAAACATGATTGTTTTGCTGGCTTTTTTCGGTCTTATAATTGCTTCTCCACCGACTCATCTATCAACTGTATTTGCCTTTCACATTCCAACATTATCTCATTGCTTATGCCAGCCTGATATTGTTGTTTAGAAATTTTCTTGAAGCCTGTGGCTATATTATTAAAATGGTTCTTATAATGATAATAATAATAGATAACACCAATAAATAATTATTAGTTTTAATAATAATAATCAAAATAATAATTAATAAACACCATCTCCTCCTGCATTGTTACTTTTATGCTTGAGTAACTGTATTATTTTTATTGTTATCAGTAGTATTATTTTTTTTCATCATTTCAATTATTATTTTTATTATAATTATTATTTTTATTGTTTTTATGGTTATTTTTGTTGTCGTTTTCATTCCTTTAATTAATTATTATTATTATTATGATTATATAGAGTAATAATAAAAGTAATAATAATAATAAAAGTAGTTCTTATTTATTTAGTAAATCAAAAATAACAAAAATATTAATTATTAGTCATTGATTATTATTATTATTAATAGTAGTACTTTTTCTTATTTGTTTTTTTTGCTTTTTAAAGTTGTTTACCATGACAAAAAAATACTTAATAATTATGAGTAGGTATACAGCAGCAGCGAAAAGTGAGTCTAAGTGTAATGATTTGCAATATTTTTGACTAACGGTTTTTAAGTAGTTTTCATTATTATTACTACTCCTGCATTTAATAATAATTAATCAAACCATCTCTCCACAATATTGGTGATAATCATCATAGTTGAAATATCGATGTTAGACGGTTGATAACCGATACAAAATATTATACAAAGTTGTACAAAAATTGCATAATGAGAGTGACAAAAAATTCATTTGAGGAACTTAATCCTTAATTTGTGCAAAATTTGTACACAATTTGTTTATTTTAATGATATTTGAATTTACCTGCTGCTCAGCGTGCCATGAAAATGAATTGGTTCAATTATTCCAAACAGCTTTTCTCCAACTCCACAAGGTTTACGTAAATTCAGAAAAAATAAAAATGATTGTGGATTTTTGTTACAATTGCGTTGCAATTGCCAGTGCATCCCGCAGAGTATAGGACTGCACAGGGCCAGAGTAAAATCAAGCAGTAGGAATTCTGTAGTCGTACAATAGTGACCACCTCTATACGACTAAGCTTACTAGACTGTGAGTTTGACAACGTTGTTTTCTTATTTGCAGGGTGCTGGGTGTATTGCCACGACCTCTCACATTTGCACTCCTCAGTTATTTATAAGAGTAGCCTGAGATTCTAACTCTGCTGACAACAACATCATTTTCGAGTAACAAATGAGACAGAATGAAACTTTTAAAAAAATAAATTATTTATTAAATATTTCAATTTTCAAGTCAGCAGTTTAAATTTAAATTAGAAGTTAGAATGTTTTTTTTTTTATTACGGTAACAGGCCTGATTTGTCCATTACTTTAGTTGATGTTTGAGTTGAGAGTTGTCTTTTCCAACAGATTTCAAGTATTTGTTGTGGGATTGTCTTCTCTAATTTTAACCTAGGCTCTAAGAAGTTTATTGGTTTACGGCATTCCACCTACCGCCTCCTCAATACAGATTCTATGCAACTTGGTTTTAAAGCTAGTCTAGCTAGCCACAGTTTATTATGTTTTAACGCAAACCCGTCAAGAAAATTAAAAGGTGAAAGAAAATATCTTCATGTTCCCACTCTGAACATGCATTGCCTGGCATAATGACTTATCTTTTATGGCAGTTGGGTTGATGTGAGCACTGAATCGTAGTGGCGACGATCAGTTGCTACTGATCGATCTTATTAATATTATTATTGTTTTGCTATTATTTTTATTGTTATGAATGATGATTACTTACTAATTAATTATTATTATTATTTTGAAAGTTTGTTGGTATAGTGACAGTCAGTGACAGTCATATATATCATAATAATTATGATAGATATGACTGTCACTGACTATACCAACAAACTTTCAAAAGATAATAAATAATTTTTATTAATTAGTTAGCTTCTATTATCTGTTGTAACTAAAACGACACACTACACACACAGTAAATACAGTGTAGTGTGTTGTTTTAGTTACAACAAATATAAGCTAACTAATTTACAACAATTATTATAATAATAATAATTAATTATAATAAATATCAATAATAAATAATATTGTTACTTATTAGTTAAAATTTTATTAATAATTATATAGCGAGATCAACGATTTAAAATTTGTACCACGTGACCGAGCCAAAACAATCATATAAGATCTTGTTGCCTCCGTGATTAAAAACATGTGTTTTGATTATTTCAATATCTCTAGAACCCAGGTTGCCACCGCCAAAATTTAAAGTCCACCTAATAGCCAATCATATCCCTCAAAACATTTTCTTGCAGCCTCTTTTTCAAATCACACATGGAGCTGGTATATAATCTCCAAAGTCGTCCTTCGAAATCCAAAATCTGCCAGCACCTAGAAGGGCATCTGGCGAATCTGATGTGGTAAACTTGTCTATAATCATCTTTCCTTTTCACCTGTATATTTTTTTTATGATTAATAGTGGATTGTCATTTAATTATATTATTTTTGAAAAAAATGTTTTGATTATTTTTTTTCGAGTGACGCTATTTTAGCCCGTTATCATTTCCCACGCACCAGTAAGTTTATGCGGGTGCTGTATATTGCCCGATCAATGGTAGTGCTAGCTGTAAAGATACACTTAGGTTATCTTTCAATGTTTTTTTAAGAGATTTCTTCATGTATTTTTTAATTGAATGCATATTCTCATCGCAAAACAATCAGTATCTAGTACACATTTCTTCATATCTGTATTTTTCCTGCAAATAAAACAAGCTAGTCAAATATGACAGAATGGATAAGCAATTGCCAACCAATATTAAATTAATGTAATGCTGCGTGAACATTACTGGCTATATATATACGATACAATGGGGCAGTTATGCGTGCGTGTTAATTAATTGCCGTGCTAATTACCGCATATATAAAGTTATGCGTGACTGATTTCATTTTGTGGTTTGTGGTTGCCACCTCAAACAAAGGAGATTTTCAGTGAAACCTGCAGTTTAAAAATTGAGTTTTTGGCTGAGCTAATGCAATGATCACATAAAAAATTGGTTCATTGCAATCACCGCACTCAACTGTACATTTTAATGCCAGTTTTATATGAATTAACTAAACTTGAATTTCTCTTTTACTCTAGCTAAATTATGGTAATGAATGGGGGAATTATCACCAGAAAGTAGTTACTAATAGTATATTAAAAAGAATTTGGTTATTTACTATTATCATCAGTGAATGATGATGAAGAATGATTTTAATAATAATAATTATAACAAATTTTAAAAACTACAGTCAGTTCTTTGAGATAAAATTGACTTTTACTACTGTTTATCCTAAACAGTACTATTAAATACAATGTTGTAAATGCTTATAATAATGTTATAAGTAATATTGTATTTATTCAGTATTGTTGTTTTATTAATATTACACCTCCTAGTGTTTATGATCATTGTATTATTATAATTATTATTAATATAAAATTAAATTGTTTAGCGCTGTTTTCTTACTATTGCTGTAAAAATAGTAAAACAACACTAAATAAATATTACAGCTGATCCTTAGTAAGTTTGGATAATTATCATTCAGTTAAACATTTTTTAATCCTAGTTACTGTGTTAGTGCACAACTTTCTTCATGTTAGTCTGTGATGTTTTAGATAATTCTAGTCTGTAGAGTAATTTCTTGTTAATACAATGACACGTAACTTTCCCATGTCACCACACTAACACTTTATCAGAACGAGTTTTAGATATTGTTTTTAGTCGAAAAAGTGCATTGGCAGCTGTCAGATTTCCAGGTAACTAGCTATGTTCACTCACTCGTAAACACAATCACATGTTATAAAAGTTATGGTTAATGAAATTTTTCCATTTGCTAACCAGCTCTGTATTTCTTATGAAAGCTGAAACAGCAGCAGCTGGATCACATAGCCGGCTGATTGCAAAACTATCCTAATAACATTAAAATTTGTCATAGACAAGTACTTTTATCACCAGTTGTTGTTATTAATAATCATCGTTATTAGTCATAATGACGGATGATGAATAGTAGTTGTTCTGGTAATAATAATTTGATTCAAGTAATACTTATTAGTATTAAACTCTTTGAATTTCAATCGCTTCGACCAATAAATTACCACAGGATTCACCCGCTTTTTGCAAAAAAAGTTCAATTTTCAAAATTTTAATAAAATTCATCTATACATGATATGGTAACAACTTTATGCTCATATGAATCAGCATTATCCTTTCTCTTAGGAGAATTAATATCATATTGATTCCACCAGTCTAAACTATTTTTATTATTTTTTTAGTTCGGAGACCATTTTTTAGTAATGACCTCAACAGATCAACCAGTTACAAAAAAAATAACACACTAAACGTGAAACTGATAGCACAGCTGAAAAGAGGACAAAACTTTGATAAGACTAGTCAAATTTGAAGCAAAAATATGCGAAAAAAGTGTTAGAACATTGCAACAACAATTAGACACTTGTTGCAAATGGCCGAAAATTTCGGAAATTTTTTTTCTGAAAATAATTATTATTTTTATTACAGGCAAAAATAAAGCCCTCATTGGGGCACGAATGAACTAGAAACATTTAGAGCTACATTTTGATGTAAAGAACAACATCAGTCAACAACTTTACAAAAATGATAAAAAAAAATTAAAATTAAATATTTATTATCAATGCCGTATCTAAATAACTAAGTACTAGCTTACTAACCTTCAATTCCATTATCAGAGAGCTCAAACAAGCTAAGATATTAATAAACTAACTAAATCAGAAGAAGAAAACAATGTGCTTGCTCCTTTCCAAAAAAAATTTGCCCATCATTATCAAAAAAAATTACGAAATTTAAAACAGGAAGTGATAGGTTAAGGATATTTGGAACTTTTTCTGTTTAGAACGTCGTACAGTCTTCAAAAAAAGACCAGAAAATAGGCAACTGTCTGTTCTACACGATGGTATAAAAATTATTTATATCAGTCTACACAAACTTCTGCAATCAGTTCCGAAAACCGGACAAAATAAATCACGGCCGTTGCTCGTGAAAGGACTTTTGGTCACATGACCCAAATCACGAGCAATGCTCGGTCGAGGACTTTTATGAGTTTTAACAAAATATGGTTCAGCATGCTGCTCTATGATTATTAGTTTCCCATCAGGGCCGTAGCCAGGATTTATTGTCAGAGGAGGCAATCACCCACACAAGACCGGGTGGTCCAGGGGGCCGCCAAGGCCCCTGGCGGGATCCGGGGCAGCGCCCCAGCCGCCAAAGCAATTTTACAGGTTTTACAATAAAAAGACGAAAAATCAAAGCATTTGCAAGAGGTTATATTATGAACAAATTTTGAGTGATTTGAAATGTCTATGAGCCAAGTTCATATGAATACATGGCATGATGTATATACATATGAAATATTTGTATGCCCACACAGATGAGACAATTTTCTGGCGTTGTTTCACTACATATCAATAAATGAAGTTAAGCTGAGGGAGGAAAAAGCTGTGGAGCCTCATATTACATAGGTAGTTGAAGATCGATTGCTCTATTCTGCAGTAATGAACCCGTTGCAATTAATTTGTTCCATCTTTCACGCCAATAAAAAGAACTTGCAATGATGGTCATGTTAGACAAAGTTGACTGCGTTTTGATTGGCAATACCAGTAGCAATAAGTTCTTGTTAGTAAGTATGTTTGTGAGCAATGTCTGCTAGCTAGTATAATTATCTTTCTTCCTTGCTGATAGCTATTTATCAGAGGTACCAGTACCCTATAGCAAGTGCCAGGATGTATCTAAGTTTACTACTTAGCATTTGCTAAGTGTCCCATAAAAATAAAGTTTATCCCTAAATTTTGTGTTGATGGTAGTGGTAGTTGCAGTGATAATCAGAACTATAATAATCGTTTAGTTACCAGTGGTAACAAATTTATTGCTATTATTAATGAAAATAAAATGGCCGGAAAATAATAAATAATGAAAACGTCAAATAACTCAAGCAAAGAAGGGTAGTAGTAATTAACATGATTGTAAGATTTAGGTATTTGTAAATAGTGCAACATTTCTCCTACTACCACTACTCAAGTATAAAAGAATGAATAGAGTAGCTGAGCAAGTTGTGTGTTGCTGTAAACTAGTTATTATTTATCATAATGATGATAATCCTCATTTTTTTCATAAATATCGTAATACAATATCAATATTATTGTTAGCTGTGAAAAATGATAATAGCAGCAATAAAAAATTATTATTATTTACATTATTATTAATTATAGTAATAGATATATATAATGGAGCTGCTCAGTGAATTAAATAGGTTAACAACTTTATTTCAGAGTCATTATAATAACAATTCAAAAAATAGTATCATTAATAATTTTATGTTATAGTTATATTATTTTTACACATTAAATAATATATTATTTTATATGATAAGTAAGTCATATATATAGATATATATAACTAATAACGACCGATAGTAGTTGGTGTTAATGTTGTTTATTATCATAATAATAATAATAATAATAATAATAATGATAATAATGATAATAACGATAATAACGATAATAACGATAATAACGATAATAACGGTAATAACGGTAATAACGGTAATAACGGTAATAACGGTAATAACGGTAATAACGGTAATAACGGTAATAACGGTAATAACGGTAATAACGGTAATAACGGTAATAACGGTAATAACGGTAATAACGGTAATAACGGTAATAACGGTAATAACGGTAATAACGGTAATAACGGTAATAACGGTAATAACGGTAATAACGGTAATAACGGTAATAACGGTAATAACGATAATAACGATAATAATAATAATAATAATAATAACGATAATAATAATAATAATAATAGCACTAACAATAATAATTATTATTATTAGAACAATAGTAATAATTATCATTGGTAACTGTTATTAATAAAATAATATTCAATGAATAAAGTAACAGCATTTGGTAACCAAAGAATAAAGAGGTAGATATTTTAATGATACGGAAAATTCTCAATTCCAAAAATAAATTTATGTTTTCGCGATGCATTTAATCAAATATAATATTTTTTATTGAAATAAAGTGTTTAGTGTAAACCCTGAGCGGTGTTGCGATCATTGATCAAGTAAATTTTACATTTTAACGCTAAAATAGATATTATGATGCAGCAAAAATTTTACTTCATAAGTATAAAGTTGATTCATGAAACAAATGAGGGAGCATAGATGTATTTTTATATGCGGTCAGACTGTCCATTAGTTGCAACGGATCTAACGGAGAGTTTGATAATACTGAATTTCGGCAGATATTGCAAGTTATCACAGTTGATCTAGTTGAGATAAAGTGATAGAAGTTTTAAATAATCTGAAAACAAAACAGTTTACATCAGTTATTTTCATAGAAATTGTTTAGGATGCACCAAACAATTGTGAACAGAGGATCATGCCAATGGAAAATGGCTACATAAAAAATATCTAATATTTAATATAAAATAGGTCGTCTTTTTGTTGTTGTGATTTTTGAAGTATTCACAAATTAGAATGGCGCAAGAATATTAGGAGCTGGGTATGCATTAAAATAATTTTAGATATTATGAAACAATGTTGTCAAACGAAACAAAAACTTTTTTATTGGAAATTATTGCTAAACCATTACTTGTGGTAGAAAGCATTATTTTCTCATAGTTAGTCAGTAGCACAATATAGTTGTAAGCTATGATATGAGTTCCGACTGCGATTATGCAACTTTTTTATTTTGTCACACCGTGCCTCTTAAGCAAACTAAAATGCAAATACATTAGCTATAAATATGCTCCAGTGGTTTTTTACCTTTGCTTTTTGACCTGTACCCAACTGGCAAACTTTCTGCAAATGTCTGATTGTTTTTCCTGTTCAGTATTGAACACAATCTATACCAGCTACTCGATGTAATTAACTAAAAAAAAGTCAGTGTTTTGTGGGATGATTGAAGAAACAGATCGTAGCAAGGCTAGGACAGCATTTGATTGCACTGGGAACAGGTGTGTGTAGTCAACCACAGTAAGGCTATGACGCTATTGACAAACAGTTGCGATTGAACCTTATCATATGTTGGCCTACAGTTTATGTCAGTGAACAAAAGTTGGGGCTATGATGGCCTCAAAGGCCTCAATCTACACTTCTGATTCTTCATGTTGTAAATAATCTTCAGCAGCTGGCAGCTTACAAATAGTCAACCATGTGAGAGAGCATCTTTTTTTTAGTCATGTGCTACATACAAAGAGCTATCTAATTTATCTTTAAAAGACCATTTTCAATTTTTGGGATCATTTGTGATCAATATATCATGCTGAAAGTATTTTGCATTGAAAAATATAGTATTGATGAAATGGTAAAAACTCAACATAAAACCAAATATGATACAGTAAGTTATAGTTAATTTTTAGAAGGCTTGAGACAGATTAAAAAGATTACGTTACTTCGCAATCAATATTTTCCTAAATATGAAAAAAATCACAATGGTGCTGTAATTTTAATGTGCCAGTTGAAAACAGCCTGAATAAGAATGTCCTTGACACTTGCACCTGTTAGTAATGGGTGAATGGTCAACCTGTTAGCATTTACATGATCTGTTTAGGTTGAACAAGTAGTGGGTAGGCTTCTAATACAGACTATTACATAACACTTTCTTCCTAGTGATAATAAGCTATATGAAATTCAAATGTGGCTGCTGAACTGTGAGCCTGAGGCTGACCAGTACACAAACAGTGGCTAAGCATTCATTGAACATTGCTCAAGTGAATGCAATAAAGCAACTGCTGCCGTTTTATACTCATAACTTTATGACATGGAAATGTTTCAGTTTAGACCTTGGAAAGCTTGCAGAAAAAAAAACGGTATCGGGGAGGGGGCTCAGGTTGAACTATCGTGTTATGCCAAAAATTAATCATCATTTTAGCAACTTTGCAACTTCAATACTACTGAAAGCTGACCCCAGTGCTGTACTTGTTTTCACAAAACTTTCTGTTCATTTCAAGCTGCGCTTGCCTAGTTATCAGTTTAATAATCTGTGGAATCAATGTATGCTGACTGCTGTTATTGAGATGAAAACATTGCATAAGCAGCAATTATATGAAACCTATATTATACACAATCCTTGACTGCATCAACGATTATCTAAGGGAAGGTGGATACTGGTTATATAGTATAATGGTGACCCAATATAACTTATATATTATGCAGGGAGACAACTAAATGTTATATAAGTTATAATCAGTCACCATTATACTATATAACCGTTATCCATCTTCCTTATGATAGTTGACTGCATACTGAAAAAATATCTCCCAAGCCATTGTAATTGTAAACAGATTGGGCATCGCATGCAAAACTGTAAGCCCATCAATGACTGTGATTAGCCTCATGTATTAAACAGAATGCTGCAGAGAGCTTGATAATTCATATCATTGATGAGCTAGATGGGCATATTCGAATTTAATGGCTTCAAACAAATCTAGGCTTTTATGTTTATGTCAATAGATAAACAAAGCAAACATCAAAATGAAGACAATGTTTTTTTTTTAATGAATTATGACTGGGATAAAATATTGTTTTGGACTGTAACCACATGTGTTTGTTGTTTGAAAGCTTGATAAAATAGACGATGGATAGTGAAATGTGACAGACAATCAGGTGTTGTAATGCATAATCACGATATTATTCCAGTTACGGTGAACAAATACTTTGATTTGAACCTTGCTGATTTAGGTTTTTATTCCATTAAGGCCTCAAGCAACCTGACAAGCTTTTGCCGTCTATCAATATTATCAAACCTCTGCAGTACACAGAAATCGGGTAGCAAGTAATGTACATTTTCCATTACAATAAAAAGGAATGGCTGACTAGACACAATGTTTGGCTAACTTGTAACTGCTCCGACAAAAATTACGGTCAATGCTCACGGTTACACTGATAAAAATACAACTGCAAGAAGCTGAATTCAATTTTGCGATGATGAATGAACCAAGGTAGCTTGAGGAAAAATACTTTGTTTGCAGAGTTGCCTCATACAGAAAGACAACTCCCACAAACACAAATAAAGCAGTTATCAAATGTCATTCTAGCGGAAAAAATAAAATTCAGGAAGAATTTTAATAACAGTAAGGTGTAAATTTATACCCTGTAACAAAGATTTGTTAGTTCTTTGACGCACGTTAGCGGCTTTTTTTCAATGTTTTATTGAACAGACTAAAACACAAATTCGTTTCTCATAATAAGATTAAATCAGATGTTATACATATTCAATTACTCTATCCAGTCTCCAAGCCAATTTCACGATCAAATTGATTTTGAAGCAGATGATTGCAGTACCCATGCGCTCTAGGTGCGGCAATTGCTCTAATTTGAAAAATTACAAAATAAAATGAAAATGTCGAAAAAAATAATAGATAGCAAACATTGAACAGGCTGAAAAATGAAACAACAAATACAACTACAATGTGCAGCAAATAGTTGATGTGATTGAGGACAGCATTATCCACTAGTGACTTGAGTGGGAAACTGTCTCAAATGTATCAAAATTAACTGTGTCCACACAGAAACTTCTTCGTTAGGGAGTCAGCTTTGCTGCTGTCGTCATCATAGGCACCAGGGTCGCTGTCATCATCATCGTCGTCGTCGTCGCCGTCGTTGTCGTCATCACCATCCTCATAGTTAAAACAGAATTCAGATCAATGCACAGGCCTGTTCTGCAAAAAAACAAATTGTTTCACATTAAAGCGCATGCGATAAGCTATAGTGAATCGTTATGTCTAGTAACTATATACTTAATTAGATTGGAATAATTTGGCATCATCAATTAGCTTCAGTCAGCAATAACGAATTATGCAAACACAAAAGCCAACAATGAAATAGCAAAATAAGCTAACTTGTTCCAAAAAACTAATGTGCATTCAAGAAAAACCAACCTGAATGCATGTGAATTGCTCAGCAAAAGTAAATTTAAAAGAAAATGTCCATTACAATAAAAATTGTTACTTTTGGCTGATCATAGCTGTAAAAAAGGAAAAGAAATAACTAAAGAAACTTGAGCTTTTAGTTTAAGAAATCCATTGAGCATAGAAAAAATATTTGCTACCAAATCTTCAACACGCCTTGAGATTTGACTTAATGAATACTTACACGCTGAGCATGAAATCTTTTACTTTGTTTTATCCATACTCTTTAAATCAAAATAAGTAAGTAAATCCACGATACTTGAAGCGGTTGCAGAGGAAGATGATACTACAACTATAAGAAAGCACAACAAGAACTAAAAAAATTGAAAATAATAGTTGTTAAAAATGAGGTGCATACTAATATTATATATAGTGTATAGTAGTTAGTAGAACTAGCAGAGCCATTGCAACAAAGCCAAAATTGTTGGTAGTATAAATAAATCGGCCTCCCACTTTTTGTTGGGAAACGTCAAATGAATACCAATGGGAACATGATGGCAGCTTATCGAGCGAAAAAAAACCGCTGACTTTGCATAGACCGCTCTAGAAAAACGAAAACCCAAAACTTGGTTGGGGGATGCAGTTTATTGCAGTCACAAATATATAAACGTAAATGGGGTCTACTTTCCATCAAAAATGGCAAATTTTCACTGTTTCTTCTATCATGTAAAAACTTTTAAAATATCACCTCCGAACCCAATGGTGACATTTATTTTAAAGATGGCACAGAGAGTAGTTCAAATAAGCTACCGTTATTGGCATTGGTGCTACAATCAGACAACTATAGATAATTATCAAAGTCTATGGCTGCAGTATCTGAGGATATGAGTTTCTTTTTTTTAACACATTGTTCACTCCATGCTTCCTGTGGTTTTTGTGGTTTTTGTGGTTTATTGCATTTTTTCACTATTTTCTAGAGACTAAATCAATGCAGCTAGAGTAATGCAACAAATACCAGAATAAAGATGAGATATTGCTAAGGGCATTATCATAGAAACAGCAAAAATCAGAAAAATCACCTCCATCGTCACTTTTACGCTCCAATTGCGACATGGCCGAAGACCACGAAATGAAGGCGAAGCATGGATTCATATTTTACAGTTAAGGCTGCTCCACACGGCAACGAAACGAGGACGAAACGAACTGGCCGAAACGAAAAGTTTTTCGTTTCGGTGCATTGTTAACGAAATTTGCTTCACACGCGAATGAAACTGCATGTAGCCGATCAACGACAAACAACTGCCAGCCAATGACAATACACGAATTGTAATAACAACTGCCGCCAATCATAATAATAGTAGTATTCAATACTAGTAGTTCTTCTACTAGTTCTTCTGTACGGACAGCTTCCAGATATTCGCATATAGTTAATTTATCGGTGAGTAAACTTAATTATTTATCAACTGGTTATATTATTACTCACTCACCAGACTAGTAATTTTATAAGTGCTAGGCTCCTTTTAATTCCTTCTAATAATAATAAATAATGATGATGATGATGAATCATTTGTTATTTTGTTGCAGTAGGCCCAATTTTTATTAAAAAAATAATTAACTGTACTGTAATAATAATTACTTTAATAATTCTAATAATTTTTATTATAATAATAACATGATTAGGCAAATTTAATAACAATAATAATAAACAACTGCCAGCCAATGGTAGTATTTAATATAATACTACTAGTAGTAGTAATAATAATTATTAAAATTATTATAATAATAAATTTTAGTAACATGTGCTGTGTTTAGCGCCACTAACGCAACATGGACCAATGAAGTTACGCCTTGTGTGGCCAATAGCAAAATGCAGAAAAGACTTTTGACCAATGATCGACTAACGAAAAAATGCCAACCAAGCACTGCTAGGTCTGGACGAAACGTCACCGTAACGCTACCGAAGTGACGGTAGGGCTTTCGTTGGGCAAATTTATATTCGTTACGAAATTAATTTGTCGTTTCGTCCTCGTTTCGTTGCCGTGTGGAGCAGCCTTTATATTCTTCTGAGACACAAAAAAATGCTGGAATGAATGATGGCAAAATATTGGTCAAAAATGTTAGTTATTCTCCAGGTTTTGCTTTAAAAAACTAAACCACAAAATCTCAATCAAAAGCCACAATAATGCCATTGCGCAACACCAGTAATGGCTAACTAATTAATTTTTATGCCCTGGAGAAAAAATTACTTAAAAGGCTTGAATTTCAACAAAAAACTGCCAAGGTAATGTTTTTGTGGTTCTGCTATTTTAAACATTTTAAATACTGTAATTAATTGCCCCAAATTTGTGTTGCTGCTAATAATAATAAAAAGCATTGGTGATTATTGATAAATAATTAACAATGTTATACTAGATTGATAATCACAAAAACTAGAGTCAAAGACCAACAAACAATAGGAATTCTGAAAACCCAATTTATTTAAACAGCCGTGGCTGCTTTGACTGAAAAAACTTGACCCTGAAAATATTTCTGATTTCGGTAATAATTATTATAAATAATCAAAAATTGAAAGAATTCATAAGTAAACATAAACTCTTCCAATCTTTTTAAAACTTGGTGAATATCAGCGCTAGGCCACGTTTTATCTTTCGTTTGAAAAGAAATTGTGCTAAAACTCTGTAATAAAAACAAAGTTTTATTAAAAAAAGGACAATTTCGGTAACAATAAGTGATTATTAATCATTACTATAATGCATGAGTAACTACACATACCGTGCTCAAAATTTCACTAAAACTGGTCACTATGCATAAAACGTGACGTTTTCATCGTTTTCAAACTCAATTTGCTCAAGATTTGTCAATAATAAAAAAGTTCAGATAGAAAAGAAGCAACCGCATCCACTGAACGCCCATGCGCTATTGCTGGTTGCTAAGAGAAAAAAAAAAAAATTAAAAAACTGAAAAAGATAAAACTAGCCTTAGGTCATAAATTGGTGATAATTTAGAACGATAGAGTACACTATTCTTAATAGAATAATACCAAACTGGAAGACCTTACTCTTTCAAGCTACCAAGGAAACTATGAAAAACATTTACTGGTATAGTACGCACAACCTGAGCCTGCTCGGATCATGTAAGCAATGTGTAAAAAATACAAAAACCATTGCCGCTTTTTTATGTGTCCGAATCGCAAATTTGAACCTTCTAACAGGAAGTTTTTTCTTCTGAATGCATATTGAAACTGATAAGCAAGGATATGAGAATAAAATAAAGTAACAAACCAGGATAACCCTTGTTATAACTCAATCTGGTCGTAAAATCTTCTGGTAATCAAACTGGTTGAGATAAACTGTCACTATTCCCGTTCCATCTACATTCTTGTCTCTCTAAAGAGAGGGCAACTCCTCACAGATTTCTGAGCTATTAAAACACAAAACAGGTTAAAATTAGTCTCCTATAATTTCGTTGCGTAAATCTTTGAAAATCACTCATCAATTAAAAACAGTTTAGCTATGTTGCTTTTCATTAAGGGAACGAAAACGTAAAAGGGTGTAACGAAACCGTATCTTAAATATACATGAACTACTGCGTAAGGTTCTCTGCGCCAGTATCGACTTTTGTTCACCTTAGCAAACGATGTCATAGATACTTAATTAGCAAAAACAAAATGTCAACATTTGATTGGATCAAGAGCTGTAGCCAACTATCGTTGGAACAGCCTGAGAAGTAGTGGTTGTGGTCGTAACTGTGCTGGTAGTAGCAGCAGTAGTAATAGTACCAGTAGTAATAGTAGCAGCAGTAATAGTAGCAGCAGTAATAGTAGCAGCAGTAATAGTAGCAGTAGTAATAGTAGCAGTAGTAATAGTAGTAGTAGTAATAGTAGCAGTAGTAATAGTAGCAGTAGTAATAGTAGCAGCAGTAAGAGTAGCAGTAGTAATAGTCGCCGTAGTAATAGTAGCAGTAGCAATAGTAGCAGTAGTAATAGTAGCAGTAGTAATAGTAGCAGTAGTAAAAGTAGCAGTAGTAATAGCAGCAGTAGTAATAGTAGCCGTAGTAATAGTAGCAGTAGTAATAGTAGCAGTAGTAATAGGAGCAGTAGTAATAGTAGCAGAAGTAATAGTAGCAGCAGTAATAGTAGCAGTAGTAATAGTAGCAGTAGTAATAGTAGCAGCAGTAATAGTAGTAGCAGTAATAGTAGCAGCGGTAATAGTAGCGGTTGTAATAGTAGCAGTAGTAATAGTAGCAATGGTAATAGTAGCAGTAGTAATAGTAGCAGTAGTGATAGTAGCAGTGGTAATAGTAGCAGTAGTAATAGTAGCAGTAGTGATAGTAGCAGTAGTAATAGTAGAAGTAGTAATAATAGCAGTAGTAATAGTAGCAGTAGTAATAGTAGCAGTGGTAATAGTAGCAGCAGTAATAGTAGCAGCAGTGATAGTAGCAGTAGTAATAGTAGCAGTGGTAATAGTAGCAGTGGTAATAGTAGCAGTAGTGATAGTAGCAGTAGTAATAGTAGCAGTAGTAATAGTAGCAGTGGTAATAGTAGCAGCAGTAATAGTAGCAGTAGTAATAGTAGCAGCAGTAATAGTAGTAGCAGTAATAGTAGCAGTGGTAATAGTAGCGGTTGTAATAGTAGCAGTAGTAATAGTAGCAATGGTAATAGTAGCAGTAGTAATAGTAGCAGTAGTGATAGTAGCAGTGGTAATAGTAGCAGTAGTAATAGTAGCAGTAGTGATAGTAGCAGTAGTAATAGTAGAAGTAGTAATAATAGCAGTAGTAATAGTAGCAGTAGTAATAGTAGCAGTGGTAATAGTAGCAGCAGTAATAGTAGCAGCAGTGATAGTAGCAGTAGTAATAGTAGCAGTGGTAATAGTAGCAGTGGTAATAGTAGCAGTAGTGATAGTAGCAGTAGTAATAGTAGCAGTAGTAATAGTAGCAGTGGTAATAGTAGCAGCAGTAATAGTAGCAGTAGTAATAGTAGCAGCAGTAATAGTAGTAGCAGTAATAGTAGCAGTGGTAATAGTAGCGGTTGTAATAGTAGCAGTAGTAATAGTAGCAATGGTAATAGTAGCAGTAGTAATAGTAGCAGTAGTGATAGTAGCAGTGGTAATAGTAGCAGTAGTAATAGTAGCAGTAGTGATAGTAGCAGTAGTAATAGTAGAAGTAGTAATAATAGCAGTAGTAATAGTAGCAGTAGTAATAGTAGCAGTGGTAATAGTAGCAGCAGTAATAGTAGCAGCAGTGATAGTAGCAGTAGTAATAGTAGCAGTGGTAATAGTAGCAGTGGTAATAGTAGCAGTAGTGATAGTAGCAGTAGTAATAGTAGCAGTAGTAATAGTAGCAGTGGTAATAGTAGCAGCAGTAATAGTAGCAGTAGTAATAGTAGCAGTAGTGATAGTAGCAATAGTAATAGTGGCAGTAGTAATAGGAGCAGTAGCAATAGTAGCAGTAGTAATAGTAGCAGTAGTAATAGTAGCAGTAGTGATAGTAGCAATAGTAATAGTGGCAGTAGTAATAGGAGCAGTAGCAATAGTAGCAGTAGTAATAGTAGCAGTAGTAATAGTAGCAGTAGTAATGGTAGCCGTAGTAATAGTAGCAGAAGTAATAGTAGCCGTAGTAATAGTAGCAGTAGTAATAGTAGCAGTAGTAATAGTAGCAGTAGTAATAGTAGCAGTAGTAATAGTAGCAGCAGTAATAGTAGCAGTAGTAATAGTAGCGGAAGCATCAGTAACAATAGCAGCAGTGGCGGCGGCAGCAGTAGCGGTGGTAACATAGTAGTAGTGGGAGTAGTAGTGGTAGTAGTAGTAGTAGTGGGAGTAGTAGTGGTGGTAGTAGTAGTGGGAGTAGTAGTGGTAGTAGTAGTGGTGGTCGCAGTGGTAATAGTAGTAGTGTTAGTAATAGCGGTATTCAGAGTAGAGGTGGCATTAATGACAATAGCAGTAATAGTGATAAAATTAACAGAAGTAGTAGAGGGAGTAGAGTAGTGACAGCAATGCAGCAGTGGTAGAAGCAGTGGTAGAAGGCGTTGCAGCACCAGTAGGAGTAGTGGAGGTGATAGAGGGAGTAACATCAGTAGTAGTAGTAAAGGGAGTAACAACAGTAGTGGTAAAAGGAGTAAAATCAATAGTATTCAAGTGATTAACATCAACAGTAGTGAATGGTGTAATATCAGTAGTAGTGAAGGTTGCAGCAAAAGTAGTATTAAAGCGCTATGTCACAGATTTTGGGCTGAATAAATCTTAAAAGAACCTATTTCTAATGATTTATGCAAAGGAGAATTTTCTGGAGTTGTGCTCTGCTTATGTTCATCTATAGTGAAAGCGCAATAGATGCTGACTTAGACGCAATTTGTTTTTAATACCCAAAAACCTAAATAAGGCTGTAAAGCGGAGTTGCAAAATCTTGGGTTGTTTGCATAGACGGAGGGTATCCCAGTAATAGTCATTGTGCACAGAATTTCAAGAATATAAAAAGTTGGGTTTGTAATTGTTTTCAAAATTATTTCGAGGTGTCGTTGTTGAGTCAGCATTTTAATTTATTGTTGATAGGTTTGGTATCATGTACACACTGGCCTTCACGTTACAACTTGAGTGGCCAATGAATTTGTTGTTCTTCTCTTGTACCCTTATCATAATTGTCCAACATTTTTGCCTAAACAAAATATTAGACTCGATGTCCACATAAATAAGTTCTATGACAGCGGTGGAGAAATATTGCACAGTGAATGTGGTTTTACAAGTGTTGTATGAGCCACTTACTCGAATATTTCAGTAGCTTTTCTTTTTCCACTCTCTAAGACTTTCAGCTCTTCTTTAGTTCTTTGGACCAGATAACATTTTTCAAGAAGCTTCAACAACTGAGGAGTGAGCTGTAGTTCTAAAACAGTAAAATTGATCAATACAAACAAGAAGACAATGACAGTTAATTATCTCATCTTTGCAAAGGAATGAGGCTAGATGGAGGTGACAGTCTGTACATCGATGAATGTAATAACAACGAACCTGCTGATGCTGACCACGAAAAAATCATAGTGTCAACGGCTTGATCAAAGCTATCAGATGGACATGCCGGATTTGTTTTGGGTAATCCTGAATTGAATCTCTCAGTTTGCTATGCTGAATGCGTAATTTTGCTCTAACTTTACCACGAGCTTCACTGGAATCTAAAATATAGCACAATAAATGGTTCATTCTCATGCTAAAGCATTTGAGGATAAGAATAACTCCTCATGCTACAACCAACTAAAAGATTCAAACTGGTAGAGCTAAAAAGAGTCAGTTACCTGCTGACCTCAGAATCTGATGCTTCCAGCGTTGTATGCAGCACGTTGCATCAGTAATCTTTGCTTGCAATGGTGTAGTTTCTAGAGAGCAAAATTGAATAGCAAGCATAAAATTACCGATCTTGAAATACTACATTTATAAAACCAAAGCGTAAGAGTGAACTGAAAGACTAGAGATGAGAGACTAGAGATGTAAGACTAGAGATGTAAGACTAGAGATGAGAGGGACTAGAGATGAGAGACTAGAGACGATAGATTAGAACTGTAAGATCAGAGATCTAAGACTAGAGATGCGAGAGACTAGAGATGAGACATTAGAGATGTAAGACTAGATATGTATGACTAGATTTGAGAGACCAGACATTTGGGACTATAAATGTGGGACTAGAGATGTGAGACTAGAAATCAGATATTAGAGATGTATGACCGGAGCTGTAAGACTAGAGATGAGAGACTAGATATGATAGATTAGAGATGAGAGACTAGATATGTAAAACTAGAGATGTGGATCTATAGATGTTGGACTAGAGCTGTGAGATTAGAAATGAGAGACTAGAGATGAGAGACTAGAAATCAGATATTAGAGATGTATGACTGGAGCTGTAAGACTAGAGATGAGAGACTAGATATGATAGATTAGAGATGAGAGACTAGATATGTAAAACTAGAGATGTGGATCTATAGATGTTGGACTAGAGCTGTGAGATTAGAAATGAGAGTAGAGATGAGAGACTAGAACTGCAAAATCAGAGATGTAAGACTAGAGATGTATGACTAGAGCTGTAAGACTAGAGCTGAGAGACTAGAAATTATAGATGAGAGACTGGAGATGTAAAAATAGAGATGTGGAACTATAGATGTTGGACTATAGCTGTGAGACTAGAGATGAGAGACTAGAGTTGAAAATTTTGAACTGTAGGATCAGAGATGTAAGACTAGAGATGTATGATTAGAGCTGTAAGACTAGAGATGAGAGACTAGAGATGAGAGATACTACAGATGAGAGCTGTACGACTAGAGATGAGAGATTAGAGCTGTAAGACTAGACATGTATGACTAGAGATGAGAGAATAGAGATGAGACACTGGAGATCTAAGACCAGAGATGAGTGACTAGATATGTAAGACTAGAGATGTGGATCTATAGATGTTGGACTAGAGCTGTGAGATTAGAAATGAGAGACTAGAGATGAGAGACTAGAACTGCAAAATCAGAGATGTAAGACTAGAGATGTATGACTAGTGCTGTAAGACTAGAGCTGAGAGACTAGAAATTATAGATGAGAGACTGGAGATGTAAAAATAGAGATGTGGAACTATAGATGTTGGACTATAGCTGTGAGACTAGAGATGAGAGACTAGAGTTGAAAATTTTGAACTGTAGGATCAGAGATGTAAGACTAGAGATGTATGATTAGAGCTGTAAGACTAGAGATGAGAGACTAGAGATGAGAGATACTACAGATGAGAGCTGTACGACTAGAGATGAGAGATTAGAGCTGTAAGACTAGACATGTATGACTAGAGATGAGAGAATAGAGATGAGACACTGGAGATCTAAGACCAGAGATGAGTGACTAGATATGTAAGATTAGAGATGAGAGACTAGATATGTAAAACTAGAGATGTGGATCTATAGATGTTGGACTAGAGCTGTGAGATTAGAAATGAGAGACTAGAGATGAGAGACTAGAACTGCAAAATCAGAGATGTAAGACTAGAGATGTATGACTAGAGCTGTAAGACTAGAGCTGAGAGACTAGAAATTATAGATGAGAGACTGGAGATGTAAAAATAGAGATGTGGAACTATAGATGTTGGACTATAGCTGTGAGACTAGAGATGAGAGACTAGAGTTGAAAATTTTGAACTGTAGGATCAGAGATGTAAGACTAGAGATGTATGATTAGAGCTGTAAGACTAGAGATGAGAGACTAGAGATGAGAGATACTACAGATGAGAGCTGTACGACTAGAGATGAGAGATTAGAGCTGTAAGACTAGACATGTATGACTAGAGATGAGAGAATAGAGATGAGACACTGGAGATCTAAGACCAGAGATGAGTGACTAGATATGTAAGACTAGAGATGTGGATCTATAGATGTTGGACTAGAGCTGTGAGATTAGAAATGAGAGACTAGAGATGAGAGACTAGAACTGCAAAATCAGAGATGTAAGACTAGAGATGTATGACTAGTGCTGTAAGACTAGAGCTGAGAGACTAGAAATTATAGATGAGAGACTGGAGATGTAAAAATAGAGATGTGGAACTATAGATGTTGGACTATAGCTGTGAGACTAGAGATGAGAGACTAGAGTTGAAAATTTTGAACTGTAGGATCAGAGATGTAAGACTAGAGATGTATGATTAGAGCTGTACGACTAGAGATGAGAGACTAGAGATGAGAGATACTACAGATGAGAGCTGTACGACTAGAGATGAGAGATTAGAGCTGTAAGACTAGACATGTATGACTAGAGATGAGAGAATAGAGATGAGACACTGGAGATCTAAGACCAGAGATGAGTGACTAGATATGTAAGACTAGAGATGAGAGACTAGAGACATCAGACGAGAAATGCGGGACTATTGATGTGGGGCTAGAGCTGTAAGACTAGAAATGAGAGAGACTAGAGATGAGAGCTGTACAACTAGAGAACAGAGATAAGAGATGGGAAACGAGAGATGTAGGACTATAGATGTGGGACTAGAGCTGTAAGACTAAAAATGAAAGAGACTACAGAAGAGAGAGACTAGATATCAGAGATGTAAGACTAGAGCTGCAAGACTAGAGATGAGAGACTAGAGATGAGAGAGACTAAAGATGAGAGCTGTACGACTAGAGATGAGAGATTAGACCTGTATGACTAGACATGTGTGTCCTACATCTCTAGTCTCTCATCTCTAGTCGTACAGCTCTCATCGGTAGTCTCCCATTTTTAGTCTTACAGCTCTAGTCCCATATCTGTAGTCCCACTTCTCTTGTCTCATATCTCTTGTCTCTCATCTATAATCTCACATCTCTAGTCTTACATCTCTATTCTCTCATCTTTAGTCTTTCATCTCTAGTCTTACATCTTTAGTGTCTGATCTCTAGTCTCTCATCTCTAGCTAGAGATGAAAAACTAGAGATTTTAAAAGACTAGATATGAGAGACTAGATATGTGAGACTAGAGATGAGAGACTAGAGATGTGGGACTATAGATGTGGGGCTAGAGATGAGAGAGACTAGAGATGAGAGAGACTAGAGATGAGAGACTAGAGATGAGAGAGACTAGATATGAGATAGACTAGAGATGAGAGAGACTAGAGATGATAGACTAGAGATGAGAGACTAGAGATTAGAACTGTAAGATTAGAGATGTAAGACTAGAGATGAGACACTCGGATTGAGGAATAGGAGCTGGGGAGCTGGAGAGGTGAGACTGGAGCCATTGAACACGAACATTATCACCTTTACATAAATGCTATTGAACGTATTTCACCCATTAGCTCAAACCGCAAAATAATTGTTGGAGTAGATAAATATTACTTCAACCAAACACATACAACAAACTTTCGTGAACACTAAAGCAAACTCACTATTTTTTTAAGGTCGACAGTTTGCGTTAGTTTCTCCAATATCCACTCCTCAATTGAGAACTTGTTGTTCAACCAACTCAGTATTTAGAGACAAGATGTTGGCTTCGCACTGAAAGATTAAGTATATTGTTCAGTTTCTGAAATTGCACAGATTTTGCAGCTGTCAATGCACACATATGGCATGGTACAGAAGACACGATAATATGAAAGCCTGCTGTAACATTGTAATGAGTCCGAGTTTTTAATATGAGACACAATATAATTCTGACTGAAGTTGGTGAACAGCCAAAGAATGAATCGAAACAGATACGAATAAAAATACTCATTTGAGATTTGTGACAAACAGAGGAGTATTTTGATATCAAATTTTGCCTAAATCGACTAAGTGTGTGCATTTTATCATTAATAATTAACACAAAAACAATGTTTTTCGACCATCTTTTATAATAAAATATCTTTTGAGCAGCTTTGTGAAGCAATAAAAAACAAAAAAAAGTATCGACTTTTACCATTATTCATCTTTCTAGGACGAAAACAGTACTCATTTAAAAATTTTATGGATGAAACTAGTTGTCAACTGAAAAAAACGTTACATAAAGATGTCAGCACCAGCTATACGGTGACGCTTTTTACCGTAATAAGAATAATTATGCAACAGCTGAAATAGAGCAATTGAGCCAAATTCAGTCAAAATTCTCTGACACAGCACAGCAAGTAGCTTTGCAAATGAATGCTAGGAATGTTAACATACAGTTGTCTGGGCTGTTTAATGTTCTTGTGTAAGTTCCATGACTCTGCTGCCTGTTCAATTTGCTGCCTTCTTCCTATGTTCAAAGCAACAAAATCCATGCTTAGTTCCGTTAGACTATAATCATCACATCAACAATGTAATAAAAAAATTTACCAGAGACAGTTGACATGATACATTAATCTCCGTCACAAAACACATTCAATTGACTTAATATTTTAATTCCCTACCAGGTTGACAGAACTATGAAGCATTGTTACTACAATCTTACTACTGACAGTCATATCGTTTTTGAACGCGTTAGTAGTTGTGATGTTGTGGAAGTAGCGAGCAATAGAAACAAAATATGAGATTAGCTGAGGTGATAGTAGTATCGAGAGTAGGTTGTGAACTTGCACCTACCATTGTTAGTCATATGTCGAGTTATTGCCCCCAAGCGAAACAAATAACTGTTAGCTTGTTCAGTGGTCTCTCCAGTGCTCAACCCAGCACCACTGGTCACACACCCACTTGCAGCTCATCTAAAATGACAAGCGAAAAACAACGAGTGTATGGTTACCAGGGTATTGATTGTCTTTTGTAGCCACTATATAGTTTTTTAAATAATACATCAACCGCACACTTTTGCTAATTCATATTAAAAATGCTAACCTGGCAACTTCAATTATGCGCCTTTGCATGCAAAACACTTCAAAAAAAGTTTTTGGGGATTGATGCAACACTGGGTCCACTTCCTGCGGCCAGATTGAGTAACGACACATAATTCCAAGAGCCACAAACTTTGCCTGGGGGAAGCATTTCTTCAACACGACAGGTATTCAGAATTCAAAACATGCGTGTAAAGAGCAGATTGACGAAAATACACAAGTTTAGCATGATCACCTGTTACTGTAGAAAAATTCGAAAGGAGTGATCCCAGCCAAAACGAGCTCAAGTGAGCACAAGAAAAATGTCTGTATTACAGTCAAATACCAACAGTCTGGTACATTACATTATGTGTGCATGCTAGTTGTACTACACAACGCCGACCACAAAGTATTTGGAGGCATTTTTAGTCAATTTATAAAACTGTATAATAGCTGCAGAATAAATTGGCAATTGATTTGACAGCAGTAAAACTCTCTAAATTCATCATATTTTCTGCATGAAAATGTTTCAAACCAAGATATTTTATATCAACCATTGATTATTCATAAATAAGCGCAATGATTGGTAGCAAATACGCAAACTTATGTCATTTTTTACTTCAACATGTCAGCTTTCAATAGAGATTTTGAGAGAACTTCATCACATAAACTTTAAGGTCTTATCATGATATAAAAAGCAAGTTTCCAGTTACCTGTAGTGTGTATGGGTGTATGTGTAGGCGTAAATTTCTCCCCTCTCCATGTTCAAGGCTTTAAAAATCAATGAATGGCGACATGATGCTATCATAGCCCCAGCTTCCTGTTTTTTAGAGAACTGCTTGCCAATGGATGAGGCCGCCTTTCACCTACCTCAGCATACTTGGACTCAGGCTACAAATGATCACAATAAGATAAAATAACCAATGATCGAAAAAGTCTGTCACTAATTCCTTATTGAATTATACATGACATATCTAAAACAGGTTAGCTGCCAACCAAGCATATAAGATGTGTTGAAACATTAAAGTTTGCAGATAGAAAACTGTCAGACTATACAAACAATACAAATTGATTAAAAGAAACGAGATCCACATGCTTACTGTGCAATCATCAGTTAAATTTTTCTGGGATAGCTTTCAATTTTTTATTATTTTTTTCGGATATTTTGCACCAGATTGTTAATAGGTAATATAAGAAACTGTTGCACTGACAATATTTTACATGAAATGGTAGAAGTTGCGTTGCTCTACACTTTCATGTAAACATAATTGGCTTAATTGCAGCAGTTTCAACTCTCCACATATTTCTTGATATGGCTGCATACTTTGTATTAGCAACTATCAAAGAAGCAGTGTTAGAACAAAAATGCCATAAGAATGCGGCAACAGCACATTTTTCGGACAACAATTACTAGCTTTGAGCAAGAAAAACCAGTGGTGGTGGTAGTGGTGGTGGCGGCAGCAGCAGTAGTAGTAATGGAAGAGTATTTCCAGCAACATCAATAGCCAAAAAAGGGGTAGGGGGTAGAAGGGATAGTAGCAATACAAGTTTTGGCCGTTGTAGCCGTGGTAGACGGCAACAACAGTAGTATAGTAGTAAAGAGTCTATTAGCAGTAACAGTAAAATCAGTAACAACAATAATAGCGAAGGAAGTGACAGCAGTAGTCGTAAAAGGAGAAATGACTGAATCATTGAAGGGAGTCACATTATTATTAAATGTAGTAACAACAGTGGTAGCTAAAGGAATAGCAGTGACACTAGTAGTAACTTACTAGTGATAGGTGCACCAACCGTTTATTAACAGTATTTTTAGCAGTATCAAGAAGAGTAAAACCAGCAGTACATGTAGTAGTAGTAGTGGTAGTGGTAGTGGTAGTGGTAGTAGTAGTAGTAGTAGCAATGTTAACAGTATGAGCTGATTCAGTAATAAGCACTTGCGACTGGTGTACAAATTCACTTGGGTTGACAAGTATAAAAACAAACAATTGATTACACCAAAAGTTTCTCAAATTTAATTTTCATGGACTTTTCAATATTCACTCAACCGTCAAAAGAGACTTCCATAACAATTGGTTCCGGCAGTAAATAGCCGGAGAGACCAGACATGGGAGAATAAGTATTGAGATACCAAAATACCTGCACTGTAATTGTTGAGTGTTTCGGGTACACAATAACAAAGCTGAAATTGTTGCAATGAACCAAAGAAACATGCATTTACACATTTTTGCTGCACTAAAATGCTTGATTATTGCCAACAATACAATAATAATAATTGGTATTACAACTAATAATATGACAATATTATGGATTTTAGACAATTTTCCATTTGACTCAGATTGTGAATAAAATTCGTCAATAATGACAGCTTGAAATATCGTTATTAATTAATAATAATTATCTTAATTAATAAATTAGTATTATTTTGATGCTAACCATAATGATAAATAATCGCAATAAAAAATGAGGATTCATTGGTTCAATTGTTTAGATCATTGTCAATTGGTGAATTGTTTTATCAATTAATGGCAATGATCATTGAAAAAATTACCGACAATTATGGTATTACAACTGATAACCCATAATAATAATTACTAATTTATAGAGATCAGCTACGCTTTCTGATATAGCCGGATAAACGTGTTAACACAGCATTGACTGTTATTATTTAAGGTTGGTTGTTGATACCTAGCTGTGGATCTTTGGTACATTCCAAGAGTGAAGATACTTTAGGAATCAAAAACTCCCGAGTTGCAGTTGCTCAGGCGTTATAGTGAATGCATTTACACAGTTTCTGCCAGTCACAGAAAATTTTATTTGCAAAGTACCCTGACTATTTCAAAATTGTGTGTACTGTACAGAACCAACCTTTCAAATTTATGGCTGTTACTTTGCATAGGTTGACCAAGATATTGAATATTTAAGGGCTGAAGCAACTTGATAAATAAAGAATTGACGGTTGGTCAGACGTATTGCTGACACCCACACAAAAATACATGCGTAGCCACAGAGCGATGTGATGAATAAACTTGTATTAAGAAATTATTTTCTGTGTACAACTCTGAACTTGGAATAATTGAAAATAATGGCAGGCTACAAAAACCTATTCTATTAATAATAAAAAATCCTATTCCTATTCCAACCAAAAACCTAACGAAAAATCATAACGAAAAATTGTATACATATTTGTTGCTGTTGTATAGTAAATGATAATGGCAAATAGTTTATGATTAATTAGAAAATGTATACATGATATTAGGTGAACAACAAGGCATGGGGAGGGTGCTAAATAATTCTAACAAAACACAGAATTATAAAATGACAACAGAAAATATGGTATATTATCTCAAATTATTTTCCATATGACAAACAAGCCTTCCGATAATTTTTGTTATCATAATGAAACATATTCAGGTATAGCGACAGCTTTTAATCTGTTCATAGTATGAGGTATCCAGAAAAATAATAACCATAATGAAATGATTAAGAGCATCAAAGAGACTGTCAGTATCACTCTAATTATTTAGTTTTCAATTACTTTAAAGTGCAAAAAAGAGATCTGACACAGCCCTTAGATAGTAGAAAATGAGCAGTGGCAACTAACTCTTTTGATTAAAACCATCAATGGAATTACATGTTTGCATTGCATCTTGCAAAGCAATCGTATAGGAATGATCCATGATGAAATAAGAAGCGTCGTTAGGGTTGCCCTAGAGGCACAGCTCAAACAAACAGGCAAACAAGCAAAGTTAAATTAATATGCAGTTAAAACAAATGAATGACAATTAATGAATGCTGTAAAGTATGGTAGAAGGCCTGAATAATAGCATTGATTGGCAGGAATAATATTTAGTCAGTTTATGTAGGTATGTAGTTGTCATTATCTATAAATACAATACGACAAAATGACATTATAATTTTTTTATCAAGTATTAAATAAACAAAATATTTATTTATGATAAATTTTTATATTGAATGAATGCTAACCATTCAGTGTTGTCTCTTGCTACTTGTTGCTGTTAATCATAAAAACTATCAAAACTTATTAAATAGCAAAATAATAATGAAATTTGACTTTATTTTTAGAAATTATTAATATAACTCAAACTTATTAATAAATAGCAAAAATTATTAATAAATATCGTAATAAATATTAACTTCTATTGTCATTCAAAGCAAACTACTCCAACATTGGTGATTGTAATATCTACTGATTAATAATGGTTGTTTTTCAATTTTTATTTATGGACTACAGTAACCTTTGTGGGTATAACTATACTGCCAAGTTTTATAACAATATAAATAATAATTGTATTAATAATACTTTTATTAAAAAGAAAAAAAAAACAGTGGGAAGAATAAGTACAACAGTGAGAGTTTAACTTCGATGGACTCTGTGAAATCCAATTTATAATTAAATGTAATAATAATGGTAATATTAATAAACATAAGCTACAAAAGAGAATCAAATGGAACAAGCACCTGAAGCCTAAGCAGACTGATAGTAAAAAGTTCAACTAGATCGTTTTGGCATAATTATGAAAACAAGGTAATAGACCCATTATTATACTGAGTTGAAAGAGCAGAATCATTAGCCGAGCGTGAGAGCATGTACCATAAATGCTCCCACCTAAGACTGTAAATAAAATAGATCCCAAGGCAATGACAATAATCAGCAATCATGATGCTAAAAGCTTGTGCTAACCAAACTTTTTTTTGTTTTTTGAAAATAAATTAGGGCTGCCATGAAAGTCACTAGGGCGTGCCGCCCCTCCTGAGCATCTGGAGAGCGCTCTGGCAGACGAGTGATAATAATCATGACGGATGAATATTACTCAGACATGTAGATGATAAGATACACATTAATATACCATAACTTTTTCTTTAGCTAGTGTACTGAAAGAAATTGTGATTACAAATTATTATCATCGATTGTATTGCCATAATTAAACCAGGAGCATACATTTATGTGGGTCATTTTTGATAAATTGCAACACAAATAAGATGGTTTTAAAAAAAATTAAAAATGCTTCTATTGACACCAAATCGCATTTTCATGAATAATAAAATACCTTCTTTGTAAGTATACCAATTCTATTCCAGTCAGTTTGAACCAGCTATCAAGACCTTGGACCTACAGATGATCATTTGACACCAAATGTAAACTTTATGATTTGCAAAGTGTCTCACAAGGGTGAGCGTATCCTCTTGAATCAGTTATCTTGTTGTTTCTTTGGATGCAAGCTAGCAAAAGTTACCTTTGATCCCCTTTAAGCAACATGACAACTAAGTTGAGTCGAGTAAGATAACTTTATAGGGTGGAACAGGACTGTCGAGGTCAACTTAGTCACTTTCGAATCACTCAAGTTACAAGTAATTGTTTAATTTGAACTATTTTTTTGAGCATACAGTTCCTTTTGCCAGTGCCAGCTCGATAGTGAGCGACGTGAACTTGGTACAGAAAATAATAAAATATAATGGAGAAAAAATGTTGTTTTATCAGTTGACAATAAAAGGTGTTATTTCCATTGAGTTTTATAGAAAAAGTTGCTTAATGATTATAATGATAAGAAATATTATAATCAATAATAATTAACAATTATGACTAATAATAATATTAATAACTCTTATTGTGGTCATTAATAATAATAACTATAACGTAGCTCAGACATGAAAGTTTTAAAAACATCTTTTCTGGGTTTCTAAGAATAGCATCGAAATGTAAGGCAATACCTGTTTGTTGTAATGGGATCAAAAGTTTGAGCATCACAGTGTTCTAAATCACATGAGAATCAAGTTAAAAAAATGCTACAGTAAATTCTGTTACTTCGTTTCATGAAATGCTGGAAACTCAGGGAGGCAAATTAATTGGGCATAAAAACAAGTTACAGGCTTTGCTTAATTACTGTGTAGTACTGAAAATCGTAAAGAAACATTGTCACATAGTATTAATTGTATTTCCTCAATTTGCATGACTAAATATATGTCAGTGGACGGCGCTGATGAAAAAGAATGGTACAGCTACAGAGAGATTTTTTTCTACTGACCACATATATATTTTTTTACTTAATAACTGAATTATTGTTAAACTGTGCTATATTATAATAATCAGTACTTTTCAAACATTTGTCGGTGCTGTTGTATGTCAGTCTCCGTATATAAAACATAAATTATGTTATCAAAACACACAAAATGTACCGATTTATTACAAAGACCTATATGATTGAGTATTTTCACAACATGCTTGAATAACAAATTTTTGAATCAGTGAAAACCGGACAGCTGTGTGCACCATTGTCAAATAAGTCCAAGATAACCCTTCAGCCTAAAAAAAATCCGTCAGGCATATGCGATTTGCCTCACAGTGAATGTGAATCCTTGGGAGAAATCTAGTGGTTTGGAACAAACCATGAAATTATCTTAGAAAAGAATGCTATTGGTGAGTTTTAGATACAACAACTTTTCACATTAAAAAAATCAATGATACAGCAATAATATAATCAAAACTTTTCGGAAATCATTAACTTGAAATCTTCGGCAATTTCTCAAGGTGCGGAAAAAGAATAGTTTTATGAACACTTCAGATATTAATTGCCAGTTTACGATTTAAGCATTAGAGTTAGTTGAATGTAAAACTGATACGCTTTAGTATTAGCTAGTCAATGCAGTTTCAGTGTCTACTTGTTTTGAGTCCCAAGTTATTTGAAATATTCTGACCGTAAGTTTAGAAAAAAAGTCAAAACTCTCATTCTAAACATCCATACGAAAAGACTTTCCATGTTTTTGCTTCAGAATGAGAATACCTATCTAATTGTTAATAAGGATGGCATGTATTTATTATCCAAAGCAAGAAAAATTATGATTTTTATCAACCAGAAGTAATAATAACAATACTCGCAACAGTCATTGATATTATTATTATTATTATTATTCATGAGTTGATGATGTTGTTAGTGATAAAAATAGTAGGTCTAACAGTCGGATCAATGTGGGATTATTATAATAAAAACAACATCGGAAGGCAGCATGTACTCAGAGAGGGCATCACTTTGATAAACTAACATAAATCGCCTGATCAGCGTCTAACTACAGCAACTATTGACTGGTAAAAACTAAAAATATTAATATCCATGGATCATACCAAATTACTTGTTATTAATATTATAATAAGTGATTATGACCATTTTAGCAACTGCAAAAGCAAATAAAATACCTTGAAGCATTGAAAATTATAACAATCTAGCATGGCACCAACAACACCTGTTAGACAAATTAATTACTCGGCTGGATATGATAGTAAATTGATGGGGTTTGAAACTAAATTTAACTGTAATAACTAATAAAAAGTTGAAAACAAAAATAGGAGATCATTCACGCATTACTATGGCGGGGCATCTGAGATGTAGCAATAATTGTTTGCACCTGAAGCTACTGCGGGGCACGATTTCAATCGATAGCGATGGCAATGAATGCATAAGTTTGGGACATTCTTCGAACATTGTTTATTTTCAACGAGATGATGCGCGTTCGCCTTTTTATTAGCAGACGTATTAATGTATCTGTAGTAATTCATATATAAAACTGAAGTTCTTTTCACACGCTTTTCAGTTATGCATAATAAAATAGTACTTGTATATGTAAAAAATAGTAAATTTTTTTCTAAGAACAGCTGCCACCACCTTTTGTTTGGATGCATCCCTGATGAGTTTTCTACTACTAATACTAATTAATTACTGGTTCTAGCTATGAATTCTTGCAAAAAATACTTGAATTAATACCATGCTAAAAATTTTCATGTTTCAATTTATATTTAAATGACCCTTGTAGTACAAAACAGAACGACTAAAGCTACGTTCACACTATACGATTCTCGGCCATGCGATTATCTGGAGGAATCGGGAGTTGCTCTCCCGGTTATTTAGAAGAATTCACACTTGCGATTTTTTGTGCCCGATATTGCATGGCCTTGACATGTTGTCAAGATACCGCATTCAATTGATAATTACAGAACATTATTATTAATGATTATTATTAATAATATAGCTAATATTATCAGATATTTAAATAAATTATACCATTTCTTCACTCATCAATAATAAGAAATTAATTACAAATAATAATAATAAATAATGGTAAGTAGTATACTCAATTAATTATAATGAATAATAAATAAATGATAACTTTTTTCAATGCAATTATTTATTATAATCATGGCGCTGGTTGTTGTTTTCTATTTACATTGATAATGGTTAGTATACCCACCTTAATATTCTACTAGTAAACAAGACTTGCAGTTGATCAGGGAAATATTAAAAAATAGTCTAAAATTGGTTAAAATAATAATTATCAAGCAGCTGCAAGTTTATTGAAAAGCATTAAATTGAAACGCTGTGATGTGGATGTTGATTGGCTAGACAGGCCGATAATCGTACAGAGAACCATCACTGCCCAATGAAAAAAAACCTGCCACCGATTGTAAAATCGTTAAGATTTTACTGTTCACACTTGCGAGCCGATTTTTTGCTCCTCCCACTCGGCCGAGAATCGCATAGTGTGAATGTAGCTTTAGGCAGTGTAATCAAAACCATCATTATTTGTAAACAAAAAATGTCTTAATTATCAAAAATGGAGCAATATTCAAAATGAAACATGATAAATAACAATGTAATCTTGATGATAATAAAAAAAATACTACGTTATTCTGTGTTATAGCTAGTTCAAGAGCGTCATGGGTGCAAGATGAGATGGGCAAAACCATTTCTAAAAGTATAAACTTAAACATTAGCCAATTTTTCATGCGGAAAAAGCAGTTTGTTTACTATCTTTTGAGCAAAGCCCAGAGAAATAGAAAACACATTGCATTATGTAGCTAAAAGTATAACTAAAAATGATCGTAAACTTTTTTTCTCATGCAACTACAAACTTTAAGTGAGAATTCGATTAAATACATTGTTTATAGTACTGTGACTTTTCAATTTTGTGAATCTTTTTCAAAGACGACACAGTAATTTTTTTTGCAGTAGACATTTGTGCGTTAGCCATGTCACAAGCAATGTTTATTATATTAGCATAACTGCAAAGGCTAGGATGGAGGACAATTATTTTTTCATCTTATTTCTACCACTAACAGTTACCATTAACAATTTTAGCACCAAATTCTAATTTATCTCTGGAATAACCTTTGGTTTATGCCTGACCAATTTTAATATTATACCAGTTAGACCAACAGCATTATTGAAATGCAACTAATGGGCAGGGCCGTAGCCACATTGAGGCAAGACGAGGCTCTTGCCTCGTCTGAAAGTTTGGGCAAGAATGGGAATTTCCGACCTAGAAAACGGATTTTTCCGAAAATTCACGCTTTTACCAGTACTTGGTATTTCCTCAGGGATTACCGTTATTGCACGCACGCACGTAGCGCTAGTTCTAATACTGCTACTGTAATCACATTCTTATCATCAAAACCCAATCGAGCATTAGAGTCTCAAACTACAACATACCATTTCCTGAGTGCTTCTTACTGCAATAATATTTTTGCCAAATAGTTTTTCAAGGTATTTTTAAATTTTTCTGGATGACTACTGTGGTCTGCTGCATTTTATTTTTAGTTATGGTTTCCACTGCAGAGAGTTCAGGGTACAGTGCAAAGGTGTTGTTTTTTATTTTAAATGAGAACTAGTAAAAAAATAAATAATAATAATCAATTGATGTTAATAATAAATAATTATTATTATATGAACTCAAGAAAATAAAAATCTAGGTTTTCATCTAATTCTTTTATTGTAACTTCTTCACCAGTTTTTTATATTTTTTTATATAGTTTTATGTATTAACAACAAATAATTATTTAGTTCAATATTTTCTTTTAGTTTTTGAATCATTATTTTGTATACCTAATTATTAGTTATTGTCATTGAATATTATTTTATTAATAACAGTTACCAATGATAATTATTACTATTGTTCTAATAATAATAATTATTATTGTTAGTGCTATTATTATTATTATTATTATCGTTATTATTATTATTATTATTATTATCGTTATTATCGTTATTACCGTTATTACCGTTATTACCGTTATTACCGTTATTACCGTTATTACCGTTATTACCGTTATTACCGTTATTACCGTTATTACCGTTATTACCGTTATTACCGTTATTACCGTTATTACCGTTATTACCGTTATTACCGTTATTACCGTTATTACCGTTATTACCGTTATTACCGTTATTACCGTTATTACCGTTATTACCGTTATTACCGTTATTACCGTTATTACCGTTATTACCGTTATTACCGTTATTACCGTTATTACCGTTATTACCGTTATTACCGTTATTACCGTTATTACCGTTATTATCGTTATTATCGTTATTATCGTTATTATCGTTATTATCATTATTATTATTATTATTATTATTATGATAATAAACAACATTAACACCAACTACTATCGGTCGTTATTAGTTATATATATCTATATATATGACTTACTTATCATATAAAATAATATATTATTTAATGTGTAAAAATAATATAACTATAACATAAAATTATTAATGATACTATTTTTTGAATTGTTATTATAATGACTCTGAAATAAAGTTGTTAACCTATTTAATTCACTGAGCAGCTCCATTATATATATCTATTACTATAATTAATAATAATGTAAATAATAATAATTTTTTATTGCTGCTATTATCATTTTTCACAGCTAACAATAATATTGATATTGTATTACGATATTTATGAAAAAAATGAGGATTATCATCATTATGATAAATAATAACTAGTTTACAGCAACACACAACTTGCTCAGCTACTCTATTCATTCTTTTATACTTGAGTAGTGGTAGTAGGAGAAATGTTGCACTATTTACAAATACCTAAATCTTACAATCATGTTAATTACTACTACCCTTCTTTGCTTGAGTTATTTGACGTTTTCATTATTTATTATTTTCCGGCCATTTTATTTTCATTAATAATAGCAATAAATTTGTTACCACTGGTAACTAAACGATTATTATAGTTCTGATTATCACTGCAACTACCACTACCATCAACACAAAATTTAGGGATAAACTTTATTTTTATGGGACACTTAGCAAATGCTAAGTAGTAAACTTAGATACATCCTGGCACTTGCTATAGGGTACTGGTACCTCTGATAAATAGCTATCAGCAAGGAAGAAAGATAATTATACTAGCTAGCAGACATTGCTCACAAACATACTTACTAACAAGAACTTATTGCTACTGGTATTGCCAATCAAAACGCAGTCAACTTTGTCTAACATGACCATCATTGCAAGTTCTTTTTATTGGCGTGAAAGATGGAACAAATTAATTGCAACGGGTTCATTACTGCAGAATAGAGCAATCGATCTTCAACTACCTATGTAATATGAGGCTCCACAGCTTTTTCCTCCCTCAGCTTAACTTCATTTATTGATATGTAGTGAAACAACGCCAGAAAATTGTCTCATCTGTGTGGGCATACAAATATTTCATATGTATATACATCATGCCATGTATTCATATGAACTTGGCTCATAGACATTTCAAGTCACTCAAAATTTGTTCATAATATAACCTCTTGCAAATGCTTTGATTTTTCGTCTTTTTATTGTAAAACCTGTAAAATTGCTTTGGCGGCTGGGGCGCTGCCCCGGATCCCGCCAGGGGCCTTGGCGGCCCCCTGGACCACCCGGTCTTGTGTGGGTGATTGCCTCCTCTGACAATAAATCCTGGCTACGGCCCTGATGGGAAACTAATAATCATAGAGCAGCATGCTGAACCATATTTTGTTAAAACTCATAAAAGTCCTCGACCGAGCATTGCTCGTGATTTGGGTCATGTGACCAAAAGTCCTTTCACGAGCAACGGCCGTGATTTATTTTGTCCGGTTTTCGGAACTGATTGCAGAAGTTTGTGTAGACTGATATAAATAATTTTTATACCATCGTGTAGAACAGACAGTTGCCTATTTTCTGGTCTTTTTTTGAAGACTGTACGACGTTCTAAACAGAAAAAGTTCCAAATATCCTTAACCTATCACTTCCTGTTTTAAATTTCGTAATTTTTTTTGATAATGATGGGCAAATTTTTTTTGGAAAGGAGCAAGCACATTGTTTTCTTCTTCTGATTTAGTTAGTTTATTAATATCTTAGCTTGTTTGAGCTCTCTGATAATGGAATTGAAGGTTAGTAAGCTAGTACTTAGTTATTTAGATACGGCATTGATAATAAATATTTAATTTTAATTTTTTTTTATCATTTTTGTAAAGTTGTTGACTGATGTTGTTCTTTACATCAAAATGTAGCTCTAAATGTTTCTAGTTCATTCGTGCCCCAATGAGGGCTTTATTTTTGCCTGTAATAAAAATAATAATTATTTTCAGAAAAAAAATTTCCGAAATTTTCGGCCATTTGCAACAAGTGTCTAATTGTTGTTGCAATGTTCTAACACTTTTTTCGCATATTTTTGCTTCAAATTTGACTAGTCTTATCAAAGTTTTGTCCTCTTTTCAGCTGTGCTATCAGTTTCACGTTTAGTGTGTTATTTTTTTTGTAACTGGTTGATCTGTTGAGGTCATTACTAAAAAATGGTCTCCGAACTAAAAAAATAATAAAAATAGTTTAGACTGGTGGAATCAATATGATATTAATTCTCCTAAGAGAAAGGATAATGCTGATTCATATGAGCATAAAGTTGTTACCATATCATGTATAGATGAATTTTATTAAAATTTTGAAAATTGAACTTTTTTTGCAAAAAGCGGGTGAATCCTGTGGTAATTTATTGGTCGAAGCGATTGAAATTCAAAGAGTTTAATACTAATAAGTATTACTTGAATCAAATTATTATTACCAGAACAACTACTATTCATCATCCGTCATTATGACTAATAACGATGATTATTAATAACAACAACTGGTGATAAAAGTACTTGTCTATGACAAATTTTAATGTTATTAGGATAGTTTTGCAATCAGCCGGCTATGTGATCCAGCTGCTGCTGTTTCAGCTTTCATAAGAAATACAGAGCTGGTTAGCAAATGGAAAAATTTCATTAACCATAACTTTTATAACATGTGATTGTGTTTACGAGTGAGTGAACATAGCTAGTTACCTGGAAATCTGACAGCTGCCAATGCACTTTTTCGACTAAAAACAATATCTAAAACTCGTTCTGATAAAGTGTTAGTGTGGTGACATGGGAAAGTTACGTGTCATTGTATTAACAAGAAATTACTCTACAGACTAGAATTATCTAAAACATCACAGACTAACATGAAGAAAGTTGTGCACTAACACAGTAACTAGGATTAAAAAATGTTTAACTGAATGATAATTATCCAAACTTACTAAGGATCAGCTGTAATATTTATTTAGTGTTGTTTTACTATTTTTACAGCAATAGTAAGAAAACAGCGCTAAACAATTTAATTTTATATTAATAATAATTATAATAATACAATGATCATAAACACTAGGAGGTGTAATATTAATAAAACAACAATACTGAATAAATACAATATTACTTATAACATTATTATAAGCATTTACAACATTGTATTTAATAGTACTGTTTAGGATAAACAGTAGTAAAAGTCAATTTTATCTCAAAGAACTGACTGTAGTTTTTAAAATTTGTTATAATTATTATTATTAAAATCATTCTTCATCATCATTCACTGATGATAATAGTAAATAACCAAATTCTTTTTAATATACTATTAGTAACTACTTTCTGGTGATAATTCCCCCATTCATTACCATAATTTAGCTAGAGTAAAAGAGAAATTCAAGTTTAGTTAATTCATATAAAACTGGCATTAAAATGTACAGTTGAGTGCGGTGATTGCAATGAACCAATTTTTTATGTGATCATTGCATTAGCTCAGCCAAAAACTCAATTTTTAAACTGCAGGTTTCACTGAAAATCTCCTTTGTTTGAGGTGGCAACCACAAACCACAAAATGAAATCAGTCACGCATAACTTTATATATGCGGTAATTAGCACGGCAATTAATTAACACGCACGCATAACTGCCCCATTGTATCGTATATATATAGCCAGTAATGTTCACGCAGCATTACATTAATTTAATATTGGTTGGCAATTGCTTATCCATTCTGTCATATTTGACTAGCTTGTTTTATTTGCAGGAAAAATACAGATATGAAGAAATGTGTACTAGATACTGATTGTTTTGCGATGAGAATATGCATTCAATTAAAAAATACATGAAGAAATCTCTTAAAAAAACATTGAAAGATAACCTAAGTGTATCTTTACAGCTAGCACTACCATTGATCGGGCAATATACAGCACCCGCATAAACTTACTGGTGCGTGGGAAATGATAACGGGCTAAAATAGCGTCACTCGAAAAAAAATAATCAAAACATTTTTTTCAAAAATAATATAATTAAATGACAATCCACTATTAATCATAAAAAAAATATACAGGTGAAAAGGAAAGATGATTATAGACAAGTTTACCACATCAGATTCGCCAGATGCCCTTCTAGGTGCTGGCAGATTTTGGATTTCGAAGGACGACTTTGGAGATTATATACCAGCTCCATGTGTGATTTGAAAAAGAGGCTGCAAGAAAATGTTTTGAGGGATATGATTGGCTATTAGGTGGACTTTAAATTTTGGCGGTGGCAACCTGGGTTCTAGAGATATTGAAATAATCAAAACACATGTTTTTAATCACGGAGGCAACAAGATCTTATATGATTGTTTTGGCTCGGTCACGTGGTACAAATTTTAAATCGTTGATCTCGCTATATAATTATTAATAAAATTTTAACTAATAAGTAACAATATTATTTATTATTGATATTTATTATAATTAATTATTATTATTATAATAATTGTTGTAAATTAGTTAGCTCATATTTGTTGTAACTAAAACAACACACTACACTGTATTTACTGTGTGTGTAGTGTGTCGTTTTAGTTACAACAGATAATAGAAGCTAACTAATTAATAAAAATTATTTATTATCTTTTGAAAGTTTGTTGGTATAGTCAGTGACAGTCATATCTATCATAATTATTATGATATATATGACTGTCACTGACTGTCACTATACCAACAAACTTTCAAAATAATAATAATAATTAATTAGTAAGTAATCATCATTCATAACAATAAAAATAATAGCAAAACAATAATAATATTAATAAGATCGATCAGTAGCAACTGATCGTCGCCACTACGATTCAGTGCTCACATCAACCCAACTGCCATAAAAGATAAGTCATTATGCCAGGCAATGCATGTTCAGAGTGGGAACATGAAGATATTTTCTTTCACCTTTTAATTTTCTTGACGGGTTTGCGTTAAAACATAATAAACTGTGGCTAGCTAGACTAGCTTTAAAACCAAGTTGCATAGAATCTGTATTGAGGAGGCGGTAGGTGGAATGCCGTAAACCAATAAACTTCTTAGAGCCTAGGTTAAAATTAGAGAAGACAATCCCACAACAAATACTTGAAATCTGTTGGAAAAGACAACTCTCAACTCAAACATCAACTAAAGTAATGGACAAATCAGGCCTGTTACCGTAATAAAAAAAAAACATTCTAACTTCTAATTTAAATTTAAACTGCTGACTTGAAAATTGAAATATTTAATAAATAATTTATTTTTTTAAAAGTTTCATTCTGTCTCATTTGTTACTCGAAAATGATGTTGTTGTCAGCAGAGTTAGAATCTCAGGCTACTCTTATAAATAACTGAGGAGTGCAAATGTGAGAGGTCGTGGCAATACACCCAGCACCCTGCAAATAAGAAAACAACGTTGTCAAACTCACAGTCTAGTAAGCTTAGTCGTATAGAGGTGGTCACTATTGTACGACTACAGAATTCCTACTGCTTGATTTTACTCTGGCCCTGTGCAGTCCTATACTCTGCGGGATGCACTGTTGAAGTTCTCATTCTTTTCAAAGTGTGCTAAAGCGTTTCGAACAAATATAAAAAACCTTGAGAGAAAAATCACCAGAAACATAGCAGGCGAAGGTAATATTTTAAGTTTTGTGTGTTTTACAAAGTTTGTGGTTTTTGGTTTGTAAAATACAAAACTAGAGATTTTTTTTTATAAATCAATCAAGGTCAAAACTATCAAATTATTTAGTCCTATTGCCATAGTATACGGTAAGAGAGTCTAGATTTAACTACTACATTGCTAGTAGGAAAGTTTGTTGAACGAGAGGAGTGCCAATCAAACTTGGGATTAGTTTATCAACTTTACTGTCAAATTCATTCAATAAAAAAATTGGTTTTGAAATGAATGAGACTACCTTCATAACAATGAAGAACCAATCCAGTAAACTAAGATTATTGCTTATCATCACTGATAAAACTGGAGTTGTCAGCCCTAAAAGAGACAACTCCTTGCTCAATACAACATGAATGTCAAGTAAAAGATGTATTGCGTTTAACTGATACGGAGTGTGTGATTTTGCATTGTAAGTCATTTATCATAAAACTAATATTATTCTGCTCCGTGAAAAAATACTTCTGCTACATCTTTGGCACTTTTTTGAAATATTTACCTCTGAAATTTGTTTAGATTGATCAATAACTCATTGCAGTAGAAGCATGATGTGCTCCAAGTGTAAAAATTTAGAAAAAAATTTTAGGATCGTTTGCGGATGCCAGTTTTATGGTATTTTACGTAAAAACTGGATCAATACTTACAAAATAATTATAAAATAAAAATACACTTTGAGTAAAACTAAAAGCTTAGCTGTCAAAGGGTGCACTGTAACACATATTACATAAGATTAGGTCTATATGTCACACTTTCTACAGCTTCAAAAATTTCGGTGCTTTTGCATTAAAAAATGAACTCTGAATGGTGAAAATCTTTTTAAATGAAAAATTTTAAACATTTTTTGCTCATATATTTTGCTCACTTGTGTACTCAAAAGATCTATTTGCTAAAAATGATCCATAATGGAGGTATAAAATTTTAACGTTTTCTTCATGGGTTTGAAATACTGAAGTTTACACAATTGGAATGAAGTCTGCGCTGTTAGGAGTATATGCGCAACGAATCGCTAGTGTTTTCAGAACCAATAACCTAAACAATGCAGTTGTCTCCCCAAAAGAAGACAACTCCACTATAATAGTTGTTTCCATCATAATGTAGCATGCACCTGTGTTTTTGATTAAGGAATGCAAACTAATAAGAACTTTTGAGATTGTAATTGGATAGTTCTCCTCTCTGTAACAAAAAGTTGCTGTTGGAATTTTGAGATAAGTTTTCGACTTTCCTTTCAATAATCTGTTTTTAAATGTTTCTATAACAAATATTGCTATACATTAAAATAAAATGTAATCAAATTTTTATATATATCTAATAGGCTACCAAGTTTCACAAACTGTTTCCAGGATTAAATGATGCTTGAGAAAGAATGCTACAGTCCCGTTTTAAAAATGTTCCAATGCATGTTTCCCAATGGGCTGTTATGTTTATTTTAGATTATACATTTGTTTGTATTATAAATGCATCGTCACTTCTATTCACGCATTCTCTACTCTTTTCACATGTAATTGCTTGCTTGTTTTCACGGAAATTATTGCAAAGTCATCAGACCAAAAGTTGCGCTGAGTAGGTACAAATGAAGCTGACATCAAAAACAATCCAAGTGTTAATGTAAATATTTTAACTTAGTGACTGAGTTAGTTAGCTTTGCTTGCATCATCATCGCAGCCTGAGTTTTAACTAAGTCTGTACTTGTTGCACCAAAACAGTGTCTGTGTTCTAGAATCATCTCCCTCAGTAAGTAACCGGAGGAGTGAACTACAGGGTAAGATAAGTCAAGATGAATGCAACTCTATGAGTCACTGGCATCTGATACTGTGTATTGAGCAGATTTACATTTTGTCTCACCCGAAATATGCTTGTTAGTGATTGGTTGGCTGAGTATTAATAAGCATCGGCTAATAGATAATGAACAACAAGTGGATTGAAGTTTGAGCATTATCATTGAAACCTTAAACCATTGTGATGTGGTATTTCCCTAAAAATGATAGCAACATCACATGAGGTAATTTGAAAATAACTAGAACATCTGCCAATTATTTGAACACTACAAATGGATTTAACGAATAGAACTTCTTTATAGGGGTGAATATCTAGCTACACCACTGGTGGGTTTAACTTCGACTACACTGCTGGTATAGAGGTGGCAAATTTGTACGGCTAGTCTAGTCACTGTAATGTTTGGACTCCTATACTCCTATAGACAGAAGGATATACTGCAATTGCCATACTGTGAACAGTGCATGTTTAGCTGATTTACTTACACAGTTGATGCAGCATTCTAAAATACATTTCCGAAATATTGACCAATGGGTTGCACAGTCACTAAGCATATGTTTTGATATGGAAATTTAAAATACACGTACTTGAATATCCACCAGATTCCCTGAGTTGGTTTTTCACTAAATGCACAACTACAGCAAAACCTTGAGTTGACTTTTTGGAAATATAATCCATGCTTTATGACTATCGCCTTTGGTGGGAAAATAACCTTAAATAAATGCCTTTTACCTCCTGGAATATCTAGACTCGAGCTATTACAAAAGAGTTGCACGCTCATCTCTTCAAAAAGAAAAGTTAACTTTTTTGCAAGTTGTTGTTATGGGTGGTGGTGTGCAATAGGGAGAGCAATGTGTTGCATGGAACAACCGTTGCACTTCTATAGATGCTGTGTAATTATGTTCAAAGATTTAATTATGTTATGAAGCAAGAGGAAGTTGGCACACCCATGCGTCTATAAATTTATAATTAGCGCGAACAAAGAATTTCCAAGAACTGTTGGATGCTCTGACAGTAAATTTCGTAAAAATTTTAACCAGTTACATAATGATTGAAACATGTAGACAAATTTAGCACCCTCAAGCCAACTGGCAAGGCAAAACTTCATAAAAACTCCATAACACTAGCCCCTCTTGGGGTCCCTAACATCATTTTCGCACTTTTTATGTTATCTCCACGGGCAACGCCGGGTATTTCTGCTAGTACTGTATAATCCTCATTGTTCATCCTCACCTCCAACTAATGTGAGGTTTTACGGGAGTTAGAGATAAAGCCTAGGCTGTGTCAAGGTCAAGTGTAGGTCAAGCTTAGGTCGAGTTGCTTAACAATCATTCTATTTCACAAACAGGTGAATTCTTAACACTAATTTCGGTAATAGAACGTCTACTCTATAATTCAACCATTATCTCCCTAATTCAGTTGCTATAGCTAGGGAATGCCTTAAATTCTTTAAAGTTTTGCCTTTGTTTCTGTCTAAAACTGTTGTTTTGAATTTCCCTCAGAGGGTTGACTTGAGGTGCAGCTACTCATGTGAGAAAACAATTATGAGTGGGGACAGAATTGAACTCAAAAAGTGTTATGTTAGAATGAGATGAGGAGTGGTAGAGGAGCTGTTACGCCTGCATATGAAAGTGAAAACTACTAAACAGCACAGAATGGTTTTAAAGCAAAAGAGCTCGAAGTATTTTGACAAGTATCCATCAACTGCTCAATAGAGCATTTGATAACCAATGGATTTTTAAACAGTGTTGCTCAAAAATGACATATCTGCATAAGGCAATGTGGCAATGTGATAACACACTCCACCTCTAAAAAACTTGTTAAAGATTTTTCATTCCTAAGTTTTTTTTATTTCAGTCTTGTTGTTTGGGAGGGAGATAAGGAAATGGTAGAAACAGGAAGTGAGCTGAAAAAAACCGCTGTAAAAAATAATGATAAAGGTGAAAGGGGGCACCATAGGAGATGCGTTGGCACCAAGATATAATATTAGGAGTGTTACATTTGGAGTTGCTATAGCGTTCCAACTTCACTTAGGTATCATCAGCATTTGAATGGCTGTCTGGTTGTGGGTGGTTACAGGTATATGATTTATTTTATACCTCTGCAATTATTTTTTCAGTATACCGAAGTACTGAACTCAGATCATTGCAAAGTACCAAAATACCTTTAAATGGAAATTCCTTGATTAAGTAAAAACCTTTAAACTATGATTATGTCATGCTATTTTAAGTTACTTACTCTTTAACTTTATCGAAATAGCTTGATCCTTATAAGAAATGATGAGATAATTGTGTTCATAAACCCAATAAAGTGTCTCTCAATTAACTTAAACTTGTGAAGTATATGAAATATACAAGTAATTGCTACTTTTATATCTCCAATTATTAAAAGTTACTATAATGCACGAATGCCTTGAGCGTAAAAACTTCTTGCTAAACATCTAACGACATTACATTCAAATCAAAACAAATGTTACTCTATAGGAATGAAGAGTATCGCAAAGAGCTCCAGAAATTGGATGCTAAATTTTTAAATGCCCTCTATAATTATGTAAATGTTTCGGATATTGTTTTTCACATTTAGAGCAGTTAATGCAAAAATTTTAATGAAGGGTAAAATACGGCTTTACTGGTTAAATTACAGGCTTTATAACTAACATCAAATTGTAAAAATATCTACATTTCTCAATTTAATGCTACTTAGAGACTCTAATGATATTTTTATTTACTAAGTTGTAAGATTTAATTAGTTGAAGTGAAAAACAAGAAGATGGAAGAGAGATTTGTGATTAATAGTTGGGTAAGAGTTCCATGTATTGGCTCACGCTATAGACTAGCGTGCACTGGCACGTAAACCTCAGATTATTACAAAGCCGCTATAATTACTAATTTAACCTGTAAGATGTTTGTAAATAAATTTTGCTTAATGTTTTTCATGTGGTCGGATATGTTTTCTTTTATATCTCTCCTTGAGTGCAATAAACTAGAGAAGTTTCAGTCATGATCATTGTGCACGGAACACACACTATGACTAAGCTTTTATCTATGTGAGAAAATTATTTTAACAAAAACGGTCAGGAGAGAGAAAATTGCTGATTAAATTGACTTACAAAGCCTTATCGAATAAACTGTTTTGGTTCGTGTAGAAACATGCAAAAACAGTCGAGTGTTGTTAAATATATTTAGTGACAGTTCCATCAAGCTGGCTATAGGAAATGAGAAACTCTGACTAATGTTTGTAGAGATGGTTACAAAGAGTTGAACTTGGTATTGAGAGCTTTTAATCAAAGATTTTCAGTTGATTTAGACTACTCTGTGTTAATAGTGTAATGTGGTTTTTGTGCTCTTCAAATGCTGTGAATGAAGAAAAATACAAAGTGATTTTATTGACTAGCAATGGAAAAAACAGAAACATAAAAGGTTATTCTATCTTTCACAGTTAATTACATGCAAGGTTGTTGACCGTCACGTACTCATTTCACTTGCGTCATTTTATTTTATTTAAAAACATTAATATTGTGACATTTGAGCGAACCCATACAAAGTGTGAACTTTCATGATTGCTAAACCTTGGGAATACAGGTGCAACCACTTTAACATCATTTATAATAATAAAGTGTGGTTCTAAAATAAGATAAAAGACCCTCTCAAGGAGTAACTAACCAAAGAAAACCCAAGTTGAATAAATGTGGTGGATTTAGTTTGTATATGTATAAGTGGCAGTTAGCAACTGTTTGCATTAGTCGCATCACTGAGACAAAACAAATTATTCAATGTTTGTTACAGCATTATCACACGATAAAAATTACTGAACATCCGGCTACAGTTTTATTGACAAAAAACTATTTTGCTTTTATTAAAGTTTTTGCCCCACTTTTTCCAAATTGCAAGTTCAGCACTGTTTAACAAGCATTTTTGTCCAACACAAGTGTTACTCTTTCACGAATTGGGGTATATTTATTTGCTCTAGGGTTGACCACAAGAGATTAATTGCATAATTAGTTTCTTGTAATATCTCTGGTAAACATGAGCAGGCTGCTATTCTTGCCAGAGTGATTCCACACTATCATAAATTATTATGATGAAAACAAACTTGATTCCATAGTTATAGAACTAATACGTGAAAAAAGTGCCAACAGCTTACACAACGAGCAATTAAAGTCAAAAAAGTGGGTCCAATCCAATGATGAAACTTCATTTAACAAACGTGAGTGATAAATTGGCTATATATATATTTGACTATAAATATACATTGATGTCAAACATTAAATAGGCTATAATACATTATAGCTTAGTCAGGCTGATTGTTGTGGCAGCCGTCTTAGTGCCAGCCCCGGATGCTTTTCCAGGGCTTGGATACATTGCAGGAATTGTGTGAGGGTAGCTAATACGCTTTTAAACTGTTTCACCTTCGCTTATTCTTTTACATCAAGTTGAGAACTTTTTCTCTCAAGCCATTGTGAATAGAGCCACAAAGTTTATTGCATCACAAAACTTTGATATTGATATTGTGTAAATTTGAAAAATTGAAGGATTTTTCAAAAAATTTCCTACCCAGAAATTCATGAGGGGAAAGGGGTCAACGGCTATCAAAAAGGTTCACAGAATGAAATAGCAACCGATCGATGATGACTGACAACTTTTTGTGTTATGATGGATAGTACTTATCTTATGACATATGTTGATGAAACATTATCATAAATCAATTCAGAGTCGTCTGATTTAAATTCAAATAAAATGTCAATTGTTTGTAACAAGACGGCTCACCATTTACAAGCCAAGTGGACAGTCCAAGTGATATATGCAACAAAGGTGTTCAATAGTGAATAAATGTCTATTCTTTGAATGCTTCAAGTTTATCTAAATTCAATTTTTAAAAATTCAATAACAAAATTTTTTTTCTCAATATCTCCTCCCCGAAATAGCGCATTAGGTCAAATGCCAAACAATAATTTTTTTGTGGTAGTTCTATTCTGATTGGCAACACTCTGTTCCATATTAAAAATGAACTTGAACTCAAAATATGGCTGTAACTTGAGAAACACAACTGTGATTGACAGAAATGGTTTTCATCAGAGCGGCCTCTCTGGCATGCCCTTCTACGAATGTTATTTGATGCTTAATTTTGATGCACTGAGTATACATTCACAGCCCAAATGCTCCTTGTTACCAGTTTTTCTGTGAAAAACTTTGTCGATCTAAATTTTTACCCAGCATGGTGTTTAGGTTGCTTAAGAAGCAAAGACAATCAACATCGTTGAGGCTTTTTGAGCAGAACTTTTCAAAGCGATAACACTACATATTCTTCTGTGTGTAGGCCAAGCAAACTGCTTATCATAAAGAGCTACTGGTCACTTGATCATTGCTTTATAACATAACTTGATGGCTTGGAGGTTAACTAGGTAAACTTTTGTTAACCGATTCTGAGATTGATTAACAGATGTGAAATATTATTTTACTTGAGAAATGATTTACGAACTTGTATTTATTGATTATATATATTGTAGTGGAATTTAGGGGCTCAAATCCAGCAGCTGAGTGCAGTGACCAGCCAAGCTCCTCGTTCGCTGGCACAGGGAAGTCGGTAGCATTCCGATGGTGCGCTACCACCAGCGACCTTTCACCCCTAGAGGTAATAACATGTCAGTACTGCACCAAACTGGAAGTGAAGGAGTGTTCTCGACTCGAATAATTTTCAATCAAAGGCCGGAAGAATGAAAGACAAATGTTGTCCAAGCATAACTGGGGGCTTTTGGGATATGCGTTCAATTGATACAAATTTGCTCACAAAGCAAATATTAGTTGCTAAAGAAAATCCTGCCTTATCACTAACGAAACTTGTTTACGCATTTACCTTGTCAACTACTCACAGTTTGTAAAACTAACAAGTTTCATGAAATAACTTGACTGATTTTTTTTGGCAAGAAGTAGTATTGCATTGAACTTTGTAGGTGAAATATTGATGGTACCGTATATATATAAGATTTGGCTTTTTACACTATGTACTTACTTATTATGTTTGCTGGTAAATTGTACTGCCTGTAAAAACTTATTTCCAAGGCTGATTGATGTACCAAGTTTTAGATCATAAACAGCTCATGAAACCAGATTTTGAAGCAATACAATCTGAGTGTTGAAACTTGGGCAGTTTTCAAACACAATTTTTAGACAATCTTAAGCAACTAATGCGCTGCCATAAATACACCCTTTCTTCAATTTACTTTACAACAAAGATCCTCAAATCACAGCTATACAGTACTTGGCTTGGCAAATACCAGTCCGTGTAGCCACAATTTTATGGCCATTAAAGCGCTTTAATGTGATAATGTCATTAATACCTTGTGTCACAGTTCTTTTAACTACATAAGCAATTGACTGAAATACTACCTTTAGTCTCTGACTGCTGCGCTACAATGAAGCTCTCAACAAGGCAAAAAAAGATTGTTGCTTTTTTGTTAGCTAGCTGTTTCTTACATAATGTAACACTCAGTATTCCGGCACCATTTCTACCCAGACTGGTAAGTTTTGATGCTCCTGTGTACTTAGATAATAAATACTTGAGTTAATCAAACCTCTAGTAACAGACACTCAGTTTAATTTTAGCAGCGTCACTTGAAAAGTTGCATGGTTTAATGAACGTTCACATTTTTAGTTCTAGTGAACCAGCCAGTTTGCCAACGCGTTTTCCAAGTTTAGTTTCATCTAAAACTTTGCGTATTGTATTCAGAGGTTTAAATTTTCTCTTAACATCTGCGTTTGTATTACTTTAGAATGAGCTACATGGTTATGGAGGTACAGTGACAGGATTGATGTTTGCTTTCATGCCATTCTCTAGAATATTCTCTCCAATAATTTGGGTTATAGTGGTAAGTCTTTTCTAACATTTCTTTGCTGGCTTGGAATCATGAAATGATCAAGCAAAGACAATCACGATTAAACAAATCTAATCAGCATCAGTCCACACATTATATGTAAAGCGTTTTTAGCAAGGTTCATCTGTTCATGTTTAAAGCTCCTAAAAGTAGCAAACACAGAATTCATGAGTTCTGCAGCCACTTCAGTCTATTTAATATTACACTAAACGCCACAGCAAGCCAGTTAAAGCATCTGCTGAATTCGTTACCCGGAATAAGTTGCAACACAAGCCAGTACTAGACAATGAAAAGTTGATGGTAATGTTAAGCCTGTGCACCATTAACTTGACTGCAATTTTTTTTTTAAATCGTATTTCTACTTAAAATTTGGTGTGCAATATTAATGCTGTAGCAACAACAATAAACTAGAAAAGATTATTTTTTCTGTAGAAAAATTAAAAGCCATACAGATGCTCAGTCTGACGAAAAAAAATGATCCATTTTCGACTTACGGTTCGAAAGTTATGGAGAAAAATGCAAATTTTTGAGGAGTTATCCTCTCGGTATCAGATGGAAAACGCAGCTATTAATGAAATTACATGATGCAAAACAATTTGGCAGCTTTCCAAGTAAGCAGCTCATGATTTGAATGATTATGAGCGCATTCAATTGTTTTTACACGACTAACTTCCCTTGTCAAGACGGAAACTGGTTTTTTTTAGGAGTTACCCTCTCAACCAATCTTTCAAAGTTTTTAGGCAATTACTGTAGTGACAGAATATAACATTTAGATCAGACAAGCTGTGCATATTGACGATAAATGCACATATAACTTAAGAGTTGTCCTCTCTGTATAATGTTTAACATCCAAAAACATAAGCAACCCTGTTCTGCTCATATATTACTACTGTTCATTATTTTTTCGGAATGTTAGTCAATGTGACTTAATCAATGTGTCTTCCAAGATCGGTTATGATCAACGTAAGAACCAATAAAAACTGGTATTGCTTTGCGTTTACATGGAAGAGCGTGTAGTGGTGTGAAACCATTGTATGCGGCATTATTGGCTGTAAAACATGCACACATGGCTTTGATTAAAAAAAGTTTTAGTGACTTGTGACAAACGGTTCAAAAGTTAAAGAGCAATATGAGTGTTTCGTTCGGAGTTGTCTTCTCCGAGGTGGCAGGCAACTCTCTAAATGGTCTGTCAAAGTACACATGCACTTGGCAACATTCCACGTAAGTTACTCAATGCTAATGCCTCTATTCGTTTGAGCAGACTATGACGTTGTGTCATTACGCAGCTCAGTTCACAACGTTGTTGATCAAACTGCTGCTTGCTTAAAGACGTCGTGTCATGACTTAAAGTCCTAATAGGCCTCTCCTGTGAGAAAACCTGCCATATCTACTTGTATTCCAACAGTTTATATTGGAATTTCTTCCAGCAGACTATGACGTTGTGTCATGACGCGACGTCCTTGATCAAACTGTAGTTCACTCAACAACGTTGTGTCATGACATAACGTCGTAATAGGCCCCTGCTGTGGGAAAACATGCCATATCTACTTGTATTACAACAGTTTAGAACGGAATCTCTTCCAGTGAAAAAGTTCGAATTTTCTGAAAATCACTAAAAATTGCCTCTCCTTGAAAAACTTGTAAACTTGCTATTGAAAACTTTTGATGCCTGTATACATCTACCATAGCCGCACACCCTCATATAAATATCATGCAGTTTAGATGAAAAGTGACAGAGTTATTCAGCATTTATTGAACGAAAATGACTGTTGAAGAGGCGTGCGAAAAGTGGAATAGCTGTGACGTGGTAACTTTTTTAACTTGAAAAAAAATATTTCGTTAATCTCCAGATGTACCCCTACGTAACCAACTAATTTTTAGAGAGTTCTAATCAGCGAATCTGTAGTTATAGAAGAAGACAGAAACTGAAATCTAGTGGTTAGAATGCGGCGAAAGAAAAATAATAATAAAACCTACTAAAACAATAGCCATACAGATTATATCTGTATGGCTAACTAGACTAAAATGTTTTCTCTGTAGAGAAAATAAAAGCCATACAGATGCTCAGTCTGACGAAAAAAAATGATCCATTTTCGACTTACGGTTCAAAAGTTATGGAGAAAAATGCATATTTTGAGGAGTTATCCTCTCGGTATCTGATTGAAAAGGCAGCTATTAATGAAATTGCATGATGCAAAGTAATTTGGCAGCTTTCCAAGTAAGCAGCTCCTGGTTTGAATGATTATGAGCCCGTTCAGTTGTTTCTACACGACTAACTTCCCTTGTCAAGACGGAAACTGGTTTATTTTAGGAGTTACCCTCTCAACAAAACTTTCAAAGTGTGTAGTCAGTTACTATAGTGACGGAACATAACATTTATATGAGACAAGCTGCGCAATTTGATGATACATGTACATATAACTTAGGAGTTGTCCTCCCTGTATAATGTTTAACATTCAAAAACATAAGCAACCCAGTTCTGCTCATATATTACTACTGTTCATTCATTACTTTTTGCGGAATGTTAGTCGATGTGACTGAATTGAAGTTTTTTCCGAGATCGGTTATGATCAACGTTAGAACCAATAAAAACTGGTTTTTCTTTGAGTTTTAACGGAATAAAGTGTTGTAGTGTGAAGTCACGTTATGTCGCATTATTGGCTGTAAAACATGCACACATGATTTTGATTGAAAAAAAGTTTGAGCGACTTCCCCCAAACGGTTCAGAAGTTAAAAAGCAATATGAGGGTTCTGTTAGGAGTTTTCTTCTCCGAGATGGCAGGCAACTCTCTAAATGGTCTGTAAAAGTACACATGCACTTGGCAACATTCCAAGCAAGTTAGTTAATGCTAATGCCTCTCTTTGTTTGTGCAGACTATGACGTTGTGTCATGACGCAGCTAACTGCACAACGTCGTTGATCAAACTGCACTTCACTCAACAACGTCGTGTCATGACATAACGTCCTAATAGGCCTCTCCTGTGAGAAAACCTGCCATATCTACTTTCATTTCAACAGTTTAGATTGGAATTTCTTCCAGCAAAAAATTTCAAGTTTTCTGAAAATCATTAAAAATTGCCTCTCCTTGAAAAACTTGCAAACTTACTATTGAGAACTTTTGATGCCTGTGTACATCTACCATAGTTGCACACCCTCATATAAAAATCATGCAGTTTTGATGAAAAGTGACAGAGCTATTTAGCATTTATTGAACAAAAACGGCTGTTGAAGAGGCTTGCGGAAAGTGGAATAGCTGTGACATGGTGACTTTCGCAACTTGAAAAAAAATATTTCGTTAATCTCGAGATGTGCACCTACGTAACCAACTAATATTTAGAGAGTTCTGATCAGCGAATCTGTAGTTATAGAAGAAGAAACTTCGCGAAAGAAAAATAATAATAATAACTAGACTAAAATGTTTTCTCTGTAGAGAAAATAAAAGCCATACAGATGCTCAGTCTGACGAAAAAAAAATGATCCATTTTCGACTTACGGTTCAAAAGTTATGGAGAAAAATGCATATTTTGAGGAGTTATCCTCTCGGTATGTGATTGAAAACGCCGTTATTGATGAAATTACATGTTGCAAAGTAATTTGGCAGCTTTCCAAGTAAGCAGCTCATGGTTTAAATGATTATGAACGCATCCAGTTGTTTTTACACGACTAACTTCCCTTGTCAAGACGGAAACTGGTTTATTTTTGGATTTACCCTCTCAACAAAACTTTTAAAGTTTTTAGGCAGTTACTATAGTGACAGAACAAAACATTTAGATGAGACAAGCTGCACATTTTGATGATATATGTACATTTAACTTGGGAGTTGTCCTCTCTGTATAATGTAAAACATCAATACACACAAACAACACTGTTCTGCCCATATATTACTACTTGTCATTAATTTTTCGGAATGTTCGTCAATATGACTGAATCAATGTGTCTTCCAAGATCGGTTATGATCAACGTAAGAACCAATAAAAACTGGTATTGCTTTGAGTTTTAATGGAAGAGGCTGTTGTTGTGTGAAACCATTGTATGCTGCATTATCGGCTGTAAAACATGCACACATGGGTTTGATTAAAAAAGTTTTAGGGACTTGCGACAAACGGTTCAAAAGTTAAAGAGCAATATAAGTGTTTTGTTCGGAGTTGTCTTCTCTAAGGTGGCAGGCGACTCTCTAAATGGTCTGTCAAAGTACACATGCATTTGGCAACATTCCAAGTAAGTTACTCAATGCTAATGCCTCGGTTCGTTTGAGCAGACTATGACGTTGTGTCATTACGCAGCTCAGCTCACAACGTTGTTGATCAAACTGCTGCCTGCTTAAAAACGGCGTGTCATGACTTAAAGTCAGAAAACCTGTCATATCTACTTGTATTCCAACAGTTTATATTGGAATTTCTTCCAGCAGACTATGACGTTGTGTCATGACGCGACGTTGTTGATCAAACTGCAGTTCACTCAACAACGTCGTGTCATGACATAACGTCCTAATAGGCCTCTCCTGTGAGAAAACCTGCCATATCTACTTGTATTTCAACAGTTTAGATTGGAATTTCTTCCAGCAAAAAAGTTCAAATTTTCTCAAAATCATTAAAAATTGCCTCTCCTTGAAAAACTTGCAAACTTTCTATTGAAAACTTTTGATGCCTGTGTACATCTACCATAGTTGCACACCCTTATATAAAAATCATGCAGTTTTGATGAAAAGTGACAGAGCTATTTAGCATTTATTGAACAAAAAAGGCTGTTGAAGAGGCTTGCGGAAAGTGGAATAGCTGTGACATGGTGACTTTCTCAACTTGAAAAAAAATATTTCGTTAATCTCGAGATGTGCACCTACGTAACCAACTAATATTTAGAGAGTTCTGATCAGCGAATCTGTAGTTATAGAAGAAGAAACTTCGCGAAAGAAAAATAATAATAACTAGACTAAAATGTTTTCTCTGTAGAGAAAATAAAAGCCATACAGATGCACGGTTTGATGAAAAAAAAATTGTTCAAATTCGACTTACGGTTCAAAAGTTATGGAGCAAAATGCATTTTTTGAGGAGTTATCCTCTCGGAATCCATCTGAAAAGGCAACTATTAGTAACTTTACATGGTACAAAGAAAGTTGGCAGCTTTCCAAGTAAGCAGCTCATGGCTTGAATGATTATGAACGCATCAAGTTGTTTTTATACGCCCAAATTGCCTGACCAAGACGGAAATTGAATTATTTTAGGAGTTAACCTCTCAACAAAACTTTTAAAGTTTTTAGGCAGTTACTATAGTGACAGAACATAACAATTAGACGAGACCAGCTGCGCAATTTGATGATATATGTTAATATAACTTAGGAGTTGTCCTCTCTGTTTAATGTTTAACATCAATACACACAAACAACACAGTTCTGCTCATATATTACTACTGTTCATTATTTTTTCGGAATGTTAGTCAATGTGACTGGATCAATGTGTCTTCCAAAATCGGTTATGATCAACGTAAGTAAGAACCAATAAAAACTTTTATTGCTTTGAGTTTTAATGGAAAAGCGTGTTGTGGTGTGAAACCGTTGTATATGGCATTATTGGCTGTAAAACATGCACACATGGCTTTGATTAAAAAAAGTTTTAGTGACTTGCAACAAATGGTTCAGAAGTTAAAAAGCAATATGAGGGTTCTGTTAGGAGTTTTCTTCTCCGAGATGGCAGGCAACTCTCTGAATTGCCTGTCAAATTACACATGCATTTGGCAACATTCCAAGCAAGCTATTTAATGCTAATGCCTCTATTCACTTGAATGAACTATGACGTTGCGTCATTACGCAGCGCAGTTCATAGCGTTGTTGATCCAACTGCAATTGGCAACATTCCAAGCAAGTTACTCAATGCTAATGCCTCTATTCGTTTGAGCAGACTATGACGTTGTGTCATGACGCAGCTCACTTCATAAGGTCCTTGATCAAACTGCAGTTCACTCAACAACGTTGTGTCACGACATAACGTCCTAACAGGCCCCTCCTGTGAGAAAACACGCCAGATCTACTTGTAATTTCAACAGTTTAAATTGGAATTTCTTCCAGCAAAAAAGTTTAAATTTTCTCAAAATCATTAAAAATTGCCTCTCCTTGAAAAACTTGTAAACTTACTATTGAAAACTGTTGATGCCTGTGTACATATACCATAGCTGCACACCCCCATATAAAAATCATGCAGTTTTGATGAAAAGTGACAGAGCTATTTAGCATTTATTGAACAAAAATAGCTGTTGAAGAGGCTTGCGGAAAGTGGAATAGCTGTGACACCGTGACTTTCTTAACTCGAGAAAAATACTTTCATAAAATTTCAGATGTGTCCCTACGTAACCAACTATTTTTTAGAGAGTTCCGATCAGCGAATCTGTAGTTATAGAAGAAGAAAGTTCGCGAAAGAAAAATAATAATAATAATAATAATAATAATAATAAAACCTACTAAAACAATAGCCATACAGATTATATCTGTATGGCTAATAATAAAACCAGCTAAAACAATAGCCATACAGATTATATCTGTATGGCTAATAATAAAACCAGCTAAAACAATAGCCATACAGATTATATCTGTATGGCTAATTATAATTTTCACACAAGCCAGCGCTATATTTTTAAGGTATAGCTTGTCCTTTTCCTAACAAAAATGCTTTTGTAGCATTTGGCTATATTGTGATATGGTAGTTGTCACCCAGATAATTAGTAGTAGAGGAAGTTAATGGTTGAAGTTCTTTCCATTAATCAGGCTTGATGTACAAACAAGCAATAGTGGTTTTCACTTGGTTCTCACTCCCTGTATAACTATTGGTCCAGATTTTGTTTGTTTTCAACATTTGTCAGTTTACTGTATGAAGTGGGAATTTACTTTACACTTTATGCTGATGATATGAAAAGCTGTTTAGAATATGCGAAACTGCGGCAGAAAAAAATAGCTGCAGTCATCTTTCAAGTATTCCTTGGGAATTGAAATAAGTTACACCTAAAACCTGTAACAAAGTTTACCAATATGCATCATCTGCTCACTTTGACTCATTTATTTTATTGCAAGTTTTGATTTCATTACGAGAATAAAACACCCCAGGGTTAACTCTTTGTTGTTTAAATTCATTACGTATTTTATCAATTGGTTGCAGCTATCAGTATTATTCAGCAGTAATTTATGCTTTCGTTTGTTCTCAAGTATTTGCAACTCCCTTAGGTCAACAGCAGCAGTATAGAAAACAAAACTATTTTTATTGATATTCAAATTTCTGCTTAAGATTAAGAACACCCAATGAGCTGATAACAAATTGCCTACTTTGAATGCAGAAGTTCTTTGTTGCTCATTAATGCACACCATAACACACCATGAGCTTTGGTTGCTTTTTTAGGTTATTCCCAGATTGGGAGTTTCCAAAGGAATCAAATTAGCTGCCTTAATCACAGCAACGTCAACTATCTTATTTGGGACAATGGAGATAATCACAAACAATGCTCTATACCTGATAGTTGGATTCACTTTAAGGTTTCTACTCGGTGTAGGATTGTGTGGTAACTTTATTTGTGCCCAGACTTACTTGACAGAAACATTACCTCATGCCAGCACGTTCTCTTTGGTGAGTTTAAGATTACACTGAAAGAAGTTAGTTTGCTTTCTTGACTAGCTAAGATAGTGAGTTTATAGATAGAAAAATTCTCTGTTTGGTTAAATCAGCTAAAAGCCCAGACTTTTTATAGCAAAAGTTAGTTTACTTGAAACACCTACTTGAAGTTGGGTTAAATGAAAAAGAAAATTATGTTAGCTTTATTAAAATTATTTTTTGCCTGTTTGTGCTATGCAAGCTTAAAGTTTAAAAGGCTAGAATTATTGTACCGATTTTCTATAAGTTTGACATATCTAAGTATGTTACAACAAAAGCATGTCTTCCATTTAGAATCAACTATTTTTATCTAAAATTTCACTAATCCAATTTAGAGTTACTACCAGATTCTCTTTCACTTACATGGAAGACAAGAAATCTCACACTGAAGCACAGGTTCGAGATCACAACAAACATACTTTGAGTGTTTACTTTTTGTCGAGGTTTTGGAACAAATAGTTTTTCATAAAAATCACACTATGATGTTATAAATAGAATCTTGATTGCGAAATATTATCATTGTTTATTGACACTGGTCTTCCCATTAATGCTTTAACCGTTATTCTAGAGTGTATTGGGAGCTCTTGGTGCAATAGGTGGCATTGCAGGACCTGCGATTGGTGGAGGACTGTTTGCGGTAAGTAAACTCTATATTTTGGTTCATTCGTCTATAAAAGTTAACTCATGGGTGAAAATTTCTGTCTAAAACATAATGTGAATTATTTCACCATATAGTACATAACTAAGCAACTCAAATTACAAAAACTACATGTTATTTTAAGACGCCTGCAAAGTAACATGAAAAATCAAGTCAAATGTTTTGAAAGTTATCTTTGCTTTTCACTAGAAATCCAAGAGCTGATAACTCCTGTCAGTTCACTCGAAAGTGATGCTTGTTTTCATTATGGTGGCTGCATAATTGCCTATTTGCGGTCACTGAAACCAGCAGAAGACAATCTCCATACTTACCAAAAGTGTTTAACCAGAGAGCTTAACATCTTGCTGGATCAGTAGTTGCTATCAGATTAAACGCATCTTAGATATAGTCAGTGATATTGAAAAGATTTAGTGTAAAACTTTGAATTGCCAAAGATGAAGTAATTGCTTCGGTTCTGAGTCTGTATAAGAATTATACAAACAACCAACGGAGCAAAAAATATTTTCATCTAAATGTATTTTGGGTCTGTAGGACCACAATGGAAAAACTATTTTTTTTTTGTAAAAAGAAGAGACTCACATTCTATACATGATTGTGAATTACCTTTAGATATATTTATGACTGAACTACTGCTAATGCAGTGATTCCCTGGCCAATCTTTGCACAATAAGGTTGTACTAATTGTACAAAGTAGACGCTAATGTCAAAGAATAAAATTAATACCAATAAAATTATTATATGGAAAAATTGAGAGCAAGCAAATTGGTGGCGTCAATAAATATTTATCAATTGATACATCAGTGGATAAAGCGTAACCATGAGTTATTGAAACATTAATCTGATGATAAATGGCATTGATGATGACTAAAATTGAGTACTAAATCAACTCGCAGTCACTATGTTCCCATGGTGAGAATTTGTTTGGGTTGAACTCATAAATCGTCCATTCGGGTCATGGGCATTGTGACTCGTACGAGTTGGTTCCGGCTCATTTGTGTTGGCTCAGTGCTGTTCCTCAAATCGTATTCGTTCGGGTTGCGCATTCATTAGGATCATCGGAATTGTTCATGTTGATGAATTCGAATTGGTTTGAGCTACTTTTTCTGGAGAAAAAGGCATTAAACTGGCAATTTGGCTGTAAATCAGTTTTTGCTTATTTTCCAACTGCAGTCTTTACATTCATATAGTAATAATAATCCTTTGCAAGTTTAACAACAGCTTAGTTATAAATTATTTACCATTTTCGGAAACCTGAATCATAGTTTTGTTTGACAAGTGGGCAAACTAAATTATTATTATTCTTATACTTGCCGAAAAATTATTTCTTATTATTTAGAATTATTTATTTATTGTTATCATTAATGATTATTTATCATTTCTTATAGCTATCATTATACTTATTAATAATCATCTGTAAGTATTAGAAATTGTTGCTTTTATTATTATTCATCTATTTACTACTATGTTACTAGTTTATGCTGTGAACATTCCAAAAATGTCGTTGTTTACTATCTCACTACGATCAAGTAATTATTGCCCTCGCTACTCACTGTAAAGGAAGGACAACTCCTGCATATGATTCAATTCGAATTATCATAGGAACGGTTAGCAGTGCCAACCCGAATGAATGCTAACCAACTTGAATGGACGTCCAATCCGAACGAATTGTCACCATGGCAACATGATAGTGAATTAGTAGCTGAATTGCTAATGAACTAGATGGATGTCAAGTACATTAAATGACAACTATTCAGGGACAGGCTCAAGGCTGATAAGTCATGCAGGACATAGTCTATGTCAAGGTTAAAGCCCCTTACTATTTGATGCGCACTGATTGATATAGTTGATTTTTCCTCCATACAATACGTGCAACATATTACCGCTGTTTTTATTTGGTTCAGTTTTGTGTAAGCTCTGTTTAATGTTTAACAACTCTATCAACAAAGTTCTGGGCCATTCTACCTGTGGTATAGCAATCAGAACTATTTACACGTAATAAAACAAAAAACTATCATGAAAAATATTGTAGGTTGCGGTGAACCATCAAAAATAATTCAGCTAATGCAATACAACATATAAACAATTTTAAAACATCAAGCAAATTGAGACTTTTATTGTTTTGTGTTTCATTGCTTCATTCTATGAAATATATTAAACAAACAAATTGACTATACCTTAGTTTTATTGAAAGACATAAAAAGTGCATGTTAACTGGCCTGTTACGTCTTTGTCTAATTGTCATTAGGTCATGTGTTATTTATCTCTTTGAAAAATATTATTTGCAAACACATTTACGTTGTCAATCTATTAAGATACATTTCTGTATACAGGTAAATGGCTTTTGGCTCGCGTTTGTTGTACCAGGCTCTATGCTGCTGATATTTGATATCGTTATGGCCATCTGGCTGCCAGACCATGGTAAGTAAATCAAGCAATTCCAAACTAAAAAATCCTTTTTCGTATTTTTTCGTTTTAGAAGTAATTTGTACTTTTTGAACATTTTTCTCAACTTCTATAGAAAAGTCTTTAATTTAGAAGTGTCAGTTTTTAATCTGTCCATGAAATTTTAAGGTTAGCTTGCTGTAATGTATTGTGATGAGTGAATCAGCAAAAAATAAAATAAAAACAGTATTTATCGACTTGAGTGAAATGTAAGAAAGCAAAGCACTACCTCAAACAGAGGTCAATACAGGTTCATTTAGTCACGAATAAAACGCAGCTGTTGCGATTTAAATTAATAAAACTATAGTTTCAATCGTACTATTTTAATGTGATTTAATTCGCAGTAATTGAATAAAAATGAATTGGTGTCAGCAACTTTCAAACCCGGATGGTTTTTACTCTCACCATCTAATAAAGAATAAGCTAAAGCAAATCCAAAGCTAATTTGGTTAGCTGCATAGGCAGTAGCTACTTTACAACATTTTCCTGTTAAAGTTGACCATGAATCACACAAGATGTATTTTCCCTTAGAAAAATTTTCTGCCCCAATCAATCCTACGCAGAGAAAAAATGAAATGAAAAACGGAATCTACAATAACTTTTCCAACTTATACATGTAAAAACCTGAAGCTGAAACACTTTTGGGCACGCTAAACAGTCTCAGATTAAGCCCAGTTTGCAGTAATGAAGCCAAAATCACGGTAAAAAACAAAACAGTTAAAAATGACATATTAACTATCTTTATCCTTGAAAAGAGAGGCAAAAGTGGCTGAAGTTGATAGACTCATTAGGTCAACAGTTGATTACATAATAGAAAACCTTAAAATTAAAAAACTGAGAGAAAAATTTGTTTTTGTTTTATCATGATAACATTCAGGTTTTACATTCTCGTATTTTTACGCTCACCAAATTTAAGTGACTAGACAAAGCAATACTTGTTGCTGCTCCAGGGACTGCAATGCCATATTGATGCTGCCACTTGCTCATATAAAGAACAGAAATGCTCCAGTCAGTTTATTATACGAGCCTAAACCAAAATGGTAGTAATTATTCACAACTTACTTTTTCCTTTAGTAAAACCCACTACAGAAATGAGTGCACCGGAAGAAATAACTGAAGCTACTGTCAGCTCACAGGTATGTAGGATATCAAAGTCTATTACACTTGCTGTCGGTTGCCCCATTATCATTGCCAAACTCATCTTAAACGTACTTCCTTTTAATAAGGAATAAAACATACCAGGTTACAGACTGAAAACTCTGTTACAGTTTATTTTCAAAGTGTTTACCTGTTTGCGCAAGTATTTGGTGCATTTGACCGAAGTGTTTAATCAGGAAGCTGTTGCACAACTAATACCATCGTTTTATGTAGCCATATGTTACAAAATATGTACCAAAAATAGCCGGCAATTCCGAAGATTTCTTATTAACACAAACAAAGTCTGGGCACAGAATAATGATGTTAAATAGTCAAGTTATTATTTTTTTTCCAATGAAAATTCATCAAGCTTTGCTAAATGGTTAAAATAATATTAATTTAAAATTTCCAAGATTTTGTGATAAATGTCTGTGTAACTATAACAACCTATCACATGACCCTATTTTATATTACTAAACACTCCTAACTAATGTCCAATAATGTAAACTCTAGCCACAAAATATTTTACACGAAGTGCTAGAGAGTGTTTGAACTAATGCATGACAATACATAAAGTTATGTTATATTGAGTTGAATGTTAAAGCTTTTTTTTAAAACCTAAAAAAGCGTAATACTCGAAAAACAAATTCAAAATGACAAGAGCTAAACAGTGCTTCAGTAATTTGATTCAAATCTCTACTTAGTCACTTGTATCTAATGAAAAATAGCATGTTGTTATTTTTGTTTACTAGCCGGCAACACTCAAATTGTATTTAGAAAGCTCATGGATAAGCGCAGGCGCAGGTTAGGATAAAATGTTCAACACATATATGTTTAACATTTACTGTTCATTCAATGATTGGTTGAATGAGATTGGCATGTCTGTTGATTAGTTGATGCTATAATTTATTATTACCTCCAATAACTTACGTAACATATGTTTTTAAAAACTCGTACATAGTGCTGATACTTAAAGAAATTTAGAGACTTTCAATCACATGATAAAAGTTTGGAAATTACAGAATATTTTACACTATAGTATGATAACCATATATCTATTCACCTCTATGTAGGAAAATGGTTTGTATTGTATGATTATTGGTATCCATTGTAATGTAAATATAGATTACATTTATATATGTACAAAACAAAATACTTACTTGTATTTTATAAAATAATGCATACAAATTCAATTCTATATCTATTTCATATAATAAGTTTCAGCTGCATTGAAAATTTTATTTCTGTAAAATATGTTTGCATAACTGTTATAAGTTGTCCGCTTTTGTCGATAGATTCGGAAGTGACTGATGAGAATAAAAGTATTCGTGACCTCTATTCGCAGAACAGGTTGCAATGAAAATGATGAGACCGGAAATAAATTTAATCACTACGTAATCAATTTGTTCAAAACTCGTGAGTCAAAAAAAGGTAGCTCACTGAACAAAAGAAAAACCAACGAGAATTTATTTACATTGTTTATAAGTCATAAATGAAACTGAACACTAAATAACTTATAATGAACGAGTTTGTTTTTTTCATTTTCACAAACCTGTTTTATATCCTTAAAAATAATTGAAATCATTGTTACCCGCCATAATTTACTAAATTGAAGGCCAGCCTCACAAAATATTCCAGTTTATCGCAATTCACTTTTTATTATTTTTTTGATTGCTTTGAAAATTGGGAGTTATCTTCTTTATGATTTGTTCAGCAAACTATAGCAGTTCTTTGCATACTTATGATGTTCTAAACTAATGTTCCATTCAATCCCAGCGTATTGAACTACGATCACCTACTAGTTAGTGCACTTTGTTCAATGAGCAGGTTGCGAATACTCTTAAGATATCTTGCTTATTAACACATGACCAACCTCTTTCTAATCAGACTAGTTGGTGCGACAGTCAAAGCTTGTACAGAGGAATATGTTGAAGCCCTGTAAATTTCTTTGAGCATGTCAACTGCTTTAAACTTTCCAAAAACATGGTGTTTGGAGAATAAAATGTCTATGATACCCTTTCAAAGTAGTATAAAAAGTTAGGTTAAAGGCGGTGAGTTCCCTTAAATGAAAATATTGTCCAAAGTTTTTGCTAGTTATTAATAAAAATTAGATGTATCCATCTAGAGCAACATTTTTCGTGTATATGGCTATTTATATGGTGTTTATTGCGCTTTTTAAATTCTAGAGTTGGAAATGTTGAAATAAATACAAATAATTTCAATTTTGAACAAGAATTGAACTATTAGTGTTTTGTTGCAGGAGGACTTTGTTGAAGTTGCTGAACCTTTAGGTAGAAGGGAGTTGTACAAAAGAATCTTGCAACACAGGAGGATGGTGCTAGGTATAGCAGTAGCAATGTTTTCTGCAAGTAGCTGGTACGGTTTGGATCCAATATTGGAACCAGAGCTAAGGAACAGTGTAAGTTTTTTCATTTTTTGTACAAAGTCTCACTAATCATGCGCTCTCAAACCGATGTGCTAGTGCATGTATTTATCAAGCGTGATTTTAAATGAACATTGCTGAAAAGTTTGAGAGCTTGGTGATACTTTTATTTATTATTTCTATGACTAAGAATGAAAAGTTTATCGCTGAAAATCTTTCTGCTTTGCTAAGGAAGTTGCATAGTCTCTTTTTAAGTTTTATTGCGCACAATGCAAGTTCTTAATCCCGAACTTCTGTAATTATTTATAGTATGGATTGTCAGAGGAAATGAGTGCACTGGTGTTTTTGTTACTACCTGGAACTTTTACCTTTATGGCTCCGACCACTGGAAAGATTATAGAAAACAAGGTGAGTACTGTACAAAACTTCTTCAACTCCAATTACACTTTTCTTTCCGTTTAACTAAGAGAACTGTTAGGGAACATTTTTTGTTCTGGGTAATAAATGGTTAATTACTTTCATCATTAAATAAACGTTAAAAATCAAAATCAAATTGAGTGGCAGCGTTCTCAGAAACACAGTGCCAGAGTACTTTCTAATTTGGAATTCTTTGGTTTCAAGTACTCATTGCCCAGCTAATAAAAGATTTTGTGATTTCATTGCACGGTCAATCGAAGTGGAATTTCTTCATTGTCAAAATTTGGAATGAAATGTCTACTAAACACCGACATACCACGTATGTTGTTATTTTGCTATAGGATTATTTACAGCTTTGTATACTAAAAAAACCCAACACAAATATCCTGTACAATATTAATACAGTTTATAAAACAATTGCTTTGTTATGACTTGAAAAAACCTTTTGTTATTTACAGAAAATGTTTTCAGCGAAAACTAGATATTTCCAAAATACATACTAGAATTTATTCACATTTTTTTTACGTTATTGCTTATACCAAAAATTTAGTCAATCAGAACGTCTGTTCACATATTGTGAAAAATTTTGCCCACGCCACTCACACAACCAACGTGCTACACAGCAGTAACAACAACCAAACTCTCCTGCTACTGCAAAAGCTAAACCGATAGCTTTATTCCAACAGTTTCCTCAACTGCTATTCTCCAGGTTCCCAGCTGCCAGCTGTTACCAGAGACTATTAATGAGGTAACACTCAGTAGGTCTCTTCCTCATCCTAATACTCCTCCTGCTACTAGCAACAACCAGCAAGCCAGACCGACTACACAGTGTTGTAGTAATAAATAATGTTTATTCCTCTGTGATACAATACAGGTAAGTATTTCTTCTGAGGCTTACAGGTGCTCTACCTTGCCGTATAAACTCGCCAGGCTTTTATAACATTCTCCGAAGAATGCTATGCCATCAAATAAAGGCATAGCCAATCGCATAAAACAATAACAATAATACACCAATAATCAATAAATTATATGTTTACGAACCACAGAGCATGGAATCTAAACAAATACTTTTCATCTTCGTCACTAGGCCCCGCCTCTCTTCCATTCTTGCACCATCATGGCATCATCTCTTCTTCCTTGGCTTGTGTTCTTCCCCTTACCCTCCTCATCACACAAGTGTCTCCCGTGCTTGTATTAATCCAGCCCCCTTCAGCCTTGGCAGGAAGTGGCACCATCCTATGAGGTGATGTAATGCAGCTTAGCGTAGCTTTAAGTAACTCAAAGTAGCTTAAAATGGCTTAAAATAACTGCCTAGAGAAAAAACAGAGTTTTCGTCTCGTCCAAACGAGATCAAAATTGGATGATTATTGGCCAGGCTGTCTCCCATTTAGTATTTTACCAACTTCCATTCATGTATCGGGTAGGGAAGGGGAAAGAGTTGTCAAACTCTCAGAGTCCTGTACACCTTTACACCTGTACACCTGTACACCTTTACACACAACTCTCGGTGACTGATTGCTGCATGACGAGAGACACTGGGGTTTGGGGAAAAAACTTTAAATACAGAGGGTGGTGTGTAGGTATTGGAATTGATCTGTGCACAATTTTTCCACAACACCGATGAGATGTGTAATAACAAAGTTTTAGAAACTGTCTTCTTTTGTCAACAAACTTTCTTTGTATTTTTCATCTTGTAGCAGGACAATATTACGTTATTAATAGTTCGATAAATGAATGTTCAATTTCTTTCAATGAAATGAATTACTTAAATTTTTGTGAATACACTTTTGTGCCTCAAGATTGATCCAATGAGCTCAAAACATCCATTAGATTGTACTACTGCTTAAAAAACTTGCTATGAATAATTTTACTGATTGCAGTTCTCCAAATTATCATCTCAGCAAACAAAAGGTTCACTGATGGAGACATTGATTTGCTACATGCTCATAAATGTTTTGGTTTAATTATATTAATAATTCTGCATAATTGTGGTGTACTGTTTTCCCAGACACATTTTGTTGGCTTTGTTTTAATTTGATGCTATTTTGTATTTTTAAAACAATACTTGCAGAAGTGCAGTGTGGACAGTTTGAATGTGCTATGTTTGGGGTTCGCTTCAATGATTGCCACACTTCTACTCGCTGGACCTGCACCATTTCTGCCAATTCCCAAGAGGTAGGACATTTGCTGCAGAAATATTCATTAAAGTAAAGATAAATATTTCCAAGTATTTTGTTTGTGCAATGAATAAGAAAACCGATGCGTTAAAATTGGTTTTTCTTGTGACAAGTATGTTGTCAAGCGCTAAAATATCCTTTCAGTTGGGTACCTCCATTAACACTTTCAGTATACCAACTGGAATCAAATCACTCAGTAGGCTTGCAGCAACTATTTGGCTTGAACAAATCAGTTTCGGTTGAATTTCAGGTTATGGCTGTTGCTAGTGTGTTTAACTATCCATGGATTTGGTAACAGTTGGACTTTCGTACCAGCACAAGACCTCATGTTTGATGTAGAGTAAGTTTCTAGAGTTTGAAAATATATTACTTGTAAACCTCTTATTAGCTTAAATTGTGTCAGCAATGGGAACACTTTCTGTAATAAAATTATACTTTTTCATCTCTAAACTTTACTCAGAAGCTCAGGCTGCCATTTTTCAGCGATTAAAAACTTCGGAAGTTTTTCAGCTATTAATTTAAAGTTTTGAAAAAACTTTAGAACAAAAATGGTTTGTAAATTGCACCAGTTATTTTGAAAGTAATAGTTGAAAAACAAAATCTACTGTTTACTTATTTATTGATTTGAATTCATTCCAACCCACCAATACTTGCAGAAGGTTGAAGCTTGAAAACCAAGGAGACACTGTCAGAGCAAGAGCTTTCATTTCAGGTTGTTGGAGTGCTTGCTATGCAGGAGGGTGAGTGCTCTAAGACACAATCTACATCAGAGTGAAACAATTCACCTATCAGGCATCAGGTTATTTAAAATTTCAGCTCCGACCGAAAGCCTTTATACTGCTTCAAACACAGATATAATATTCACCAATCGTTAATTGCTATACCTTAATAAGCTCAAAAATGTTCGACCAGTAGCTGCATTTTTTTAATTATTTTCTGTAAAAAATAAATAATTTCATAAATCTGTTGTATAGCCTTTCCATATTCCTACTCATGTTCATACATGTAACGCATAGTAATGGTGCAGCTTGCTATCAAATAAATCGTTAAAATTAATTTTGATTACCTTTATTTCGCTTGAGAAACATTGGTATTTGCATAGGTGTGCATAACTTACTTTTTTCGTAAACTGATTTACATCATAACATTTGAATTGCGAGTTGAATCTAATCCAAATTATAATCACCTGCACTGAATTGAATCAACTCAGATCAACAGGGTCTCTGAAATAGCATAGCACACCGTTTTTTAGACGATTTGTTATTGAACTGACTATTAAATACTTATAAAAAATAATTATTATGGTGTCTGATTAATGATGTTCATAACAGTAATGAATAAAAGTAATAATTATTGATGTTTAACTGTTGTTAAATGTTACACTGACACTACCAAAGTTGAATCAAAATAAACAATATAACAAATGTAAATAACAATTATTAAATGTGCATCAACTATGGTATAATAAATATATTTCAAGTAATGGTGTTTGTATAATAACAATATAATAAATGGTACATTAAATGCTCGACATAATGTACCAGCGGGTGACATAATCTGGCACATGAATATTTTTTAAATTGGTTATTGATTAGCAACAATAATACACATTGTAAGCAGTAGAAAAATTTCCATGCCCTCTGTTCACGAAGCTGAAACTCAAGTGAAATGCCACGGAATATCTGATCGTGGCATAGCCTCATGTATTCATGTAATCCAAGCATTTGCTGAAACATAAACTAAGCTGTGGTAAGATTTCCATAGCGAATCATTCATGTCTTATCAAAATCGAATATTACATAGTCTCCAAATCAAACTGTAAGCAAAACATCTGTGTCCAAAAGCAAATCAAGCCAAATCATTTAAAAGTAGTGATCCGAAAGGATATTCAAACTGCATTGTAGTTGAATTACAAATGACTTATGCACAGCTCTAGAAGTTTATATGTAATGCGTACCTGCTAAAATATGCAGGTTTTTAGTAGATAACTGTAAAAACAAGTTGCACTTTTACTTACTTAACAAAATGATACCTTAAGTAACCAATATATTTCCGTGCTTATGTTAATTGCTACTTTATCTTGTTTTAATTCATATCATGATTTATAGTATACTTTATAAGGTAGATGAGATATCTATCGCATGTATGAAACTCTTTGGAACTTTGTAGAATCTGTCTTGGAATGGTGATAGCTGGAGTAATACAGGAAGCTGCAAGTTGGGCATGGGCTACAACTTGTTTTTCTATCGGCTCGGGAATTATGTTGACAAGTGTGATAGCGGTGAAAGTGTCTGAGATAAAGAAGCCATACAAAAACAGTGACAACAAAATACATACAGACCTAAATACGAATATAAAAGTAGAAAATGAGTTTTTAGAACTAGCTGAGAATAAAAAGGACATTGGTGTATGATATTTTCACCTGACTTTGCATCTCACAGTAAGTTTGTATGTAATAGTAAGTACTAACATGCGCCAGTGTGTTCTAGTATGTGCTAACATGTGCCAGTATGTGCTAGTATGTACTAGTGTGTGCTAGTATGTGCTAGTGTGTGCCAGTACGTGCTAGTATGTACTAGTGTGTGCTAGTATGTGCTAGTAAGTGCTAGTATATGCTAGTATGTGCTAGTGTGTGCTAGTGTGTGCTAGTATGTGCTAGTATGTGCTAGTGTGTGCTAGTATGTGCCAGTATGTGCTATTGTGTGCTGGTATGTGCTAGTATGTGCCAGTATGTGCTAGTATGTGCTAGTAAGTGCTAGTATGTACTAGTGTGTGCTAGTATGTGATAGTGTGTGCTAGTGTCTGCTAGTAAGTGCTAGTATGTGCCAGTATGTGCTAGTATGTGCTAGTAAGTGCTATTATGTACTAGTGTGTGCTAGTATGCGAAGGTGTGTGATAGTGTGTGCTAGTAAGTGCTAGTATGTGCCAGTATGTGCTAGTGAGTGCTAGTGTGTGCTAGTATGTGCTAGTGTGTGCTAGTATGTGCCAGTATATGCTAGTATGTGCCAGTATGTGCTAGTATGCGCTAGTGCGTGCCGGTATGTGCTAGTATGTGCTAGTGTGTGCTAGTATGTGCTAGCGTGTGCTAGTATGTGCTAGTAAGTGCTAGTGTGTGCCAGTATGCGCTAGTGTGTGCTGGTATGTTCTAGTATGTGCTAGTACTGGTTGGTACATGATAGCGTGTGCTAGCATATGCCAATATGTGTTAGTACTTGCTAGTATCTGCTAGAGCGTGCTAGTATGCCTAAACAGAACTCAGTAAGGACTTCCTTGTGATTTTGAGCAAGTTTTCCAAATAGATTTAGAAATAGATTTCTCCTCTGCCACGACAACCATTTGCATTAAGCACATACTTAAAGTTTTCTCAGCTTTGCTGCCTTTTCATATCATTTACACTTATTTTATTGTTTTTTTTCTTGTTTTTTAGATAAATTGTCATTTTAAAATTCAATCTGAATTTGGTGCGTGTTTGACAACAACTATATTTTACCGGACATCATTATAGTATTTTTGCAATGTTACTGGTTACAACTTTTAATATTATTAAAGTATTTTTAATATAATACAATAGTTGGTTTGACCGTTGTGTAAACTTTATTACTGCATCACAAAGGAAATCCAAATGGTAATATTTATAAGATTGACCTTAGTTTTGGACAAAAAACTGTATCTTATCCCTTTCTTCTTACTCATACACTGTGAATCGATATAAGTGGAAGAAACTGAATTCCTCATGTATGCTTAGGCATGTTCATTGTGTAGAAGAGTTCAGCACTTCTTATAACAATTATCAACAAAGAGTTCTATTTAACTCAACCTAAACTCAACCTATACATAACTTTTTGCAATGTTACCAACTGCCAGACACAACCACAGCCACTGACCAGACAGACTAGTGTACAGCGGAAGTTTATCAATCCCTAATAAGTCTTACCCAGCAAATGCATGTATTTTTTAAAAATGTTTTTGGTGATGATGAAAAAGATGAATGAAACAAGACATTTACTGAATGTTTCTGAAATGGCAAAAATACTTTTTGCCACCATGAAAACCAAAAATCTATTTTTTTACGTTTTTAAATGGTTGGATAGGAAATCAGTTTGATAGGAACATGTTAGAAACCTCTGATCAGTCACCGTACCATGACTTGTTATACAAGAATACTGGTTATTATCACAGGCTAACAAACTACTTCCACTGCAGTATTTTGACTCTATTAATAGAGTTACGGGACAGATACACCTGCTGACATCTGATTTGTCTTTAGTATCCAATCACATTGATTACTTCAGTTAAGGCTCCTCCAACTGTATATTCGTGGCTCTGCTTTACCGCCCTTTATTTTCAGTACATCTGTCCTAGGGTTCCACAGGTTCCAGCACTGGGTATTTGCCTCTGTTTTGGGAGTTGTGTCTCTAAAAGGAATCAACTGATGCAAAACTGGCAACAGTTTTTAGAAAAGTTTGATAAAAAAATGGGGCTTCTATTTACATTGGGTGACATAAACTTGAATAACTTAAAGAATGATTTGGGGGTTTAGACTGTCGAGTTCTTATGAGGCTAGGGTGGATGGAGAGGCCAATGGAGGCAGGTGCAAGGCACTATTTACTGAAGGTATAAGTGGCTTGGGAAATCATAAAAGGGAAGAGGGGACTGGCTGAGCAATTTCTGTGGGAGTGAGGATGTCTAGGAGAGCAAGGAGGAAGGTAGGGTTGTTGGGCAGATGGGGAAACAATGGTGTAGACAAGGCTAATTTGCCCGATCTTAAACATTGATTTCCTCTACGAATTGGAACTCTTACTTCCATTAATCCATGGAAGATGGTATAAGCCATTTGTCTGAAGCTCTTATGGTTTTCTTTCCTGTAAGTTTTAATTCTGCATCCACGGTGGCTGCACCAGTTGAAATGCTGAAGTCACATTAAATAACTGTTGAAATGATAGAACTCAGAGCGTTTACTTTTATCCCTGGAAATGGAATATGTATTGTGCAAAATGAGCGCAACAACATATGACCCTTCATTCTGATGACCAGGAGTTTCCTGCTTTTCAGTACCCAAACCCATAGCACTAAAAACATAGTTCAGGTTTTAGTAGTTGTACAAAACACCAATGGATTTATTTGCAATGATCAGGGTAGTTTATCAACATTAATTTTGCACTACCGATGTGACTGCTTTTCAGCATTTTATGGGGAGGCAACTTCCTAAATGCTAGCCAAAACAAGATTCATTGCCGTTGTGAGGTACTGCTAAAGTGACTATAGTACAACAATTCATTTTCCATTTCAAGTTGCGAGTTCGAATCATATTAAGAATGAGACATAATGCTTGCCAAAGAACCACCGATATTCTACCAATATTGGTTACAATTCCTGGTTTATTTACTGCCAGGAAGTGTTACACATCCAAGTTTTATAAGACCTAATCTTTTTTGATGATATTTGACCCAAAAAGGTAAAATGCAGCTAGGTGCAACCAAGTTTAACCCATTTATTTATGGGGTGAATCATAGTAATGATTTTCAAGGCAAAGCAGCCAGAGAAGTCAGAGTTGTGCTCTCTTGAGTTATGCCAGATTTTTAGTGAAGTTTTTTGCTCTTGCCTTGTTGTGAGGTGCTTTTTCAGCTACCAAAGATTATGCAAAGAATAGAGCAGAAAAATTTCATGAAACTGTGTGCTGGTGTCTATAAAGTTTTACAACTGGAAAAATTAAAAATTAGGAAGTCTTAATAAATAATGGGGAGACAACCAAAACCCTTTAGACCCCGTATTTAGACATGAGTCTAATGAGCAAAACAAATATCTGATATTGTGGTTAGTGATTGCAACCAGTTATGTACATAAGATTGTTATTAGTTGTCGTTCTTTCAAATCCCACATGTCTTGAAGTTGCAAAATTGTGATTTTTTATTGCAGATTCTAAAAAGCTGCACCATTTCATGCTACTAGGATCATACTTACAAAAACTATTTCAAAATAATAACATTAGCATTGAAAAAACAGTTTTTGAACTCACTACATTGTACAAAAAAAAACTTGACAGACTAATGCGAATGTGAATATGCATGATACTTTTTGTATGTCTACTATCCACAGGGATAAATTACGCTATACAATATGTCAATGTTCTGACTTACAAATTTCAGAAACAGTGTATGTTTACATCTCACTCCGCATATTTAAATAAAAAATGTGTACGCACCATGTATGTTATACCACCCATTGACAGGTGGAATATAAACACAGTATTGTGTTTTTGAAATAGAGGTGTTCCGAAAAAGTTACATCAGACGCTAGAAGCTTGTTTGGCCTTTGATATGAATACCAGGTCATTGGCTCAGCTACCATATCATGGTTGAGAAAGACGGAGCTAGAGTGTAGCAAAATCAATAAAGTCAACTAAATTTTAACAGTTTATTATCACTACTGAAATAAAACAACCAGTTTAAATCGGTGGGGCTTAATTAGCACCACTTCAGCTTGTGGAATGTGAGACAAGTGGTATCAAGTAATGGTGGTAGATCCACTGGTTATGTGGACCACTAATGTATGCTTTAAAGAGCAAAGGATCAGTAAATTATGCAATAACTCCATTTATTGCACCAGGAAGTAGCTAATACTTATTGTAAGGTAGTTCCACCCACATGCCTGTCATAGTAAGTTGAGCGGTACTTTATTAACAAGGCGCACCGTACTACCACAACTACAAGACGATAACTCACTCTAAGGTTGTGGTATCAAACAAAAAATGCGGAATACATGCAAGAAACACAAAGTGCCACAATTTTTGTACAACTGATGGTTAGGAGAGCATGTACAAGTGTTGCCGACACAGCAAACATCAAGCCAATATCACATTGATCTCGGTACAAACTGTAGCAGTAAGAATAATAAAAAGTTAGCAGCTACAATCTTTTAAAAAGAAAAAGAAAATTTTGTTTTTATTTTCCGTAATTAAGGGTACCTGTTTCCCTGAGTGTTGACTACGAAAAAAATTGTAACTTTTGATAATTCTTGTAGTTGAAAACTCAATGCTGTGCAATAGAAGAGATATGCAGTTTGGTAGTTACAAATACAGTTTACAGCATAATACTATATAATAGTGCAATAGTACATTAACTAATTTTGATACGTTATCTAGTTGTGTTTTCAACTGTATCAAAACGAAATTGTTATTAAAATTCACAGTATGTAAAGTTTGGCCCAGGAAATGTTGATGGCTCAAATAGAACGAATGATTTTTAACTTTTCTCGTAAATCTACCAAAATCGAGTACTTGGATTAAAGTTCAAATCCACTCTAACTAATCCACTCTAACTAATCCACTCTAAGTAATCCACTCTAACAAATCCACTCTACCAAATCCACTCTACCAAATCTACTCTACCAAATCCACTCTACCAAATCCACTCTACCAAATCCACTCTAACTAATCCACTCTACCAAATCCACTCCACCAAATCCACTCTACCAAATCCACTCCACCAAATCCACTCTACCAAATCCATTCTACCAAATCCACTCTACCAAATCCACTCTACCAAATCCACTCTACCAAATCCACTCTACCAAATCCACTCCACCAAATCCACTCTACCAAATCCATTCTACCAAATCCACTCTACCAAATCCACTCTACCAAATCCACTCTACCAAATCCACTCTACCAAATCCACTCTACCAAATCCACTCCACCAAATCCACTCTACCAAATCCACTCCACCAAATCCACTCTACCAAATCCATTCTACCAAATCCACTCTACCAAATCCACTCTACCAAATCCACTCTACCAAATCCACTCTACCAAATCCACTCCACCAAATCCACTCTACCAAATCCACTCCACCAAATCCACTCTACCAAATCCATTCTACCAAATCCACTCTACCAAATCCACTCTAACTAATCCACTCTACCAAATCCACTCCACCAAATCCACTCTACCAAATCCACTCTAACTAATCCACTCTAACTAATCCACTCTAACAAATCCACTCTACCAAATCCACTCTACCAAATCCACTCCACCAAATCCACTCTACCAAATCCACTCTACCAAATCCACTCCACCAAATCCACTCTACCAAATCCACTCTACCAAATCCACTCTACCAAATCCACTCCACCAAATCCATTCTACCAAATCCACTCTACCAAATCCACTCTACCAAATCCACTCTACCAAATCCACTCTACCAAATCCACTCTAACTAATCCACTCTAACAAATCCACTCTACCAAATCCACTCTAACAAATCCACTCTACCAAATCCATTCTACCAAATCCACTCTACCAAATCCACTCTACCAAATCCATTCTACCAAATCCACTCCACCAAATCCACTCTACCAAATCCACTCTACCAAATCCATTCTACCAAATCCACTCTACCAAATCCACTCTACCAAATCCACTCTACCAAATCCACTCTACCAAATCCACTCTAACTAATCCACTCTAACAAATCCACTCTACCAAATCCACTCTACCAAATCCACTCTACCAAATCCACTCTACCAAATCCACTCTAACTAATCCACTCTAACAAATCCACTCTACCAAATCCACTCTAACAAATCCACTCTACCAAATCCATTCTACCAAATCCACTCTACCAAATCCACTCTACCAAATCCATTCTACCAAATCCACTCCACCAAATCCACTCTACCAAATCCACTCCACCAAATCCACTCTACCAAATCCATTCTACCAAATCCACTCTACCAAATCCACTCTAACTAATCCACTCTACCAAATCCACTCCACCAAATCCACTCTACCAAATCCACTCCACCAAATCCACTCTACCAAATCCACTCTAACTAATCCACTCTAACTAATCCACTCTAACAAATCCACTCTACCAAATCCACTCTACCAAATCCACTCCACCAAATCCACTCTACCAAATCCACTCTACCAAATCCACTCCACCAAATCCACTCTACCAAATCCACTCTACCAAATCCACTCTACCAAATCCACTCCACCAAATCCATTCTACCAAATCCACTCTACCAAATCCACTCTACCAAATCCACTCTACCAAATCCACTCTACCAAATCCACTCTAACTAATCCACTCTAACAAATCCACTCTACCAAATCCACTCTAACAAATCCACTCTACCAAATCCATTCTACCAAATCCACTCTACCAAATCCACTCTACCAAATCCATTCTACCAAATCCACTCCACCAAATCCACTCTACCAAATCCACTCTACCAAATCCATTCTACCAAATCCACTCTACCAAATCCACTCTACCAAATCCACTCTACCAAATCCACTCTACCAAATCCACTCTACCTAATCCACTCTAACAAATCCACTCTACCAAATCCACTCTACCAAATCCACTCCACCAAATCCACTCTACCAAGTCCACTCTACCAAATCCACTCTACCAAGTCCACTCTACCAAATCCACTCTACCAAGTCCACTCTACCAAATCCACTCTACCAAATCCACTCTACCAAATCCACTCTAACTAATCCACTCTACCAAATCCACTCTACCAAATCCACTCTACCAAATCCACTCTACCAAATCCATTCTACCAAATCCACTCTACCAAATCCACTCTAACTAATCCACTCTAACAAATCCACTCTACCAAATCCACTCTACCAAATCCACTCTACCAAATCCACTCTACCAAATCCACTCTAACTAATCCACTCTAACAAATCCACTCTACCAAATCCACTCTACCAAATCCATTCTACCAAATCCACTCTACCAAATCCACTCTAACTAATCCACTCTAACAAATCCACTCTACCAAATCCACTCTACCAAATCCACTCTACCAAATCCACTCTACCAAATCCACTCTAACTAATCCACTCTAACAAATCCACTCTACCAAATCCACTCTACCAAATCCATTCTACCAAATCCACTCCACCAAATCCACTCTACCAAATCCACTCTACCAAATCCACTCTACCAAATCCACTCTAACTAATCCACTCCACCAAATCCACTCTACCAAATCTACTCTACCAAATCCACTCTACCAAATCCACTCTACCAAATCCACTCTACCAAATCCACTCTACCAAATCCATTCTACCAAATCCACTCCACCAAATCCACTCTACCAAATCCACTCTACCAAATCCACTCTACCAAATCCACTCTACCAAATCCACTCTAACTAATCCACTCCACCAAATCCACTCTACCAAATCTACTCTACCAAATCCACTCTACCAAATCCACTCTACCAAATCCACTCTACCAAATCCACTCTACCAAATCCACTCTACCAATTCCACTCTACAAAATCCACTCTACCAAATCCACTCTACCAAATCCACTCTACCAAATCCACTCTACCAAATCCACTCTACCAAATCCACTCCACCAAATCCACTCTACCAAATCCACTCTACCAAATCCACTCTACCAAATCCACTCTACCAAATCCACTCTACCAAATCCACTCTACCAAATCCACTCTACCAAATCCATTCTACCAAATCCACTCTACCAAATCCACTCTACCAAATCCACTCCACCAAATCCACTCTACCAAACCCAAATTATTCGATCAAATACACAAAGTTCAATCAACCAGCAACTGAGTCACTTCACCCACCGTCCCAGTAGTAAGTGATGGCAACCTACCAGATACTCGACACCAGGTGTAGAATTAACCAAACTGTAGTAATTCCTAATAACAATAGGTACAATATATTCTTTACCAACGTTAACTCAAGGCTGACTATAGACAAAATCTTACTCTACTTATGTAAATAAAAAGTGCAGTTGAAATAGTCTTTTTTATTACTCCATCTTAAACAGTTGTGCTAGTGTAATGTTTAGAATTCATTCGTAACTGAAGTGTTGGTTTGTCTGTCACTTTCAAATCACGACATTCTTAGCTCATTTGTATTCATGGGAAAAGTACCGCTCCTCTCGTTTGCTATTTACTGGGGAGTTGCGCTCTCTTGGGTGATAAAGGAGACAACTCTTGGAAGGGATCAGCATACTTTATAGTGGTATTGAATATAATGCTGTGGTCTATCTGCTTTAATGTGACACTTAAAAATTTTACGGAAGGGATCGGGGGTTTATTGTATAAACTAAAGAGTTCTAGGTGAGCGTCGATGGGGGCTTGAAACAGACAGTGGAGGAGGTGTGCAAATGGCTCAGTGTGGTATGTATAATGTAACTGCAGACAACTCCACTATCGTTGCATAAACATGGGGAAAGCGAGCAGTTATCAAGTGACTGAGCATTGGGGTAAGGTCTGGTTTCCTCTGCAGAGGCTGAGTAGAAGGGGGCCAGGGGTGGATAGAGAGAAGTGACTGAGCATTGGGCTAAGGTCTCGTACCCTCGGTAGAGGCTGAGTAAAAGGGGGCCAGGGGTGAATAGAGAGAAGTACAATCAATTGAACCTTAGAGTTTATCACAGTGTAAGGAAGAGATTTAAAAAGTAAAGGGTTTACAATTTGGGCTTTTATCACTTACATCAACTAAACGCGCTTTTGTAGGTGTCCCTGTGGCTCCTCAAAGCCTCATTAACCTCAAAAAAGATTGTGGGATAATTTTGAGGCGTGATAAAAAGTTTATAGGCTAAAGTTTAGTCTATGCAAGCTATGACCTTACATATTACATGACACTTTAGCCTACTGACAATTGTGTGATGTTGCTAAGAAACTTGTCAACAATTAATGCAAAGCTGGATGTGTGCTAACAAAACCACAATAAAAAGTTATTTCTGTTGGTTGGCATCCAATAGGAAATGAATGGTTTGGTGCAAAATGACAGTAGCAAGCAAGCGAATGACTTTGCATCCAAATGATTTTTATAAAGAAACATAAAATTGGGTAAAAACAAGCACAATATATGATTTTTCATGCTTTTGAAACTTAACTACTATTAGCTGTACCCAAGAGTGTCCTCTTTTGCTGGAAACTAGTCTTGAACAAAACAAGAAAACAGAAGTGAGTTATATCACACTATGCCGTACATTTGTGGACATCCAGGTGATAATGGCTGACTATAAAATGGACATTTGTTTATATCAAATGACTTCAGTTTATTTCAAAAGTTCTAATGATGCAAAGTTATTCAATTATGGTGCACTTAAGAAAATTAGGAATTTTTTCTTATTGAAAAGACTAAAAAAGTTAGAAGTGTGAAAAATGACAGTAATTAAATGGTGATTATGAAACACCAAAAGACTATTATTCTTCTTGAAAAATTCAATTATAATGATTATGCTAATTGCACCAATTTGATAAATGTGAGCCATCTAAAAATAACTTGTGTAATGAAGAGACTGCGTTAAAGCTATTTCACTTTATTCAAATACCTAACTGAATCAATTTGGTTTATTGCAATTCTGTTTTACTGTATACAAAGCGTGTTTATCTGGTAAGATAATTGCAAACAACAAAAAGTTTTATTAGGACTTCAATGCAAGTTGTAATGTAACGGAACTAAGTGGGCGGCAATGATTTACCACAATTTAACCAAGAAGGCAAATAAATTGGTTGGATATGTTGTATATTGATAGGGAAGAAGTTTTAGGCCGGTACTGTGAATGGGATTAGATGAGGTTTGATTCATCTGTTAAGTAGTCTCTTTCAATGTGGCAGCTGTCTTAGTGCAAACACCCATACTGGTATGCTCTTTAGGGGAGCCCCCTCCAACAAGCAATTGGTGTTGGCTCAACCTCAATATTATATTAAATGTTGAGTTGATTGGTCACAATACCTGTTTCCTTGATTAAAGACCTGAGGTTGAAGCCGCTACCCAACTGGGTGCTAAATAACATATATGTTGGGATGAAGAATGGGCAAGTCAGGGGGATGAAACCAATCACTTGTGCACTTCAGTGCAATGTCTTAATGGGTGATCTCATTTTAACCACCTGTAGGTGTTTTTCATATAAACGTAACCTCGGTCCAGATATTTTTAGAATCTACTGAATTTGCAAATGAGGTATCGAGTGTAACATGTAGTGGGTTAAGGGAGAGGAATTGGATTTCAACTCTTGAATGTGGACTTTTAGTGCTTGTTATGTTATATTCATTGATGCTCATGGGTACTTGCCTCATTAGGAATGACAAATATCCTGTGAGGCTATTCTGTAAAAGCAAGACAAGTGGTACGGCCTGGAATTAGGTAGGTGGTTTTACACAGGATACTCTGTACATAGTAATTTGTTTTAGAAATAAACTATATCTAGTCATAACTGATAGTAGTGTATCCATTCAGTTGGCTATGGTTGGACCAACCGAGACAGAAACTCAATCATACAACAGAGAGCTGAGTGAGGCGTCAGAATATTGGGCGGCGAGCAGCTGTGAATCTTACAAGAGGATGACCCTCAGTTAATCATATGACAGAGAGCTCTACTGCATTTACTAGTGCTCGAAGTAGTTGTGTCCGATTTATAGTGTTTGTTGTAGGTGTGCAGAATCAAATCGTTGCATAACACGGAGGTGTACAAACTAACTCAAGTGTTTTCACCATATGTTTAGGCTATAGCTCTGACCACAGACAATTCATTGCCTACCAAAAATTTGCAATAAGTTTGGTGAATGTGACTAGGTGGTTTGTATAATGAAGTGACTTGCTTTAACATTAATTACAGTGACAATAAAATTATTGGATAATTACTTATAGAACTGCCATGAGAAAATTTAAAAGTTAACAATTTACAGCACAAGCTGTTGAAGTGGATAAAGTGAGATTTTACGAAAATGCACAACTTTTTTCGAATAACCATGCTGATAAAAAATAATTTTCTTTCTGTTTGACCGTAATTATATATTTATATTTACAATTATATTATCCTACGATAATACTCAGAAGAATGTTTGAGAATAAGTGTAATCGTTTTCCCAATCATTTTTTTCACTGGCTGGTATGTTCATTCCATGCCAAGAACACATTTTAATCATTCAATCTGTAATATGACTGATGATAAATTGAAGGATAAAATTACTATGCTTTGCCATAAATAAAAAATATAATACTATTCGGAAATTGGGTGTAATCACCTCCCAACGTTTGGGCTGTTGAATTATAAATCATAACATATATATAATTCATGTTGACATTGACAAATGTGTTTCTTTGAGTTTATTCAAAATTTGCCTTAAACTTTGATCTTCTGCCAATTTTTTGGAGTATCTAGAGAAAACTTCTAAGGAACAACTGAGACCACTATCCATAAATAACTTGATAGTGTCAAATCTCAATGACTGTTGTTGGGAATATAAAAGGGCGGAAGACTATCTTCATCAGAACGTACCTTCAGCTTTTTATTTAAAGTTTTTGTTTGAGGCTAAACCATGAAAGTATTTCGGATACGTTCGCAGACAATATAAATTATCATAAATTCACTAAAAAAAATGTTAGTTGTCAAACTAAATCAGACAAGATCAATTATAAAATATTTGGATGCATCAACACAGTTGGCTGCTAAGAGCGTTACAACCCACAGAGTGATATATTAGAAGTTGACTGTTTTCAAGTTTTTTAGAACAAAATACCACAGAATTGTTTTTCATGAAACAAGTTTTACTTTTTAAATTAATCATATTAGTCTGTTAGTCAAAAAATTGTAAAGTTTATTTTAGTTGATTGTATTGCATGGTTGCTGCTGTGTGTTGCATAAGCTAGTAGCTTTTATAATTAGCACCCTATACTTATGCCCATGATTAACTCAGCAACTTTAACGGAATTCAGAGGGGATCTTTTATTAGTCTTACTCCATAGGTACTATGATGAGTGTAATCAACCTGGGGACCATTCAATTTTATGCTCGTACTTTGTATCATATTATCTCTTCGGTACATCATAGAACCTGGTTTTGGGTAAAAACTCAGTAAATGGTGAAACCGGAGAAGTTTATAAACACAGTTTGTTTTAACCTAACATATGTTACCATTGCGCAGTTGGTAACATAATAAAAACACCCTTACTTCAATTTCCGTTACACTCAAGCTTGCCAAATCACCTAAACTTATCATAGACCCTTCTGATGGCAAGCACCAGTCTGTGTAGCCAGCATTCTATGGCTATTAAAGTGCTTCACGTGACAGTGTAATTAATAGCTTATGTCACAGTACTTTTCACTACATAAGCAATCGACTGAAATATTAACTTTAGTCTCTGACTGCTGTTCTACAATGAAACTCTCTACCAGGCAAAAAAAAGTTGTTGGTTTTTTGTTAGCTAGCTGTTTTATACACGGTGTAGCACTCAGTATTCCGGCACCATTTCTACCAAAGCTGGTAAGTTCTGATGTTTTTGCGAATTTCAATAAACACTTGAGGTGCAAAAAAAATATGCAAAGAGACACTCAGTTTAATTTTGGCAGCATTCCCTTAAAAGTTGTATGATTGATTGATTGATTGATTACATTTGAAATTTTAGTGAGTTAAAGAAACTAACAGGTTTACATATATGTCATTCGATTTCAGCTCGAATTTAAATTTTGCGTATTTTATTCGGATTTTTAAATTTGCATGTAAAATTTGGTGCCATCTTATTTTAGAACGAGCTGCACAATTATGGAGGTACAGTGACAGGATTGCTGTTTGCTATCATGCCATTTGCCAGAATATTCTCCCCAATATTCTGGGTTATAGGGGTAAGTGTTTTTCTTTTACAATTTGTTTTTAATTTTGAATCATGAAATATCAAGTAAATACAAACCTAATCAGCGTCAGACCAGACAGAAAAACTTAAATTGATTTTTGTATAATTTGTCTGTTCAAACTTCAAGCTCTCAATTGTGGTAAATACAGAACTTATTGTTCTGCAACCACTTCAATACGCTCCAGTACTCTACACTAATTTTCACAGCAAACCGATTATAGCATCTGCTAAATCAGTTACACATAATACGTTGCAAAATAACTCTAAACTAATGGTTGAAAATTTGATGAGCGCGTTAAAAAAAACTCATACATCATTGGTTTGACCATCTTTTATTTAACTTATTTTCTACTTCAACATTTTTGTGCAATAAGAATTCTGTAGCAACAGCAATAAAGTATGATTTTCACACAAGCCAAAAAAATTTGCTAATAAAATACAAAACCTTAATCCCTCAGTTAATAAAACCACATAAAAAACGGTGTTCTCAATTGCGGTTGTTTTCATTAACCACATTGATTTTTGAGCAAAGTGCATTCCAGTTTTAGTAAGGTATAGCTTTTCAACTTCTTGACAAAGAATGTTTGTAAAAATTGTTTGTAGCGTGATAGGATAGCTGTCACCAAACAGTTAGTAATCCAGGAAGTTAATAGATTCTGGTCTCGTTAGCCACAGATCACTACTATTTCCAAGTACTCTGCTTCTCTCCAGAAGGGGACACCGCTGGTACAGCTGGTACCACTTGACAAATGGACTCTAACAAAGAATGAAGAGTCCATGCCTCTTACAAATCACTCTGTAGTGTACAGCAATAATTGTTAGTATTCTGTACAGCTCTAAGGTGGCTTTCCGCTAGAGTATAACTGCAAGAGCACATAAACAGTGCAAGAACAAGTGCTCAGCACAATGAAAAGATCCAACCTTATATAGGATGGATCACACTAAGCTTTTTGCCCTAGATAGCAACGTAATCAACAGTACATACAGAAAGTAAATTAGTTGATTAACAATATATGGTTAACAATAACAATGAATACAACGGTGATAAAAGTAGTTAGAGGTAGTAAGTGCCCAGGAACTAAGGAATGGAGTAAATGGATAGATTGTTCATTTCTATACTGCACCATCTCCTGCTAGAGTTTTGAGCATTCTTTAGCTTGATGTCTACTTTTTCTGGGTCTGGAGGAAGATAAGTCCTGGACTTGGCCTTCTGAGGCACTGTAGCTTACTTTGAGATTCCAGGTTGACGTAGCCATATTGTGCCAGCCCGATATGATTTCATACCAGTATTACAAGGGTCAATACCAGCCCAACAGGAGTCAATACAGGCCCAACAGAGGTATAACCTACCCTGTGTTTACTACTGTACTTGCACCACCGATAGTTTCCACACCAGTAACAGGGACAACGAGTCATCTGTTGGTAGTGTGATTCAGTGCAAGAGGGTGTCTCTGTGCCTTAGAGAAATTGCCTCTATTCAAGTACGTGCCAGTACACAAAAGTTTTTACAGGTTTAGTCCGTAAAAATTTAACATAATAGTCCAAATTCTCTTAAAGGGCCTATGACACCTAAATTGAAGAAGATTTGATTTAATTTAAACTTTTTGTGGTTGAAATGTGTTCAGAAAAGTTATCTGGAGTTGTCCTCTCACCAGTAAGACGATTCCTATAGACACAGTCAACACTCACCAAGACGCCTTTTTGTCCCAAAGACGCAACAAGTTATATAGAGCTACATTATATAGCGAGTTTTCAAAAATTTGGCTCGTTTCCATAGAAGTAGGGCCTCCTAAATATTAGTTTTGTGCAGAGACTCTTTTGATTGCAGAAAAATGATAATGCATCAAATTTTAATTTTTTTGGAGCTGTCTTTCTCAAGTCAGCAATTTGTTTCATCTTTGGTAAGCTCACTATTATGTACACACCGGCGTTCACGTGATAGTTTTCATGATCAAAATCAAAATAATTAATGAAATTTTTTATCAAAACAATAATTTTCAAGTGAAAAATTTATCAAACAATAATATTAGTATAATTTCATAATAACACTAGGTGAAAAAAAAACCATTGCCGAAATTGTATTTCCAGCGTTGATTTTTTTTACAGCAACGATAATAATTAAATCTGAAATACCGGCCATCATTCCAAGTAAAAACTTCAAAAACACTAAATAATAAAAATTAAGATTTTTAAAAAGTAGATTGGTACTGAAAAAGTAACAAAAATGCTACAAACTAATTGCTGGAATCTATTATGTAATATCATAATGTAGATAGTCCCTTCTGTCGAACGCGTTTTCACAGATCTACATAGACCTCCATAGACCTCTACATATATATTGCACTTTGGTTGCCGCAAGTGAGTTTTCTCAACAGTTTTACAATGCTTGATGAGAAACAACCCTACACACAAAGTGCGTCTTGAAAAGTCTGTCCTAAGCCCTTTAAGTAATCAGGCTTTAGGCTCCATCAACTGGTTGTGGTTGTTACTGTGATCTGTTGGTGCTGTAAAAATATTGAACCAACTGTTGCTTATTGTCAACATTTCTCTGCTCACTGTGCGGGGTGGGATTTATCTTACACTCTGTGGAGATTCTCCAAAAACTGGTGAACTGTAACATGTGAAAACTACAACATACAAAAAACGGAACAAGCTGCAATGGTGTTTTAAGTATTGTAGTGGATTTTGGAGGCCTGCAAAAACTTCACCGACAAAACCTCTCTTTTCCAGAGGTTATCTTTTGATCTCCTTTAACAGAGGAGTATCCCAACTCCACAACCGTAGCAGAGCCCATGGCTCAGACTCACTAATCAGTGTTTCAGAGTAATAATCATAATATATTATTCCACAACAATCCAGTGCGGTATAATAATGGCAACATATCTCGCTGCTCGGTGTAATCACAAACAGAATGCTGATACAAGTACAATGTGTTCAAGCAAACCTCTGCCTTTTATAGGCAGAGGTACAGGAAATATATGACCTAGTATGGGTGTGGCAAATCACAAGTAGCAGGAAGTAAATACACGAATGAGTGAACAAGATATAAATAATAAAACATTAGATTGGATAAGACAAGATTAAATATACTAGCCACCCAGAGGTGGAGGGGGGCTTTAAAAGTAATTATTCTGAGTCAGCTCAGGAAGTGGGGGTGCAACATAGTTTAGGTTCCTGACTACTACAGCTTGTGGTTCATATCTTCTGATGATCTCGCGGTGGTAAGGTGGCAAACTCGGGCTCCTGCATCTCTTGGTACTAGTTTGGTTCATCAGGCTATAGTTATTCTTGACTCCCCGACCTAGTATAGGGCCGGTAGTGATTGCTGCAGGGCCGGTAGTGATTGCTGCAGGGCTGGTAGTGATTGCTGCAAGGCCGGGAGTGATTGTTGCAGGGCCAGTACTGATCGCTGCAGGGCCGGTAGTGATTGCTGCAGGGCCGGTAGTGATTGCTGCAGGGCCGGTAGTGGTGGTATCTTTCCTTTCTACAAGAACTCTGGCAGTGCCAGGCTAAATTCAGGCATGCCTGACACTTTGCGGTTGTCAGGGGGACCTTGCGCACACTTAGTGGTCATAGAAATCCACTACAGTATTCCTGGGTAGACAAATAAAAAAAATGTTAAAATTAAACCTAGAAAATCTACCAACGTAGATGATGCGTTCATTTTGTCACAATTTTTTAATTTATCTTAAATTTAAAGCACAGAAGTTTTATTTCTTTGCTGTTTAAATATATTGCATGTTCTATATTTTGGTTGTAGCTGTCAGTATTGTTTAGCAATAACTTAGTTGTCATCAGTTTCTCTCATGTAAAGGCGATTTAATTATGTCACCAGCAGTGGTATAAAAAAACTAGAAGGCTGATGTTTAAACGTCTGCCAAAGATCACAAATACTGATGGCCTGGTTAAAAAATGCCGACTTTGTACACTGAAGTTTCTTGTTGTTTATTGATGCATACAATAGTACAGTAAATTTTGTCGGTAGGGCTCCGACTACCATCTCTATTACCTATGAACTGCCCGCAGTGCTTAGTTTGTAACATAGTATAACAACATTTCTTTCCAAGAGGTAATACAGGGTCGGTGAGAAACTGCAGGGTACAACGAAGAAGTTGCAAGCAACTTCACATCAAAGTGAGCTCTTGGCTCAAACTAACTAATCATTGTTCAAGCGTAAGAACATCTATACTGTCTCAAATACCTCTAAATTGCCATCTATACTGTCCTCTCTAGGTAGGCAACTGCCTAGAGAGGTATACAGCAGCAGCAATAATAGATAAAAGGCACAGAATACACAGATATCCAGCCTTTTTATAGTCTTGTTGATAGGAATTTATGACATCATAATACAACAACCAATGATAAGTACACAAAGTAATATAAGCCAATCAGGTATTACAGTTGTAATAATACATACACCAATGCATAAGGTTAAATTGATAAGGCGCCTTATGGCAAAGGTAAGACTCTAGAGATACAGTTTTCAGTACTAGGCAGCTTCAGGTTGGTGATATCTAGAGGGAGTGAGATTCTGATTGGCTCCTCTGGGGTGGCTTAAGCTATTCCAGATTATTTTTCTATGGCGATAACCGCGTCTCTCACCAGTTATTCTACTGCAGTGCTGGAAAGAAAGGTTGTAGGGTTAGTAAAAGTCACTGCAGGGCCAGCAGAGATTTCTAGGTGTTCAGTAAAGCATTCATTTCTTTTAGCATGTCTGTCACACCCTGTGTCAAAACTTTGGAAGGCATGTCTGATTGAAATCATGAGCCAGAGGTACCTCTATTGTGTATAGATAGGGTTTGAATAGGGTGAGTGTGATGCTAAAACCCACCGCATTATCACATAACAAGCTTTGGTTGACTTTTTAGGTTATTCCCCGGTTGGGAGTTTCTAAAGGAATCAAATTAGCTGCCATAATCGCAGCGACGTCAACCATCTTGTTTGGTACTATGGAGATAATCACAGACAACCCTCTATACCTGGTAGTTGGATTCACTTTAAGGTTTCTACTTGGTGTAGGATTGTCTGGTAACTTTATTTGTGCCCAGACTTACTTGACAGAAACATTACCTCATGCCAGCACGTTTTCTTTGGTGAGTTTTATATCACTCTAAAAAAAGATGGTTTGCTTCTATCAACTAGATAGGACATGAATTTTTTAAATTAGCGAAATTTAGGTAAATTACTTGGCTGTTTGGTTAAACTATTAAAAAATTTTAAACTTCCTATAGTTAAAATACTTATATTCTAAACACTCCCAAATTTAGTCAAATGTAGAAGAAAATTCTTTTATCTGTGTTGAAATCATATTTTTTTTGGTTTTAGCTACACAAACATATATTTGAAAGACTAGAAACACGTGGAAACAAAGATTGGTCCTTGCTGAGCATGCACAAAAAAATTCCCGTTTACGCTTAATGCGGATTGCTCAATTGTATTTACAAGCAGCAAATCCAGTTCATTATATTCCACAATACAACGTTCATTTATGATAACAATTCAAAATTTATCAAATATAACTCATTGTTGATTACAAAGTAGAGTTAATCGTTGTGTATGCTTGTAACCATGCTTGCGTAGCAGTGGTAGATTAGCATTATCTTTATTTAGACATTTATAACTTATAATCATTTTGTGTCAATGGCTAGCTGACACTATTACATTACAAGATTGAGTATATATAATTGTTGTTTATATTAAAAAAGTGATAATAGTACTAATTCAGCATAAAACTGCTTACTAGCTCTTTGAGGTTCTGGTTGAATCACGCTGAAGCCTGCTCGTGTTATGATGTGTCAATAGAAAATACAAGCTTTTGTTTTTTGTGAGAGGACAACTCTCAAACGTTTTACTACTTTGCCTGTGGCATTGTTTGCTGACTCAGAATCTGCAAATGCTAATTTGAAGCTACAAATGGATGTTAGGATGAGTTTTAGCAACCTGGAAGTTCCTAATTATTTTTAAACCGCTCACTTGAGCGTAATTAAACTTAATTGTTGAACAATACTAAAAAACCTTTTCAGATATAGAGCCCTTATGCGTAAATGTTGGTGAAATCTGGAAACTAGCTAATTTTCACAACATCAATGGAACTAAAAATAGTGATCATGAATGTAATGTTTATTTTCTGTAATCGCAGCCATTTTCAAGAAACATCTATTCAGAACTGATTCCAATACTTCCTGTGCTATGAAAGACCTGTTACATCACAAGAGTATAGTAGTAGATTTCTCTCCTGTTACTACCGACACAACGGCATCCACTCCCTGTGTACTTCCTGTACACCTCCTCTCTTATTCTAAAACTTTGGGGTCCGCCCCAAATAGGCGTCGACAACTTACACGGGGTTCACAACCCAGACAAACTCTACCAGAGTTAAAACAATAAATACTGTATTAACTGATTCCATTTAGCAATATAATAGGTCTTATCTCATCAAGATCCACAAGACTTCTGCCCAAATGCAACACAAGAGCTCCGTTTTATAGGAGAAGAAAAGAATTCTCACTCCCTTATTAGGAGTGAACGAACAACGCATCACAATACATAAGAGTAGGAATATATGAGCAAATCTCCCTACCAAGTGTTTTTTTGTGGGGTCAAAATCCGGGGTGATGCAATGGGTTACGGCTTTGAATGAATTTGCCGAGTTTATATTGTATTTCATTTGAGGGGCATTTGAGTGGTATTTAAGTGGCATGTGAGTTTTGATTATTTTTTTACCTAATTTGAACTTAGATGGCATCTAGATTTTGAATGTATGGCATCTAAGTTTTGATAATTTTTTGTAATTCGAACTCATATGATATCTTGAGAGAGAGGAGAGAGGAAAAGAGGAGAGAGGAGTTATATCTACATTAAATAAATACATTGATTAAAAATGAATCAATATATGATTTTATACATTTATTGTATAATAAGTAGGGAAAATCTCTCCATATAATATAGTTAGAGTCAGTAAATAGTAAGTAATACAAAACAGTACAACTTGTAATGTCAATCAATACACAGGCTTTTTTTATACATTCATTCATGTATGGATAATTATGTGCATATTTATGACTATTTCTGTACGAATTTTGGAAAAACATCATCAAATTAGCCCTCTAGATGGTTAAATAATTGCAATAGAAAACATTATATCTAATTTTTTTGACATTCTTAAATTTTGAGAAAATCATCAAATTAACCCTTTAGATGATTAAAAATTTACAGTATATTTTGCATAATACAAAGCACTATAGCTCGTTTTATCCGCTTGAGACTACATGTCGTCAGCATTCGATATTGAGTTTACATACCTTCAACACCAAGCTGTTCATCAAAATCTTGTAATTCTCTTTCTACGAATTCCTTAAAAACTTCATCCTCATTATTCGTTTTTGTTAGCTCTTCATTGGAATTTGTTTGTGTGCAATATTGTTCCCAATCACTAGCGTTGGTTGAAGAAATGAAGACAACATTGTGGTATGGAATAGGATTTCCATTCTTACTCTGTTTTTTTCCTTTGTAAATCATCACACCAGGTGCACATCTTTTAGCTTCCTCGTTAGATCTGATTGGTATTAAAAGTGTTCTAGTCTCTCTTTTTCTATCTTTTTCAGCGACATAGCGAATGCAATTTACGACGGATTCTTCTCCATTGAATCGAAAAGGAATGAATCATTCTACAACATCGAAGTAAGCAAAAATTGAACAGTCTTTGAAATTGCTGAGATACTCGATGTCGTAAGCGAGTTTGAGTTCTTCTTCACTCAATTTTCTCAGTTCTTCAGCTTCAGCAGTAGCTTCCATTGTGGTTAAGCGTTTTGTGCTGATATGTTTGACATTGTAGTAAGTAATCTTTGGTTTTTTTGAGTTTTCTATCTCACCCAAGTACAAAATGTTGAAAGGCAATGAGTAGTTATCAACATTGAAGCTTTCAACTACTCTACTTGGGCAAACAACTTTCTGAAAATTCGTTCCAGTTGAATTATCAAGATAGGTGAGAATGTAGTAATTTCCGTATGCACCAGTACTCTGTTCAATAGAAACGATTTGCAAAACAGATGGAACAGGAAGTGATGATAGTGTAAGAAACCCTCCAACCTTTTTCAAATCGCTTGCCTTCAATTTTTTGAGAGATTTGGCCATCTTGAGAGCTCTATCAGCAACAGTGAGCAATTATTTTTTTTCCGTAGTGTTTGATGTTGTGGGTAAAACAAGTTTTGGAAGAGCTCGTCTCTTTATTGTTGCTTCTTTTGTGACAGAGTTAGAGTTTTTTCTTTTGGTGGCTGTTTTGAGTGTTTTTTGTTTGTTTTCGACTGGTTTTAAATCTATGTAAGAAGCAGAAAAGCCCTCCATAGTATTCTAAAAAAGAAAGAAATAATGTTTGAAATAATATATAATTCAGCTTTTCATGTGGAACTAAAAGATAATTTATTTCATACTTTACATTATAGCTAAACTAATTTTGATCCTTGCTAGGTAGGGAACAATAAATTTTTTGAATTTTATTTTTTATGAAGAGATAGCTCGTAGTAGTTGCAATGGAAGGTGTAGTAGATGTTGCTTCTCCGCTCACTGTTGTAGAACTGGATGCTTTCTGTGTGAAAACAGTGGCTTTTAAATAGCTAAAGTTGCACTGGTTGAACTCTATGAATACCAACCTTCTTTATAATATAACTATGAATCAGCATTTTTTCCACGCGAAAACCAATGCTTTCGCGGAATTAAAATTTTTTATTTTCATGCGAATACAAACCAATGCTTTCGCGGGAACAAATAATTTATTTTCACGCGAATAACAACCAATGTTTTCGCGGGAATAAATGAATCATTTTCACGCGAATGGAAACCGTTGCTTTCGCAGGAATAAAAAATTTAATTTCATGTGAGTAAAACCATTGTTTTCGCAGAAATACAAACTTTATTTTCACGCAAAAGCATTGGTTTGTATTCGCATGAAAATAAAATTTTATTCCCGCGAAAGCAACGGGTTCCATTCGCGTGAAAATAAATTATTTATTCCCGCGAAAGCATTGGTTTTTGTTCGCGTGAAAAAAAAATTTTTATTCCCGCGAAAGCAACGGTTTCCATTCGCGTGAAAATAAATTATTTATTCCCGCAAAAAACAACGGTTTCCATTCGCGTGAAAATAAATTATTTATTCCCGCGAAAGCAACGGTTTCCATTCGCGTGAAAATAAGTTATGTATTCCCGCAAAAGCAAAGGTTTCCATTCGCGTGAAAATAAATTATTTATTCCCGCGAAAACAACGGTTTCCATTCGCGTGAAAATAAACTATTAATTCCCGCGAAAGCAACGGTTTCCATTTGAGTGAAAATAAATTATTTATTCTCGCGAAAGCAACGGTTTCCATTCGCGAGAAAATAAGTTGTTTATTCCCGCGAAAACATTGGTTTTTATTCGCGTGAAAACAAATTCTTTATTCCCGCGAAAGCAATGCATTCCATTCGCGTGAAAATAAATTATTTATTCCCGCGAAAGCAACGGTTTCCATTCGCGTGAAAATAAATTATTTGTTCCCGCGAAGCAACGGTTTCCATTCGCGTGAAAATAAATTCTTTATTCCCGTGAAAGCAATGCATTCCACTCGCGTGAAAATAAATTATTTATTCCCGCGAAAGCATTGGTTTTCGCGTGAAACAAAATGCTGATTCATAGTTGTATTATAAATTAGGTTGGTATTCATAGGGTTCAACCAGTGCAACTTTAGCTATTTAAGAGCCACTGTTTTCACACAGAAGGCATCCAGTTCTACAACAGCGAGCGGAGGAGCAACATCTACTACTACGTCCACAACTATTAAAAGTTTTCTGGGTGAATTTGAAAGTTTTCATTGAACTTAAGACTTAATTATCTGACTTAATTATCTCACTTAATTATTTTTCTACTTAAAAAGTAATGCTTTCACACAATAAATCACTCGTTCTAACAACAGTAACTGAAGACTCGACATCTACTATATAATATACCAACTTACTACTAGGAGTTTTATTCACAAGGTAACATTTATTAGCTGATACATTTAACTTACGTTTTCATGTGTTATTGTCACTTCTATTAAAAAAGTGATGATTTTGTTGTTATTATAGCGCTATGGAAACAGAACAGGAGGATACTGATGTAGACATACATAAGGAATGGGAATGGTTCATGAAAAATCAAAATGATATCAGTTTTTCAAACGCTGATAATGAATACATGAATGATGAATGCAATGCTGAATATGAAATGGAAATTGAACTTGAAAATGCTTTTCAAGACAAACCTTCGACTTTTCAAGTTTCAGCAACTACTGAAAATACGATAGCCTTTGATATGCAGTAAGTTTTTAAAATCATAAATCAATAATGTTAGTAGAGTAATTCTTTTTGCTGGTTTTTTTATAGTCATCTCATGAATCAGCAAAAATAATGCGATATCTCTTTAGTGTAGACAGGCCTCAGAATATCAGAAAATGAATGTAAAAGAGGGAGTTGAGAATTCATCTCATAGTACACAGTAAGTTTTTAAAAACTTGACTAATAATAATGTTTGAGACATTTTTTTTCCTAATTCCATTTTAAAAATTAATTGATAATGGTGTTTAAGTCATTTTTTCTTCTGTTACAATTCATACAAAATATATGTGAATGTTTTATAGAACAACTATTATGTGTTAACATTTCTATTGTAGACAAAGTTTAAATTATCAGGAGGAGAATCTAGAAGAAAAAAACCCTGAAATTTCCCCTAATTGGAAATGGTTAGAAGAAAATCTCATTTGTTTTCGTTTACCTGATGAAACAATCAATCAAATAGGTTTTGGTGCGAACCTTCACCACTAAAGACTAGCATAACAGCTCAAGATATAGAGCCAGTTGTGGAGGATATAGTTGAAGAAAATGAGAATGATCCAATGATACAAAATGAAGAAGAAGAAGAAGAAGAAGAAGAAGATGAAGAAGCACAAGAGGAAGAACAAGAAGAACAAGAAATGGAAGATTTAAATTTTGAAAGACCTACCCGAGTATCGACCCTAGGTATTGTTGATGATAGCATAGCCCCAACTTTCCAAGATGAAGAATGGGATGATTTGATAGGTAGATATTGGGGAGCTATGAAAACCAAACATAGAGCTGGAAAAGTCATAGAACTTCTAAATGTAAAACTTTGGGATGGAATTCCAAGAAACCAAGCTGATACCTACCAAAATGACTATCATGATTCAAGAGTGTTAGAATTGCTAAGAAAAGTTTGGAGACAATTGAGCTCGAGAGCAAAAGTCTACTGTAGCGTAGGTTGTATACTAGAAAATAAAAATGATGGTGAACTCCAATACTTTCACTCATCATCAAACAATGCTACCGTATATCCAAAAGCTAAACTGATTGAAACTGAATGAGATCTTGATGGCTTTTTTGTTGATGTTATGGAGACTGATCATCGTACTAATAGCTTGAGATGGAGACCAAATACAACTTGGAGGTTGATGTCAATCACAAACATTTCGTTTTATTTCTACAAACTACTCGGAATGCGAAATGTTGGATCACCACCAGAGTATTTACCCTCTCACCTCATCAACAACAGACACATACGAACCATGTTAAAAAACACAAAAGGAATACTAATTACCGACAATCTTTGTGTTTTTAGATGTCTAGCATTACACAAAGAACTACAAAAAAATGGCGGATTTGCAAAAGATTTGATAATTAAGGAGGTGAAGGAGTACCAACAACAATATCATAGTTTCATCTATGGTGATAGTACTAAAAATTGTGATGGGAAAGGAGTAACAGAAGCTGATTTATTGCTTTTGGAGCGAGCATTTCAACTGAAGATAACAGTGTTTTCTTTAAATGATGATATGACTTCAACAGTTATTTGGAATTCAAACTCCAGTTATAAGGAGAATATATATTTGGATCTTTATATCAATCACTTCAGTCTTATTACAAACTTGGAAGGATATGTCAGAGCCTACAGATGTCCAACCTGTTCTACTTGTTATGACAGATTGGGGAATCTGAAAAGACACAGATGTTCAATCTCAGAGGCAACAACTATGCAGTTTTCTGGAGGACAATACAGTCCTACCGCTACAATATTCGACAAACTGAAATTTCAATTCGGGATAGATATCGGGTCAGATGATTCCTTGAGATACTATCCATTTTTTACAACACTTGACATAGAGTGTTTGTTACCTAATTGCAAAAAAGATCGAGATACAGACACAACCATTTACACAAATGAGCATAAACTTTTAAGTATTTCAATTTGTTCAAACGTACCAGGCTTCAACAACCCGTGTTGTATTGTCAATAAAGGGAATGATGATGAATGCGTTGGAAAGATTATTGAATACTTGGAAGATATTAGTGAAGAATCATATAGCCGATTGGAAAAACAATTTTCGCAAATCATAAAACAGATAGAAGGTGAATTACAACGACTGGAAAAACCTGAAGAAAAGTTTCGTAGTGATTTTGAAAAAAATCGTTTCAGACGGAGAACAGGAGCTGAAAAAGTTCTGGATGATTTGTACAGCTATATGAAAAAACTTCCTATTCTAGGTTTCAATTCACAGACTTATGATGTCAATGTGATGAAAGGAAAACTGCTTCAAAAATTGAAAGATGTCTCCGACACAGATTTTGATTTTGTTATAAAAAAAGGAACCACGATGCCTGTTATCGGAATAGGATCTTTTTTGTTTTTAGATTGTACAAACTTCATCGCTCCTGGATATAGCTATGAAATGTATTTCAAAGCATACAAATGTGAAGCCGGAAAAGGAATTTTTCCTTATGAATGGATGAAAGACTTGGAACAACTTAATCAAGAACATCTATCTCCAAGAGAAGCTTTTTACAGTTCTTTAAAACAAAACAACATCAGTGAAGAAGATACATAATTTGTCAAGAAGCATGGAAAGATAACGACATGAAGACAATGAGGGATTTGTTAAAATGGTACAACAACTTGGATGTAAAACCATTTGTTCAAGCGTTGGAAAGACAAAGATCGATCTACAGAGAGTATGGGATTGATATGTTAGAAGATGGTATATCTTTACCAGGATTAGCGATTCGATGGATGTTCAACAAAGCTCCTCAACCACCCCCCTCCATACCTATCTACATACTTGGATTTCCATGAACTCGGTAACTCGTTTCGTCAGATTCTCCCAAATTGTCTGATTGACAACTCCAATGCAGAACTTTATCCTCTAATAAAGAAAAAAATAGTTGGCGGGCCAAGTCTAGTGATGCATAGATATCACGAAAAAGGTATAACTAAAATTAGAGAACATTGGTTGGGACAAGAAGCAAAGGTTTGTGATAGAATCTATGGAGTTGATGCAAATGCGCTCTATTTATGGTGTATGATGCAATCAATGCCTACTGGTTATCCTCGAAGAAGAAAAATCGAAAACTCTTTTGTCGCTGAGCCAGTAAAATTTAGCAAGATAGCTCATAGCTGGTTACAGTTCCAAATGTTCTCAAAAAAAATCAATATCAGACATCAGCTCAATGGAGGAGAAGTTGCTCTCGGACAGCGAGGAGTACCAGTTGATGGATTCTGTGTTGAAAATCGTCATGTCTTTCAATTCCATGGGTGTTTTTGGCATGGACACGACTGCTCTTATAACAACGCTAAAGAGCAAGAGCTTCAAGCTAGTGGAAGAAAATCAAAAGCAAATCTGTTTAAAACTATGATGGAAAATGAAGAATATCTTCGAGCATTAGGTTACACTGTAATCTCGATTTGGGAGTGTGAGTGGATGAAACATGTAAAAACTCATACAAATTTACAAAAATTTGTCAACACGTTTTACAATTCTTTCTACCCTAAAATACTTGAAAAAAAGCTGAATCAAGAAGAAGTGTTGGAGAGAGTTCAATCAGAGGAATTCTTCGGATTTGTTGAATGTGACATCGAAGTTCCTGAGGAAGAGGAAGAAAAGTTCTCCGAAATGCCTGCGATTTTTACAAATACGATGTTAACCAGAGAACACTTGAGCGATGAAATGAAAGTCTTTGCTGAAGCCAAAGGTTTTCTAAAGACTCCTCAACGCTCTTTAGTTGGAAGTATGTACGGAGACAAGATATTGCTAATGAGTCCTTTCTTGAAATGGCACTTGAAACAAGGATTGAAAGTCACCAAAGTTTATCAGCTAATAGAATATATTCCTAGAAAAGCTTTTGAAGCTTTTGGAACATCGGTTTCAGACGCTAGGAGAATGGGAGATGCGGACCCTAGTCAAGAATTACTCTTTACTACTAGCAAGTTGGTAGGAAATGCTGCTTATGGAAAAACAATCACTGATAAAGAAAAACATACCACCATCAAGTTCATCGAAGGCGCCAGAAAAGCTTCATTTCGTATCAGAGGAAACAAATTTATCTCCATGGAAGAGATAGCAGATGATTTTTATGAAATCGTAACCTGTAAACAACTAGTAAGTTTTAAAACAATTATTTTGCAATTCAAAATTTATATTCCCCAAGTTTACTTTAATAATCAGTATCTCCATCATTTCAGCTAACTCTGAATGTTCCAGTACACTTGGGTTTCTCCGTGCTACAGTATGCTAAACTGAGAATGCTACAGTTTTACTACGACTTTATGGATAAGTAAGTAAAACCTAATTCCCTACTATTATTATGTATAAGTAAGTAAAACTTCCAAATAATCGAAACAATCTTTTTATTTATAGATATATTGACAGAAGTGATTTCCAATATGTTGAAATTGATACAGATAGCGCATACATGGCGTTGAGCGGAACATTAGAAACACTGGTAAAACCAAGTATGAAAAAAAAGTTTTACAATGAATATGGTGATTGGTTTCCACGACCATACTGTGACAAACATAGGGATGAATTTTTAAGAATCAAAACAATGGGTTTAGAATGGAGCATGCAAGAATGTTGTGAAAAAGTACTAAAACATGGAAAAAGAACACCCGGACTGTTTAAAGAGGAATTTACCGGAGATGGAATTGTTGCGCTTAACTCTAAATCCTATTACTGCTGGGGAGAAAAAGGAAACAAGTTTAGCTAAAAAGGTTTGAACAAACGAATTAATCAATTGAACAAAGACAGTTATCTAAATGTATTGAACACAAAAAAGTCGTTTATGGGTGAAAATCGAGGATTTGTAGTAAAGGAAAAAAAAATGTTGACATACAACGAAATAAAGCGAGGACTCACATATTTTTATGCTAAAAGACGAGTGTGTTCTGATGGAGTGTCTACCGAACCTACTTTGGCTTAAATAAAAACCTTCATAATAGTCTTCTTTTTACAACAGTTACTATAACTATATATATATATAATACAAGAAATCATTCATCGTATTTATATATATATATAGACTTGATCTCGAATCCTGATGATATGCAGTCTCAAGTGAACAAATGAAGGTTCTAGTACTTTGTACTACATAAAATTTACAGTAAATTTTAATACATATAATGTTTTCTATCACAATTATTTCCCAAATACTGTAAATTTTAACCATATAGAAGACTAATTTGATGATTTTTTAAGATGCGATGTAAAGGAAAAGACTATGCATTGATTATCATTACAAGACCTAGTGCTTTGTATTACTTAGTCTTTGCTGACTCTAGCTATATTATATGGGAAGATTTACCCCTACTTTTTATGTAATAAATGTATATAATTATATATTGATTCATTTTTAATCAATGTATTTTGTTAAGCTAGATATAACTCCTCTCTCCTCTCTCTCAAGATGCTATATGAGTTCGAGTTATGTAAAAAAAATTATCAAAAACTTAAACGCCATACATTCAAAATCTATATGCCATATAAGTTCAAGTTAAGTAAAAAAATAATCAAAACTCAAATGCCACTTAAATGCCACTCAAATGCCACTCAAATGCCCCTCAAATGAAATACAATGTTAACTCGGCAAATTCATTCAACGCCGTAACCCATTGCATCACCCCGGATTTTGACCCCACAAAAAAACACTTGGTAGGGAGATCTACTCATATATTACTACTCATAAGCATAAGTAATAGAAAAATACAATCCAATTTGAGTAAACAATGCAAGCCAATAACAATGATAAACACAGAGCAAAGCAGCTCTAGACTGTTTTCCCGCTCTTTTTACACAGTGAAAATCTCCCATTCCTTAATTGGTGTCCTAGCATCTTGTGTCTCAGCTCCTTACTAGTGGTATCCTAGCTTTCACCTTCTATTGGTAGGCAATCATCCTTTTGGAGCCTGCGCGATACTTTCAAGCCAGATTTGTTGGCTGGGCTGGTATACTGGCCCAGGATAACCCCGCTAGGCTCTTTATTTATATGTATAATACAGTGTCTATACTGGCCCGGTATAGATTCGGTATAGCCGGTATTTTTTACCCGGTATAGGTTACATATGTTATAACGAGAGAATCTGGGGTCCACTTATAACTAGTTTTATGAGAAAGCTAAAGGGTTGTAGGGGGAATCTAAAGTAAGATAAAAGTGGGGAAGCTGTGTTGATGTTTTTTTATCATAGCAATCTTCCGCAGTATTACTTTGTAATCTCTTCATTGACTTTCAATGAAGAAATTGCAGTAAAAAGCATTGAACTTGACAAAATTAGTCATAAAGCATTGCAAGAAATAAAATTGGGTCTCTTAGCTAGCTATTTCAGTAAAAAGTTCAGACTACCCATATTTAGTGACAGCAATAAAAATAAAGCTGAAAAACTCGCTTTCAGTTGTTGACTGTGCATGTAATTTGAGTACTGACTGTACCTTTATCTAATCAAATCAATGAATCATTTCAGTAGCTCAAACAAAATTAGTGCTCAGCGCACACAAAATATAATTGGGGTTCATATAGTGGAGGGTAACTTCACATATCATGCACATCACTCACCACTAGAGAGACTGTTGAGCGAGAGAAATTCACAGAAATACCTTACTGATTGAGGTTATGTTCTGGCAACGTAATCCACCCATCCTTTTAACAGTCATTGGACATCAGTGACTATGAAAATATTTGTGGCCGAAGCTCTAATACTTTAATGAACAAAAATTTTCAAGTATTTCAAAATCTGAAAAAGGGTTTGGCAATTACGTAATTACATAACTGTATAAATGTATTCATATGACTCATAGATGTTATCTCAGCACCGTGCGTACTAACTCACTCTGGTGTGGCCAGGCTTCAACTAGAATCAACTTAATTAACACCTAAAATCTTACTGGTTCCAATTAGAATCATTACCAAATTCTCTTTTGAAAAAGTCTTCTCACACTGAAGCAAAGAAAAATTTCGATGTTACAACAGACATACTTTGAGATTTTACTTTTTGTTGAGGCTTCTGTATAAGTAGTTTCCAACATAAATCACATCATTATATTATAAACTGAATCTTGATGGTGAAACCTTATCATGGCCTATTGATGCATTATCCTCTATTTCAACAACCATTCTAGAGTCTATTGGGAAGCCTTGGTGCAATAGGCAGCATTGCAGGACCTGCAATTGGTGGAGGGCTGTTTGTGGTAAGTAAACTCTGTATTTAGGTTCATTCGTCTATAAATGTTGAATCGTGGGTGAAAATTTCTGACTAACAGGCATTGTGAATTCCTAAATTGCATGAGCTCATTACTACAGTAATGTTTTGTTCATACGCATACACAACCAATCAATTCAAATCATACAAAGTACAGCTTATTTTAGGAAGTCTGCCGACATAACATAAAAAGTTAATTGAAGTTTTTTGAGAGTTATCTTTTATTTTCGCTAAAGATAAAAGAGCTGATAACTCTAGTTAGGTTACTCCAAGGTAAAGCTATGTTGCAGTTACTGTCGTATATAATTGCCTAGTTGCGGTCACTGGAAGCCAATAGGAGGCAATTTCCATATTTACCAACGACATCTAACCAAAGAGCGGAAAGTTTAACTGGATCATGGTTGCTATTGGATTACACATACCTTGAATAAAGTCACTGGTACTAAAACGATTTCGTGCAACTTGGGAACTAAAAAACAACGAGTGATTTTCTGGGTTTAAATTTTGTCTATGAAATTTATGTGTAAAAAAATAAACAAAAAGTTAACTTCGACTGTTACAGTTCAAGTATGTAGCAAAAGTGGAACATTCCTTTCTTTTTAAGAAAAATTGCTTTTTGTGTGTGGTAGTGAAAGATGTTTACGCATGAACTATTACAGATTCAACAATTACTTGACCAATCTTTGCGCAATAAGCTTGTAGTAAACATACGAAATGGACAATTATGACAAAGAATAAAATTGATAGTAATATAATTATAAGATAGGAAAACTGATGTTTCATTACAGATAGATGGCTTTTGGATTGTGTTTGTTGTATCAGGCTCGGTGCTGCTCATATTTGGTATCATTATGAGTATATGGCTGCCAGAATATGGTGAGTAAACCTTGCAATCACAAACTAGAAATAGTCTTTTGTAATATTTGGTTTCGAAACTATTTTGCATTTTCATAAAAATTTAATCATTTCAAAATCTCTTGAAATAATTGGCCGGTTCCGGCTCGTCAATTTTCAAACCTTCCGCAAAGTTTTAGGAAGGGGTTGTTGTAATGTATTGTGGTAAATGCGGTGGCATAAGCAATGAGAAAGCCAATTCATATTGATTTAATTAAACCATAAGGAAGTGAAAACTGCTGCAAATAGAAATACAAACAACTAAAATGCAGCTGCGTTGTAATTTGAACTATTGAAACCAAAAGTTCAGTCATTTGATTCTAGTTTAGTTCTCCGCAACTGAATAGAAATGAAGTGGTTTTAAGCAAATTTAAAACCAGTGTGACCATTTACATAAATGAACAAGTTTGCAAAAACTTGGTTCAACTTTTTACAGATGTTCTAAATTAGCAGAGAAAATCTCCAAGTGTAGGGTCAGATGCTCTGGGCTTTATATTCGTAATCCTAATAGAACATTAGATACAGCAAACCCATTGCTGGTTTTCTTAGCCACATTGGCAGTGGCTACTTTAAAAACTAACTTTCCTATTTCTCCTTTTATGTTTGACCCTTTTTTCCAGTTAACAATGATTTAGACCAAAAATAGTTTTTCTCTTTATAAATTGGCCACCTACCACCACCTCTGTCACTCGAAAGCATCAGAAAAAAAACCATAAACCTGAAAAACAATGGATCCTTAAATATTTGTTTTCACTTTTACATTTAAAAATCTTGAAGCTGCAACAACTTTGCACCCGCTGAACAATCGTAAATTAAGATAACTAGTTTTTAATGCGGTTAAAACCAATCTTTAGTAATGAAACCAAAATCAAGGAAAAAAACAATGAGACAGTTGAAAGTGAGATATTAATTTTATCTAGCTCGGAAAATAGTGTCAATAGCCACCTATGTTAACAATGGCCTGTATAATAGTAGTAAGAAGCGAGCAGATCTTTGTGATGGATTCTAAGGATTAGGTTCTCCTGGTTCCAAGTTTACTTTTAGTTGGCACCAGTTACCATGAGAACCTGTGAGGTACATTTTTTTGTGCACCAGTTGTTATAATTTTGAATTTTTGTGAAGTATTTATTGTGTAGGGTTTGTTCATATTGTGATTTGTATGTTGTTTTAGATGCATGGGTTTGATTATTTTCATAGGTACTGTTTTTGTGCAGCAGTTTTTCTTGTTTGTTGTACAAGGGTTGTTTTGGTTATTGTATAATGATTTAGAGTGGGGGGTTTGAGTATTGTATACAAATGAAGCGTTGTATTATTGCATAACTTTATTATATAGGAAACATTATAGATAAGCATCAAACATATCTACCGGTACCTCGAAAGAACGTACAGAAGAACTTACCTCTTTATTTATTTGCAGATATCTATAAACCTCCGGATGGATTTTGCACCAAAAAATTCTAGGCCAACTCTATTGATATAATTTTTGAAAAAGCGCTTTATCCCAAACGCTTCGTTTTATTGTTTTTTTTTAAATATTTGTTAATATTTACAGTATTTGACATTCGTATAATGGTTTCAAAATAGTCTTTTTTCTCATATTGATGAACAACTCTACAACATTGTCTTGTTGACACATACTTTGCCGATACTGTTTTGTCAAGACTTCTCCATACAGTATTTCCATATTTAAAATGTGCTGTGCGGCACAAAATAATATAGCTTGAAATGCCACTAGATATACTGCTTCCTGCAAAACAATCATGTTATCTTGTACGTATTTTTGGTATATCTTTGAAATAAATTCTTTTACATGTAGCATTTTTGATACGATATTGTTCTAAAATAAAAAAAAACATGTTAGTAACGGGTCATAAATATTGAAGTATGATAACAATTGAAAGCTATTTTTATTTTTGCTTAGTGCTAAATATTATTTCTATTAATTCTTACCTTATTACCGAAAATCCTACTGGTAGCTATGTAATGAATACTGCAGTAGGTGTTGTTTCTCCAGAAGCAGTTGCTGGGGTGAATGATACCTGTGTGAAAACATTACCTCTTAAACACTCAAATTTGCACCTATTAACCGTACAACAAATTATAAAACTTCCTCAAAAACCCTTTGAAACTTATAAAGATTTTCTTTGCGCCAACATCTGTTCATAATAAATACGATTTTTGCTCGAAAAAAAAATTTTTGGACCTGAAAACTGCATATATATTATAAAGAGCTTCTGCATGAAGAACGTGGTTTCTTTTGCAGACAAAAGAAGTTGCTTTTCGAGCTGAACAATATTGTTTTGCTCGCTCGAAAAATTTTGTTTCCCACTTAAAACCCTTTATAACATATACAGGTTTGTTTCGTGCGAAAACCTTTTTTTGCACGACAATTTTTATATATATTATGAAGGGTTTTCGCAGGAAAAATATTGTTTTTCCGCGCAAAGAATGTTTTTTTTTCAAACAAAAAGTTTTTCTTTCTCCTGACGAAAAATGTTGCTTTGTTAGCGCAAAAAATACTGTTTTTAGCACAACGAACCCTTTATAATATAAAAAAGACTTTGCACGAAAACTTTTTTTCTGGACGAACACTTTTTTTCTGCACGGAAACCTGTATATATATATACTATAAAGGGTTTTCGCGCAAAAATATTGTGTTTTTGTGAGAAAAATGTGTTTTTTTCAGCTAAAAAATGTTGTTTTTCCAGGCAAAGAATGTTGCTTCGTTTGCGTGAAAAAACGTTGTTTTTCACTCAAAAAGTTCTTTATAATATAAGCGGACTTTTTTTCGCGGGAAAAATGTTGTTTTTCAAGTAAAGAATGTGTTTTTCTAGACAAACAATGTTGTTTTGTCCGATGAAGAATGTCTCATTTTTTTTGGGCAAAAAATGATGGTTTTCAAGTGAAAATTCTTTATTATATATGCAGATGTTTTTCGTCCAAAAACGTTTTATTAGGACCAAAATCTTTGTATATACTATAAAAGGTTTGCACGCAAAATTTGGTGTCCTTCCAGCGAAATAAAGTTCTTTTGTTTTTCAGACAAAACATGTTGTTTTTTGCACGAGAAATTTTGGTTTTTTGCGCGGAAAACCCTTCATGATATATAAGTTTTTCACGCGAATAAACAAACTTGTTCAATTTCTTATATATTAGAAAAGACTTTTCACGTGAGACTTCCCATTGGTTTCAGCTCATGTCAACCGGTGCAAATTTAGCTATTTAAGAGCCATTGGTTTTAGACAGAAAGCATCCACTTCAGCAACAGTGACAGAAGGAACAACAACTACTACAGCATCTACTACAACTATTAGAAGGATTCTCTGCATTAAGGTAAGAAATAACAAACAATCGTTTAACACTAGCTGAGACACTCAACTTGCCACGCTATGGAGTTTCTATCTTTGAATTGATTACAATTAAATAATAATAAATATATCTCATTTATATTTTATATTGTTGTTTTTAGAATGAATAGTCGAGTTGTTGAAAGTCAATTGGTGGATGAAGAGCCAAAGTCCCAGCAAGTTTTTTCTCTACCATCATCCCCCATCTTGGAAACCCCACCAAAAAAAAGAATAGTCAAAACGCTGAAAGTCAATTGATGATTGAAGAGCCGGAATCCCACCAAATGTTTTTTCCAGTACCGTCTCCCATCAGCGCTCCTCTTTCAAACAGAACTCTACAATCTCAAGCATCAAAATGCCGTGTTGATGGTTTGAAAAGGACGAGTCAAGATGATGAGACTATGGATGATGACAAAGAGTCAAAATGCAAAAGAAGAGTTGTGATGGATGTTGAAGACGACACATTTCTTCGTCACACTAAGATTCCCTTTCAGGATGCCAAGAGCAACAGCCTGGCTAGCCTCACCAAAAAGAGCACCTCCCTGCTAAATGCTGTGACTCAAGAATGTCAAAAACTACTGAAAAAAACAGCAGCAGTTTGAAATCTACAAATACCAACAGTCATGCAGATATTAACCGTTGATTTTTTTGATGAAGCAATGAGCAGCATCACCTACAACTGTCGGAAGGATAAAAAAACAGTTCTATTGAAGAGTGACATTCCAAGTGATGTAGGATTGCTCGTTAATAAAGCTAAGCAATCACATCCTAAGGCATTGATCTACATGGGCGACGGAAAGATTGGAAAAGCAATTTTTCGAACTGCCAATGGATATGGAGGTTGTTTAAAGTCTTCTAAGGATGCATTCAACATATTGTCAGGCAAAACTATGAGACAAATCAAGGCTTATTTCAATATTGTTCATCTTACGATTTTCCACTAGATAATGTCATAAGTTTTGAAAACCCCGGAATGTTAAGAAAATGTGACACCCGATGGAACAAGACTGCCAAGACTCTTGTGTCTCAATACAGATGCATGATAGATGGAGATTTGCTGATTGTAGATGTCTACATCCCCTCTCAGATAGCTTCAGCAAGTGGTTTTGGAAAAACGTGGCGTTATTCAATTCAAAGGTCTGATTCAAATTGATGACAACACAACTTCCTACAACGTCGTCCTACTCGCAGCTATTCAAGCCTTCATTCAGGCCTCCGACCTGATAGATAGTATGGAACATCATATCTCTCTCACCTCTTTTGATCATGCCAAAAAATAACGCTGTCCAAGGCAACAGATCCAGAACCTTATCAGAAACTCAATGGAGTTGTATCACTACCTATGATGGTAAGTTTCATTCATTCTACCATATAGTAGTCAAAAGCAATTTCTAAGCTAAGTCCTACGCCGTTGTATGGTCGTCTCATTAGTTACTATGTCTTTTAGATCTAAGTAAAGAATGTTTCCTGAGAGGGAGAAAAAAGATAGATAGACTCTTATTTGCCTCTTGCAAGAGATTAGCTTGACATTAACTTCGAGGCATTTCACGTCATTTTCGTCATTATCGATACAAAATACTACACCAGCTTGTATTTTATAACCGTTTATTTGTTTTAACAAATAAAAGTTTATTATAATAATTTACTTTAGCAATTTACTTAGCAAACTGGTTCCTTGTATGTGCAATCCATCTATTCCTTCTGGTGTATTTTCTTGTGTAAACTCGAATAGGATAAATCTGTAGGATAAATCTTCATATTGAGTGATCTCTCATCTCATTGTTTCCTATGACTCATAAGCTTTTCACAATATCATTCATATTCCATCCTCTGCTTCTCAGTAAACAAAAGTATACGCAGTAATCACCGCATTTAGTTGACAAAAATTTTTGCACCTGCATCTCATTACTTCGTATCGAATCATTTCCTCTCTGTCTTGTCAGCAACTGGCTTACGTCTAGAGGTCGTCCAAACGAGTCAAAAAATTTCACTCCAAAATCATCAGCATACACAGCTAACCAATGGTCTCCGGGTTGATGAGAACAATGAGTGTTGAATAAAAACAGCTTGTTGGAAAATTACAAATTTGCTTCCAAAACTGATCTCTGGCTCTAACGTGAACTCCCTTGGTGCGAGAGATATCATCTGAAAATGATATAGAATGAATATGTATGGTATTCATCTCTAGCCTATTGTTTAGAGCACAACGTCACCCGCAATAGCTAATTGAAGAATGCTACCCATCTCCAGTGCACCGTCCTTTATAAAGTAGGCTACCAGGGACAAACCTTCAGCTGTGTTGGTGCTAAACTGAACTTCTACACTCATCGTGACATTTTTCATCGAGTGAAAGCCTTCTTTGAGAAAATAACTTATCAAATCGAATCCATAAATCATGGTGACATCTAGATATTGTTCCCTTGTAACGCCTATACTTGCACCATATAACAAAGATCTGCTTGTGAGTAAAAATTGATGATATTCTCGCCCGAAGGTTTCTTTGATATAGTTTGGTTCATATCTCCTTCCAATCGTGCAATCACCAACTCTCAATACAATACTCTTGACATCAGCATGCTGCATCCTATACGGGTTCTTGGTGAAACGCCCGCTCAGAGCGTTGTGATCGACCAATCCTAAATAGATTTGCTTGGGTTTCTGTTTGTTCTCTTCCAATGTTGTTATGTCAATCTGACTCACTCCACTGCAAATTCCATACAATTTAAGTCGCTTTCGCTCAATCGGATAAATAAAGTTGTGTCCTTCCAGCACCAAACTGAGTTGAGAGTTTTGTATTGCAGGGTTTACCTTGACTTTGCAAATATGTAGTTCAAACTTGTCGATTCTGATCTTTGCTCCTCCAGCTGGTGAGTTGGTGGTGAAAAACAAAGGCAGTTTGCCTGAAAATCATTCAAACTCCAGTTGGATAGTGGGACCTGGAACTATAAGTTTTCTCTGATGAAACAGAGTGAGGTGAGGCTTGCCGCAAAACTCCAATGTCTTTCACCTCTGATGAATAACCTTCGCTTTTTTTATCTGCAGTGCTGTGTTTATTGCTGTCTTTACCCGTCAAATTGTCGTACACCCAACCCACCAAAAGGCCCTGGTATTTATTTGTAGTTCAGCTAGTTTCGAGTTGTTGTGAAAAGTGGGAGCGCAAACCATAATTGTTGGCGCATTTAACAATATTACCTTCTATTGACATTATCAACTCCTTGAATATTCCGTGCATTGCATCCTACCATTACACAGGTGCATTGTCGTCGATATCTGCAATATCACTTCCATCGTCTCGGACAACAATAGGTTCGATTTGCAGAAACGAGTTGTAAAGATCTGTGTAGTGCTCAGTACTGACTGCTCCCCTGTCAACTCAATCCAGCCGTAAGGATCTCTCTACCGATATGTATGTAGGCTCTGTCGCAAACACATCCAGTGAGGGGTTCATGTTGCAGGAAGAACCTGCCAACTTGTTACCTGTCGTTCCATTTGAACTAGCCATCTTTTTGCGAGTGATGCTTGCTCGAAGCGTTGACACTTAATGAAGACAAATTTCATCCTCCAGAGTCTTTATAGATGATTCCGTGCTTGTTAAAATATGAAATGTCAACGGTTGCCCGGTCTTTTCTTGTTTTTTTGGAACCTCTTTTTTTCTCCTCTCAACCCAATTTGGACGCACTGCACTGAGTACATCTCCTCCAAGATCATTCAGCTCTTCCAATCGTCCCTTCTTTGCAGATGTTGCAAAACTTTGTCCGCCGAGGAGAAAGTTTTGCAACATCTGCTACCTACTACCTACTACCTAGCGCTCTTACCCAAACTCATTGCTCCTCTCTTTAGCAGAAGTGTTGCTGATTTGAGTAAAGCTGAAAAAATACTACCAAGTCCATTACCTCTCATACTAGGCATCACTTGTCGACCGCTATACAATCCGATTCAATTCCCAGCTTGCATTTTGTAGTACTCTTTGAAAAAATCTTTCGAGTCTTTGAGGATGTATCGTACCAAACTCAATATTTCTTTCTCTAAAGTGAGCTGTCAACACGAATTTTCTGCCATCAAATGGTATTCGCTCACAGTCGTCGCTCGTTATAAGCACTTGGATGAGATCGCTATTCACTGTTGAAGCATTGACGTAGAGAGGGTTTGTAAACTCTGTGTACACGACGGTGTTCTTCTTACCGTGTACTGGTACTACTCTTAGCAAAGGTGCATTCGTATCACCTACCATCCTATTGTCGACAATGTTGGAATAGACGTACAAAAAGGTTAGGCCAAAATTTGTATCAGGTGATGTAACATTTTTGTATCTACCTCGGGGATATGCAGTGTTCCCACTCGGTTAGAATCCAAAGATGTAAGCTAAGTATTTGGAAAAGCTCACTGCCGTATCAGGATCGTTGTTAGTTGCTGAACTCATGTTGGTTACCTTGTCGTAGGAGATGGCAAACTTTTTTGTCTAAACTCATTTCACGCATTCTCTTTTGTATAATCTCCTCCAACTCTTCCACACTATCGTATCTCCCATTACCAATTAGGATGAATGACTTTTTGCTTCTACCGGAGATGTTCGTCTTTTCAAGATATATTTTACCTTTGATGACATTTTTCCAATTATTAAAGTACAATATATCTAGCAGAGCTATTATCCATTTACCACCAATGATATCCGAAGAATTATACAGTCTCACTGTAAAATCAGAGTTCGTGTTATTAGGAAACTCTCCAGTACTGGAGTTTGAGGGTAAAGTTATCAGCATCGACATTTTACCAACTTATGGTGGTTACAACAAGCGTTCATTCCTTATAAACTACTCATCCACCCACTTGTTGAACTTTTTTCCGTAACCCAAACATTTGACCAGTATTGGTCTTTTACCTCTCCACATTCTTCTTCCCAATATCTTTTCAATTCTGAAAGTTGTAGGTTTTGATACCTTTTGCAACTTTTTCTTGTAAAATATACCATCAATCATCTCTCTGGCCAGATCTTTTATCAGTTATACGATAGGTTTTTCATTGGTTGGCATATTATAAAGAGCTCGATGATCCAATTCGAAGTGTATCCTCTCTCACATAATCACCAACTTTTAATTTTAGTTCTTTAGCCAAACTGTGCTAACCTCCTACATACACTCGATTCCCCACAAGCTCATGGTTTTGAAAATTTACATCATTCGGTCTCATACCTATAGCATTGTGAACAGTATTGTTGCAGGCGCTAACCATATCGGGTCAAACATCAATGTATCTGTCATCACCGTTGTCCATCATATATCTGTAAATATTCTCTTTCAAAGTCCTGTTAAAACATCCAACCATTGATGCCTTTATTGTCTCATTTTTGGTTGTAAAGCGTTTGGCTTTTTTCTCCGCCAGAAGACTCCTGACATTAACATTACCAAACTTTTTACCTTTATCTGATTGTAAAGCCTTGTAGTTTTGTCCATCAAGTATCATTCTCAATCCTCTGGCTACATTGTGTCCTGCTTTGGAGATGCATGGAACAACCCAACTTTTTCTAGATAGAAAATCAACTGCTGTCAGTAAAATTTCTGTTTTGTAGTTTTCTACTTTTCGAGAACACACATCCATCAAATCTACTTGAATCTGCTCTCCTATTTCAGCTATAGGTGTAGGTTGACACTTAAACTTTGTAGTTACGTTTTTGTATAAGGTGTAGGCATCCTCTCCACCCAGCCATTTGCAAATTCTTTTTATCTTCTCGTTTTCCACGAGCTTTCAGCAAAGCTGTAGGTCCTCGTAGGGGCGTATTTAATGTGAGATTGTAATAAAGCTCTTTTAACGCGTCAAAGTCTATTTTTCCAGTGCCTGGAATGACCAAAACCTTCCTATACGTGCTTGCCGTTGTTATCTCCTGACAGTTGTGATCCCTTGATCCGATAGCACGCTAAAAATTTGCTGTAGTTTGTGCTTCTTGATTGTATCCTACCACCATCGATAAAAACACCACGCAGCAAAGTTTTGGAAGTCCTAGAATTCAACCAATTTTCTTCAATTTTGAGTATGTCCTTTTCTGAGTCGTACATGCCAATTTTTTTCAATCGCTCTAACAATCTGGCACCAATCGCTTGAATGCCTTTCTTTTTTGTTATACTAGATACTTTTTCTCAAACTCTTTTAAACAACCCTTCTAACCTCTCTAATCATCTTCCTCATCGGCAACAACCACACCATCAAACATGGATAAGTCATTATCGGTATCAAACAATCTTGTTCTTATTGGAGGTATCTCATTAGCGTGTAGCACTGAGGTAGAGGAAGTAGATTCACTTGGTAAAAGGTTGACAGCCTTGTCATCAATAGCCGTACTCTTAGCCAAAGGAAATTTAGGCTGTGTTTTTGGCTTCTTGGCAGGAGACCAGTTATCCATTCGTTGGTGTTTACTTTTAAGTTTTCAGATGTCACTCAAATACCTACTCTAGTTTTGAACATTTTCGTCTAACTTTTCTTATTCGGAGAAAGAGTTTCCAGCAAAGCATTTTACTTTCTCTTCATATCTCTCACTGATATATCTTCCATAGAATTATAATACAAAGGAGGTGTGTTTGTATTTTCCTATGTCACTCTTTCATTTTCAGCTTTTTCAATAATCTAGTGTACTCATTTTCAGGCACTAAAAAGTATCGAGGAGAAAATGTTAAATGCTGAAGGTTCACATTTTTGGTTTTATTGATGATAAAACTGGTGCAATAGGAGATTTTATAGCGTCTAAAAGACTACCTCTTCCAGTCTGAGTCAAAATTTTACACTTATCATCAACTGTTCCTTTAGCTGTTAAGTTGCGTAGTTACTTCTTGTAGCACTGCAACTCAATAAGCTGTTCCGATTCTAGAGGAACGTTACCTAATATAAAGTTTTTAACAGTTTCTAGCTTTTCAGCTTTTTTCGACTATAGCAATTTTTCTTCTCTTACTCAGATCATCCAGAGCTAAAATAGCCATTCTGTTCCTCATTATTCTTGTTGAGAGATTCATCTTATTCTTCCTTCTAATACAGTCTTCAATAATCCAGGAACAACTGAGCTGATGGTAGGTCTTAGTAGGGAAGCTAGAAGTCTTCCTTTTTGCAATACAGCTTTTTTATCAATTACCGCTGAGCTCCTAACCAGATTTTTTTTTTAAGCAATATCCTTCGGACTTCGTTGCAATCGGTTATACTGAACAATTGACACTGGTATCGTTGTATCTATAACAGCTTTAGCACATTCCATTACCGTCATAATGAGATCTTTTTTGCATTAGCTATTACAGACTTTTGAATCAGAGCAGATGCAGTGTTGAGTGATAACAATAGCGAAGCATTTCTTCCCATTTTGTTTACAGAACTTTAATCATTATATTACCAATGTGTTACACAGTTGAATAACAAAATACATGTGAGATGAAACAAATAGTAGTTGTATTTATATACTTTTACTTAGGTACCTATAATATCATAGGTTAAGTTGATGCGAAGTTTCCCAATAGTCTGTGTTGATCGTCCGTTTGCTGAGTCTTGTCTATCCGTAGAAGAGAGGATCGTTTCTTTGTCGCTTGTTCAAAAGCCTCTTGTAAATTTCCGAGAAAGCATTGTCGAGCTAAACAGGAAATCGAAAAAGTGTCTCTAGAGTTTTTAAAAAAAAAGAATAGTGACTATTCAAAGAAATTGTAGGGTTTCCTTTTAAAACAGATTCTGGACCATAAAAAAACACTTATGTTCGAATGACAACTGTTTTGTGTATACAAAGCATTATCATCGACTTTGCCAGAAACTTTATCCATCAAATCATCAATTATCAATCATCCCCGGGAAAACTCATCGTTATATCAATTATTCCTTCATGAAATCCCACTTTGGATGCATCATCAAAGGCTTTTTGATAGGCTCCATTACAGTAATGTATTTCTACTGGTGGAGGATAAGCTACAGTCTGACTAGTTATAATCATTCGTAAAATCGCTTGCGTTTTCCCTGATCCAGTCTGACCCGCAATCATTGCTGAAAAAGGAGAACGCATCATCGTGTAAAGAATTTCCGCATTAACATTTATGATAAAGGAGTGGTTCATCATCTGTTAATAATTTCATTTATGATTCGATCGGGAGAGGGTCTCACAATTTGTATTTCTTTGACAGCATTTTCATATATACTAAACTCAGTAACGCCTCCAAAAGTAGAAAGTCCTACGAGCAATACCAAGATCGTCACCGCTATTAGCGCTTTTCGTTTCAGACTCGGCAAAATATCTACAATGTCACTCGTAGTACCATCAACAGTATCATTTTCATTTATCACTCTCATCTCCACATCCTCCTTTGTCGTCATGTTACCTTTCAATAGCAATACAATAACATAACACCTCATTTTTATACAATACTCAAACCCCCCAATCCAAATCATCATACAATAATAAAGACAACCCTTGCACAACAAACAATGAAAACTGCTGAACAAAAACAGTACCCATGAAAATAATCAAACCCATGCATCTAAATCAATATAAAAATAACAATATAAGAAAACCCTACACAATAAATAGTTAAACAACATTCAAAATTATAACACCTGGCGCATACAAAAATGTACTCCACAGGTTCTCATGGTAACCGGTCCCAACTAAAAGTACACTTGGAACCAGGAGAACCTTATGCTTCAACTCCATGACAGAGATCTGCTTCTTTCTTACTACTTATAATCCAAAACCTCACTAGTCAAAAATGAAAACAGATAAGAGAACTTCTTTCATTAGGTTAACATTCAGACTGTGCATATCTAGTAATTTTGCCAGCACCAAACTAGAGTGATTAGACAACGGACTACTTGTTTTTGCTCTGGCTCTGGAGGCTTGTATGCCATATTGCGGTAGATTTTGGTGCGTGTCAGTACTAAACTGCTAGTTTGCTAGCAAAACACCAACCAGGCGCGCTCTAAAGTTCTAACCTCAGTAGAATGACCTTGCTGTGCCAGTGGCACAGCTTGCAGGGCCGGTATTGACCCCTGCAGGGCACTTAGTGACCCCCTGACAGACCCGGTATGGTGATGACTTTAGTACTGATGAATAAAGCCACCGAGCCACTGAGCACAGAGCACTGAGTCATGGGCTCTGTGCTTGCCAACTGATCTGGCAGTAACTGATCATTAGTTGTCGCTGTCATACCGACACAGTGTCCCCGCTGGACACAGTGTCCCCTCCGGAGAGAGGTATAATACTTGACATTGGTGAAATTTTGGGGAAACCAGACCAAAATCCATTGCAATAGTGCTACGTTCACCAAACTTGAATGACTAGATGCAGCAATACTTGTTGCTGCTCCAGGGACGGGTATGCAATAGTGTTACTGCCACTTGCTCATATAAAAGAACAGAAAAGCACCAGCCAGTTTATTGAATGAGCCTAAACAAAAACGGTAGTAATAATTCACAGCTTACCTTTTCCTTTAGTAAAATCTACTACAGAGATGAGTGCACAGGAAGAGACAACTGAAGCTACTATCAGCTCACAGGTATGTAGGATATCAAAGTCTATTACAATCCCAGTTGGTTGCACGTTTCTCATTACCAAAGTTATCTTAAATGTTCCACCATGTTCTGCCTATAAACAATGTAATATAACAGCGTTCATATTACATATAAACATAAATAAGACGGTATAATAGTGTTTTACGCTGTTTTACTTGAAAAGCTGCTTTCTGGGTAAACTAATTCAACTTTCCATTTAAATTCACTGTAGCCTTATAAAAATTAACTCAAGATTATTATTTTTTTACCCTGCCTCATGCTACTTGTGTTTATCGACCTAAATGATGAGCGGAGGTAACGATACTAAATGAGCGGGGCTCCAATCAGATTCTTCTATGTTAAGAGTTTACTGTCAAGCAATGATTGGTTGAATGAAATCAGTATATCTGTTGATTGGCCGATGCAGTAGTTGAATATTATCCTCAATAACTCACATAACAACGTATTGAAAGTTTTAAAAAATGAAAGCTGCTGGTACTGAACGTTTTTTAATAGCTATAAATTAAGTGAGAAGAAATAGGAAATCATAGGATAACTCCCACTATGGTATGCTGTACATAGATCTATTCACTGCTATGTATAGGAAACATGATTGGTATTGTATGATTATTAATATTCATTGTAATGTAAATATGGATAACTTTTAGATATGCACAATAACGAGGTGTTTATTCATATTTCAGTAATCAATAAATGAAAATGTTGTTTTATATGTATTTCAGAGTAAAAGGGTTAGATTCCCAAAAACATTTCTTTACACATAAAAATTCTATGAATTACTGTTGAAATCTATCTTGATTTTGAGAGCGACCAAAGTTATCGCTTAACACCACATGACCAATCTCTTTCTAATCAAACTTGTCGGTTTAACAGTTGAATCTATGCATAGATAAAAGTGCTATAAACCTGTGAGTTTTTTGGTGCTTTTGAATGGTTTTGAAATTGTCAGAAAACATGGTATTTGGAAAACACCCAACTAATGCAGTGTACAAAATTAGGTTACAGGCACAGAGTTCGATTAAACAAAACTTTTGATCTAAATTTTTTCAACATCTACCACCAATTTGGTGATTTTGAGCTGCTATTCTTTTGTTTATAATTCATTTCATAGGTGCTTATTGAGCGTTTTAGGTTCTGTGGTTAAATAAAATAACCAGTAATACTCAAAGTTTACCTTATGAACTATTGATTGTCATGAATAAAATTTTAGCAAGGATATGTCAGAAACTAAACATAGTTAGCCATAATTAATCAATTTGACAAAAAAACTATTATAACTTTTATCAAAAATTTAAACTGCTAGGTCTTTTGCAGCCGGACTCTGTTGAAGTCGCTCAACCTTTAAGTAGAAAAGATTTGTACAAAAGAATCCTACAACACAGGAGGATGGTGCTAGGTATAGTAGTGACAATGTTTTCTGCGATTAGCTGGTATGGTTTGGATCCAATATTGGAACCTGAGCTAAGGAACAGTGTAAGTTTTTTGTATTCCTTATACAAAGCCCTAATAATCATGCCTTCCAAGACTGTGATGCCTTTTGGGTTCATCAAGGGTGATTTGTAGCGGATTTTACCGATGCACCACTTCTCTACTAATGTTTTCACATTCAAGCACTCAAAGTCTGACAATAGACAATCCACCTTCACGCAGAGGTGACCCTGTGCAGAGATGGCACTGAAAACTAGTTGCAAAGGAGTACCCTCAATTTTGACAACTGTAACGAGCCCGCGGCTCAGACGTACACTTGGAGCTTTTGAGCAGTACAGACATTTATTCTTATCCCGAATAAGAGGTGGCAACACAGCAATGACATGTCATGATATGCAACGAACTGAACCAAAGCTCTGCCTTTTATAGGCAGAGTTACAGGAAGTGACAGGAAATGTTTGACCTAGTTTGCCAAACACTCCAATCACACATAAGAAATACATCTTCAAACCATTAGCGTAATAGATGAAAATTCCAGCCGAGAATAAGTGGATGAATATATTAAGATGAAATAGTGCCCAGAAGTGAGGGGCGGAGTCTGTGGGCATCTCAGCTAGTAGTAGCTATGCGTCTCTTTCTTTTAGAGTGCTCAGTCTTTTCTGGCCTTGAATCTTCATATCGCGACTGCTGAGAAAGATAGTAATCTGGATATGAGTCCTAGAGGTCCTTAGGCTAAGTTTATTTTCTCAGGCTATGACAGCCATATTGATGCCGGCCCAAGATAGGTTCTCAGGACAGGTATAGTAATGAAGCAGGGCCAGTGTAGTAAATAACGATTCTATTGCTTATATATTAGCAAATAGGTTAAGTGCAATCAATGCCGGTCTTGGCAATTGCCTTCAGGAGGCATGCTTGCTGCCTACAGGGTATCAGGGAGACTTTATAAAGTGGTGGTCACGTATGGTGACTGGTAAACTCCACTACAGATTTTAAATGAACATGGAAAAGCAGCATGAGGGTTGGTGATACATTTGTTTGTCATTTCTGTAACCAACAGAGGAAAGTTCACCGCTGTAAATTCTCATGGTTTGTTAAAGATGTCACGTAATTTTTTCTCTCAAATTTTGTTGCGCACGATTCAAATTCATAATTTCACATTTTTATATTTAATTACAGTATGGATTGTCAGAGGAGATGAGTTCCCTGGTGTTTTTTTTACTACCTGGCGCTTTTACATTAATGACTCCAATCACTGGAAAGATTATCGGACACAGAGTGAGTATTGTACAAAACTTCTTTAACTCAAACCACATGTTTCTTCTGGTGTAGATAAGAAAATTTTGAGAGAGCATTTCTTGAGTCAATTATTAATTGAGAGATTATTTTTACAATAAGATAAAAGCTTTAAAGTTAAGTTGACTGGCAGCATTTTTAGAAAAAACACACTGCACCAGAGCATTTCCATTTTGAACTTATGTAATGACCAATTCCAGCTGCTCAGCTGAACAGATTTTGTGTTGTAATTTCTCAAACAGTTAACTTTGATTATTTGCATTTTTGAACAAATATAATAAACTGTATCATAAACACTTGCATACCACATGCGCTATTATTATTCTTTTATACAACTACCCCAAGGATTCTTCAGAGCCTACGTAAATTAAATGGAATGTAGGGGAATAATGTTTAGGTGTTCAAACGGTTTATAACACTATTGTCATGTTGTTACTTGAATACCTTTTGTTATTTTTTGGAAGCATTCTCGGCTAACAAGAGATATTTCCGGAATATGTATTAGAAGTAGCGATAAATCTTTTTTGTTAATGCTGATATCAAGTACATGGTTGATTAGAGCCTCTCTTGGCATATTGATTGGCTGTTTGATGGCTAAGTTTTTAAAAACGATTTTTTATTTGTAAGCTAAAATTCTTCTGTTTTTTTAGACGCTTGGTATCAAGAAAACCTAAGTTCTTCACTGTTTGTGGAGTAAATATTTTTTTTTTAATTGATCAATTCATTTTATTATTTGAAAATATTTTTGTGCTTCAAAAGTGATCCAATGAGCTAATAAAATCCATTAAGTTGTACTGCTCTTTAAAAAATTGCTATGAGTAATTTTACTGATTGCAGTTCTACAACTAGTCATCTCAGCAAACAAAAGGTTCACTGATGGAGACATTGACTTACTACATACTCATAAATGTTTTGGTTTAATTGTAACAATAATTCAGCATAATTGCAGTGTACTGCCTTTTCAGACACACTTTCATTGACTTTATTGATTGCTATATTTCATTTCTAAAACAATACTTGCAGAAGTACAGTGTGGACAGTTTGAATGTGTTATGTTTGGGTTTCACTTCATTGGTTGCCACATTTCTACTTGCTGGACCAGCTCCTTTTCTGCCTATCTCCAAAAGGTAATATGGTATAACAGGACTACTCACTAACAAAATAATAGGCGTTTTCGGATCGAGAACATTCATGCCAAAACAGCGAGTAGAAAACCTGATTTTTGGAACTTTATGCTGAACGATGGTTTTACCATTCAGGGGGTTGTTCACTGTACATAAAGTTCTGCTATATTAAATATTTTTGCATAATATGAGCCCTTTTACGGCAGCTACCATTTGCGCTTAGATGCAACATACACATATATTAACTATAAATAATAATTTTTATTTTTATTATTATGGATGGTAATAAAATTTATTTTTCATTTATTGAAGTATTATAATTGCTTATTGTTATAATAGTTATTTATAGGTGTTATTTTCGGTTTTTAGTTAGTAAACAGATAGAAAATGATGATGGCTTTTAAATAATTAACACTTGACATCCTCTGGGGGCGGTCATATTTTCATTCTTTTCAGACGTTTTGCGACTAGTTGACAAGAAATAAACACAACCCCTGATATAGAAGTTTTCGTTTTTGAACGTTCAACTCACAGAAATTATGCCAAGAAAAAACGTCAAAGTTGCAATCGGAAGCACATACCCGTACTAATTTTTTCGAGACATGCACGTTCTTGATCCGAAAATGCCTAATGTATCTTATCAACTACTTTACTTGCATAACAAACAATAAAGTTGTTGCATTAAAAGTTGTTTCTTCTGGTGATGGAATGTAATGGTAAATGATTTGCTTTTGATACTACAACTGTTCATGATATGTGTACTAATTTGAATGAGGTTACTTAGTAGGCTTGCAGCTTTCCTTTAGCATTCACAAATTGCCTTGGGTTACATTTCAGGTTATGGTTGTTGCTAGTGTGTCTAACTATTCAAGGATTTGGCAGCAGTTGGACTTTTGTACCAGGACAAGATCTTATGTTTGATGTAGGGTGAGTACTTAGACTTTGAAAATGCATTTCTTAATAGATCTCTTGTTTACTTGAATGGGAGTGTAAAGTTGAGAGCTATCTCTCTTTGAACTTTCTACGTTCAACCGGAAACAGCTATCAATCGTAGTAGATAACATGATAAGTTTAAGCAGACTCAAATATTTTTCCTGATAGCTGTCACAGTGTCAATCAATTTCTATGATGACATGTCCCTTAAAAAATCTTGAGATGATTTTGAAGCACAAGGGCATCAAATTTATTTGCGAAAAGAAGAATTTGTAATTTTAATCATTTTTTACATTTGTTATTAATTAAAGCTATCGTAGTCATTATAGCCAATGCTTTTTTTTCTAAAGCCATTATTAATACAATTATTTTTTTCTTATAGTTCTGATAACTATTTAAATTATATTTGTAGTGTTAACGACAGTTGGTATAGTCATTCATGTTTATTATTGAATTATTATTATTATTACTATAATAAATATTTATATTAATAGCTACACTCTTGAAGAAACAAAATTTTTATTATGATAAATTATAATTGGTTTTCAAATAAATTATTATTATTTTAACCAAATACAACATTTAATTTTTATTGCAATTCATAATGATAATATAGTAGTTTAATTAATGATACTTGTATTGTTTCCCCCCACATACACAGGAAAATCCGCTTACACATCACTGATGAGTTGATGCTAGAATCAGTGGAGTGTGTAACACAAAGGCCTTTTCATGTCATCAGTGGTTTTACATACTCCTTAATTATCGTTGGTGGCATGTATATCGTTTTTCAATACTGCCTCATTGTGCTTATCAAATATTTATCCTCTCCCGCAACACTAATATGACTAAAAAATTCTATAAATGTAATCTTTTATAGCCTGGTGAACTGGTGTGTTGTCCAGTTAAGCCTGTTTTCCATACATTTTGCAGCCAAATCGTGGCTGATCGGAGTCGCTTCACCACTGCGAGCCATTACATCGCAACACCATACACATCAATTGCTAATGAGGCATGCGCACTGACTGTTGCTAGGACAACACTTAGTTTGCCATAACAATATTAAATAAGTTGTTGTTCTATTTTTAAATTCATCAAAAAGTCTATACTGATTATTTATTTCTTATATTACTGAAAAATTGAAAAAAGTTAACTTATTTCGCATAACAAAATGTCACAAAAAAAAATTAAAACTTCGAATAAAATTAATCATTCATAGCTCCCATGGTTATAAAATGCTAAAGTAACCTTTTATGATTTGGAATAACATTGTTAGTTTATTAAAAAGTGTTGGCAAATAGGGGGAGATTATCAATTTTTGACCAAGGATCTTAGAACGGATCTTTAACCGTTACTTACTGTCTCCTGTCTCATGTGGAGTAATGACCTTGACACAACTGTTGCGAAAGAGTTAGGAAATTAGCAGCACCAGCGGTACATCCCCAGTCATGAATCCCAGTAATCTCGCAGCGCAACCATGTCGCATGAATTTTGGATTTTTCCAATATTCAACTGATCTCGCTCGACATCGCCCGACCTGGATTCACATAGATTGCAGTGGGAGCGCAACTCCTCACATGTGACATATGGCGGGCTGCCACATGTGTGAGAAGTTGGCTTAATATCAAGCACAGCACACTTCAATAAGCTGCTTAGTCTAGTTGACACATCATAACTCAGTATTTGTGCTTTATAAAAAATGGGAATAAGTGTTAACTAATCAGTTTTTATGATAAAATTCTATTTTTCTTGCTTCCAAACATTTTTTTAGAAGCTGAGGTTGCAGTTTTTGAAAGTTGTAACGTTTTGCAACTTTTTACATTTCAATTTCAAGTTTTTAGAAGATGCTGGACCAAAATATTTTTGTAAATTATACAAAATTTTTCTTGCAAATAATTATGAAAAAATGAAATCTGCTCTTTAACTGGTCATTTATTGATTTGATGTATTCCAATGTTAAATACTTGCAGACGGCTGAAGCTTGCAAACCAAGGAGACACTGTCAGGGCAAGAGCTTTCATTTCAGGTTGTTGGAGTGCTTGCTATTCAGAAGGGTGAGTGCTCTAATACACAATCTATATCAGGGAGTAACATCTCACCAATCATTATTTGACCATGTTTTACTTACAAGCCCAGCTCCCAACAAAAGCGAATAAAAATATCGATCAATCAGTAATTGCTGTACCCAATTAAGCTCAAACCTGCTTGTTGGTGAGTTAAACTTTGCTAATTATTACACATAACATCTAGTGAATAGAAATAATTGAAACTTTCTTATTACGTAATAAAGTTATTTATGAAAATTACTATCAAAGTAATCAAATTTAATAATGGTAATTTTGTAATGTTAGTGACATGGATAATTTACCAATTGCTCCACATGATTTACCAGGGGGTGACACAGTCTGAAACCCAAGTATTGAATTAAAATTATTGTAAATTAGCAGCATGAACATGCATTATAAATAGTTGAAGAAAAGCAATGTACTCCACCCAGGGAGTTGAAACTCAGGTTAAACCGGAGTAATATCAGATCATGGCATAGCCTTAAGGCTGGTTCACAGGAATCGTGAGAAAACTGTTCTGTGAATGTTTTAGAAGTCGCCAAAAACAAATCTGCAATTACTCATCGCACAGCCGAGCTCGTTGGCATGAAATAGTGCTGGCGTTGGATGTCTGACATTTTGAACTTTGTCACCGCAATATTAGCAAAAAATCACCATCGCGCTAGATGATTGGACAATTTAACACCGTTAATAGCCAAGGGCTCGCTGCATGCATATATTAATGTAGAACTGGCTGATAATGGGATTAGTAATAAAATGACAGAGAAAGCCGCAGACAGTGGCTTGATGCATTACATACTACAATATCTCCCAGTTACACCCAAGCAAGACGAAAGTGCTAACGGTGATAACTATGTCATGAAAAAAGAATAACTGATAGCTTGAAATTGATAAAAAAGCGATATTATGTATTCATTATAATTGATTAATGATATGACATAAAATAAATAATGTATTTTTTGTTATAGTTATTATAAGTAACGGTCAATATCATGTGATAGCACTGTTTATTTTCAAGTTTCTTTTATAACATAGTAATGATGATGGTGATCATTTAATTAACTAACTAGTAATTTTTATTATCATTGTATTATTATTTTCATTATTAACAACATCTATGCCAAACATTTAGTTATTCTTGTGCATTGATTTTAAATAATTTACAATTTTATTGCAATTTTACTCTATCATAATACATGATGACGTCTGATTGCTTTTGACTCCCATATTTCTAATGTACTGCTCATAACTTAATTAATGACGATTCATTCAGCTTGTTCAATCATTTTTGCGTACTAGTACTAGTAGTAGAACAATGATCCTGCGTACAGCATCCAATGCAATTCTATTGGTTGAGAGCAAAGACGCAATCGCACGGAGGAGCGTGTGTGAACAACAACATAATGAGAGTGCGTCATCACTATAGCAAGTACAAAAATCCAAATTACGGTAGAGTGATTTTTCACAGTTCGTGTGAACCAGCCTTTATTCACTCATTCCACTCCGTATTAGTTTGCTCCAAGCATTTGCTGAAACATAAACCAAGTTGTGGTAAGAATGCCGTAACAAACCATTTTAATGTGTGGTTTGGATCAAAACTGAATCTAACAGAACAGCCAAAAATAAACTAAAATCAAATCATTTGTATGCGTACTCAAATCAAATGAAATTATTCTCAAATAATGAAAAGTATTGACGTGACAGGTATTCGAACCGCAAGATGATCCAAACACCAGTGATTTGTGCACAGTTCTGGGTATTTGCATATACGACAGACATGCTTAACTATAGTCCTGTTTGTTTTCATCAGATAGCCATGAAAAAAAAGGAATTTCTTTTTCTAACAAAATTATATCCCAAGTCATAAAAAGTTTCCATGCTTTCCTCTATTGTTACTTAAATTTGCTTTAATTGATTCCATGGCTTATAGTATTTTCATAGTGTAAATGAAATATCTATTCCAAGTATGAAACTCTTTGAAACTTTGTAGAATCTGTATTGGAATGGTTATACCTGGAGTAATACAGGAAGCTGCTAGTTGGGCCTGGGCTACAACTTTCTTCTCGATTGGTTCGGGAATCTTGTTGACAATTGTGATAGCTGTGAAGGTGTCTGAGATAAAGAAGCCATACAAAAACAGTGACAATAAAATCGACACAGACCTAAATAGAAATTCAAAAGTTGAAAATGAGGTTTTAGAAATTGCGGAGAATGAAAAAGACATTGGCGTATGATATTTTCACCTAACTTTGCATGTCCCAGTAAGTCTGGATAGTCTACTGTGTGCTAGTGTGTGCCAGTATGTTCTAGTGTGTGCTAGTGTATGCTAATATGTGCTAGTACGTGCTAGTTTGTGCCAGTGTGTACCAGTATGTGCTAGTATTTGCCAGTATGTGCCAGTATGTGCCAGTATGTGCCAGTATGTGCTAGTATGTGGTAGTGTGTGCTAGTATGTGCTAGTATGTACTAGTATGTGCGAGTATGTGCTAGTATGTGCCAGTATGTGCTAGTGTATGCTAATAGGTGCTAGTACGTGCTACTTTGTGCTAGTATGTGCAAGTATGTGCTAGTATGTGCTAGTATGTGCTAGTGTGTGCTAGTATGTGCTAGTATGCGCCAGTGTGTGCTAGTATGTGCTAGTATGTGCCAGTGTGTGCTAGTGTGTGCTAGTGTGTGCTAGTAAGTGCTAGTCTGTACTAGTATGTGCTAGTATGTGCTAGTGTGTGCTAGTATGTGCTAGTATATGCTAGTATGTGCTAGTATGTGATAGTATGTGCTAGTATGTGCCAGTATGTGCCAGTATGTTCTGATGTGTGCCTGTGTGTGCTGGTGTGTGCCAGTATGTGCTAGTATGTGCTAGTACGTGCTAGTATGTGCTAGTATGTGCTAGTATGTGCCAGTATGTGCTATTATGTGCTAGTATATGCTAGTATGTACTAGTATGTGCTGGTATGTGCTAGTATGTGCCAGTATATGCTAGTATGTGCTAGTAGGTGATAGTATGTGCCAGTATGAGCCAGTATGTTCTGATATGTGCCAGTGTGTGCTGGTGTGTGCAGTATGTGATAGTGTGTGCTAGTATGTGCTGCTATGTGCTAGTATGTGCTAGTATTTGCTACTGTGTGCCATTGTGTGCTAGTATGTGCTAGTGTGTGCCAGTATGTGCTAGTATGTGCTAGTATATGCTAGTATGTGCTAGTATGTACTAGTGTGTGCTAGTATGTGCTAGTATGCGCTAGTATGTGCTAGTATGCGCTAGTATGTGCTAGTATGTGCTGGTATGTGCTGGTATGTGCCAGTATGTGCTAGTATGTGCTAGTAAGTGCTAGTGTGTGCTAGTATGTGCTAGTATGTGCTAGTGAGTTCCAACATGTGCAAGTATTCGCTAATGTGTGATGGTATACGCTGCAATGTCTCTTTACGCATTGATGTCTGTCAGTGCATCCTGGTACTCATCAGTAACTATTACTACAGAACTTTTTGAATGTATATATATTGCTAAAAGTTATCTTTAATGCAAAACATTGATTGTTAAATAAACCTTTTCTGCTAAAAATATTGCTGACAATAAATGTGAATTGTTGTTATGACCTAATTGTTAATTCATAAACACTTTTATTAAGACACAACGGCATAGAGTAACAAAAAAGGCTTTTATTTTACATTGGTTAAAGGAAAGCTAGATTTAACTGAGTGATTTGCAGAGGTTTCATAGAAATAAAACATAACAAAGCAAAAAGAGGCTTAAAGCCAAAGTTAAAAATTAACTGTGGTACTTCATTCTCTTAGCAGAGAGGTTTTTTAGGTCACAGTGGGAATCTCTTATTGTACATACTTTCCCTAAAGTTTTCTAGAGAGTAAAATTGTTGCCCTAAAATCAAATTCTTCAAGTGTTAGCAGTCGGCAGACTGACACATCGAGTGACCAACTTTGCCAATAGTCTTGGCTAGTTTTTACAACTCCATCACTTTCGGTGTTGGATCCCCTCAGCAACTACTGGACAATTTCCTGCTCATCCAATAACTCAAATGAACTTCGCAAGGTCAGACCTCCCTTTTCCTACCGTTACCCACCCAAAACTTCTCTTTTCTTCACGCAATTGAGTATTTTCTGGGTTAAAACTTTTGTTTCTTCTATCAAACCAATAAGCAGCTTCCTAAGCAACCGGTCAGGCTAACAATAAATGACAACACCACACATATATAACTATATAACTGTCAAACTGTTCAATTGTTAAAAACAAACACTTTACTAAAGATGCAAGTGTTCGCTAATGATTAGTTTCAGGAGCTTAATGGATGTTTTCACTTTTGCAGTGAATTTTAAATTGAAAAGGTATCAACAGTGTTACGAAACACAACAATGTTTTGCATACCTGCCAATACAACAACCAGTTATAACTTGTTATTGAATGGATGAAAATGATTGCCAACAGTTACTGTATAAAAACATCACAAAAAAATGCAACAAACTATACAAGTCAATTACATGTGACATCACCAATGAGGACATAGCATTCAACCTAGATTATCGGACAACAATAAAAGCAAAATTTGAGTCATTCATCACAATTAAAGAATATAAACCCAATTTTCTAAGCAACACCACATGCAGTCTAGTCTATTTGACGAAGTTTGATATATCAAAGTAAATGCAGAAAAATTAATCTGAGATGTCAAAACCAGACTAAACTTCAACATCTGGAAAGCCCCATCAGGTGTCGAAATATGGTTCAATAGCATCAGAAACAAACAACAACATTTCTTCATTGTTTTTAATGTAATCAACTTTCACCCTAGATTGCTAGATTTAGCCTTGACATTTTCTACCAAGTTTAAAATCATCATCAACAAAGATAGGCACATAGTATATCATGCAAAGAAGTTGTCATTATACCAGTCACAACAAATGTTGAGTAAGATAGATGCCAACAACCAGTTTAATATTACAGTGAGATTGTGTGATGGAGTAGAGGCATGTGGGCTGCTAGGATTGCTTTAACTGCATTCCATCTCAACAAAACATGGACATAATTTCTGCTTGTAAAGAGGCGACAAGTTTGGGGTTGTTAGATACAGACCAAAACGTAATAAACAAAGACTTATGGACCACTTTTTATGCACACTAGATTGGAGTTATCATTGAAGCAAATCCAAAATAGTTAATGGGGTCCCGGCAGAGTAGTTTTACTTTAGCGATGCAACCTGAAGTAGCTTAGTCGATCATTGAACTTATCATTAGAAATCACGACTTGCTTGGCTATTATTCTGATGTGAGGAAGTTTGAGCAAATAAATTGACAAAAATTATGTTGTTGAGGAAGTTCAATGAATCAATAAAGCCGTTGGAAGTTCTTTTTTTAGAAAAAATTTTGGTTTATTCAGTTGAAAAAAAATAATTAAATATCATGTTCACGGTAGAACCTTAGTTTAGTTTTTCGGGTTTAATTGAGCTTGCCAATATGAACTAATGATAGCGCGCCCTTGAACAATTACTTTGGTTTGCTTTCACCGTGCCGCTGTAGTCTTACAATTTATGTTGATGGCGCATCGTCAGTATTATATACCCCAAACTTATTAGCTGCCATGAATAAAGAAATACTACTTCAGTAACTGTTAAAATGAAGTGACTTTCGTTTTAATAGTTTTGTTGGTGGAAAGCGGGCTTCCGGTTTCTTTAATAATAGCTCCGCATAAAAATCTGCCGGGACCCCATTATCTTGGTATCATCTTTCAGTAAGATACTAAGTTCGAACATTTCTAGATGTTTGCACAAATTGCATGAGCAGTTTGATGCATCAATTGACTCCCTGAATTACAAGCCACAATTTATAGACTTCCTCTTTCATTTTTGTGTTTTTTCATGTTAAAGAATTTTGTGGATAATGAATGTGCTTACAGCAATTGAACATTCAACCACCAATGATACCAGTAAATATGCAGTTGTCCATTCTTTGAGTATTGTTTTTTACCAGCTTGGAGAACGGTTGTTTAAAATTGACTGACTTGTTCAGAAATGTGGTTCTTTGAAATCATTTCATGTTCTATCCGCATTGCAAGACTTCCCAGTTGGCAATTTTCCACTAGACATTCAACAAATAGCAAACCAAATGGTAAAGTTCTTATGGAGTAAAACAAAAAACTTATGATCTTGGATGTTAGATATGATCTAAGAAAAGTATGAAACGAAAACAAACATATTCTTGGCAAAGAAATTGTATGATGAGACACCCTGCATTGTATAACATCACTGGAACCAGTCAAGTTGAAACATTTGAATGGCTTTTGGAGGTCAATTGGACTCATTAAAATGGTAGCTTTCGAGAACTGCAGTTTCTGGATATATAATCATATCTTAAAAGGTATATTTGCGACCTGGATCAATCAGTACAATAAATTTAGTAAATAAAATTTTTTTCTCAATTTATTTAATGCTAATGGGTCGGTGGCAATATTTTTAACGAATTGCAAAATACCATCCCCACGAGCAAAAACTTATAAATCTTCAAGGCATACTCATAGGTCGTGAACACTACCGATCCATAACATCAAAATTAATATATACCCTCGTGGGTGACGTTTGTTTCAAAGCAGTTCATTCTCGGCATCATTTATTATTATTTTATTGTTATACATTGTTAGTTATTATATATGTTGTTTGTTATTAAGTATTATGATTTCCATGTACAATATTGATATTTTGGAAATAGATTGATCACAATAATAAAACACAGAGCTATTTTTGTTAAAACAATAAAGATAAATGTTATAGTTAATCAAAAATGAATTGTTTTGAAATAAACGTTATCAACCGGACAAGTGTAAAGTTGTTTGTTCTTTGACTAGCTACCATTATCTGCTACTTACCGATGCATCATGCTAGTAGTACCAATGAGGAATCAGCGACACAATAACCGTCGCTGATGAATTGCTTACACATGTGAAAATAATTATGCTCGCTACAATGCACATTGGAATTTTATGCCCTCACGGCTGATCTGGACCAATCGATATTATTTTTTATTATTATATAATAAAAATTAAACGCCTGGATCGATGCGTTCGCCGCCAACTGATGTGGATCCCAAATATGACTGATAGCAGATGTTCACCAATCCAGGTCACGAATACACCTAAACTATACTTATTTGTTTTGATCAAGTGGTTTGCAATGAATTGTATAGTTAAGTTTATGTTCACCTAAGACTTAAAAATTAAAAACCTGGGCAATAAGATCTGCACCTCTCCTCATCAATGGACTACTTCTCCACACCATCACAGATATCATTACAAGGTTTGTATTGTGCAAAGTGTACCAGACAGTAACAACCATCTGTTAGACTTTTCTCTGTCTCACAATCAATGTAAGTGTATATGGTAAGTTCACCACTGCACTGCCACATGTGCTTTTCATTTGAGTGAGAAGTAACAAGTAGGAGGAAGAGAAACACCCACGGATTGTTTAGGTAGCTGTCAAAAGAAATGCGTTACCAAGCATAATATACATACACAGTTGCATTATTTTGCATTGAATTACTTAGTAAGGAATGCTTTAGGTGACTTTAGCAGTCGAAACCATTGACTACCTATGTTTCTGTTTGTTTTAAAACATGCATGGAAACCGTTGTGCCACAAAACACCAAGTCCTCGGTAATTTTCTAAACTAAAAACTTTTGACTCAGTAATTTCAAGTGAAGGACATGCAAATAAACACAAAATAAACTGTAATAGATCCTTACCACTTTCTACCTGATATACCCGACATGTGGACCAGAGAAAGTTTAGACTGAATATGATTAATCAATGACTAGTAGGTTTGTTTTGTAGTAATTTTTGTCTGTATCACTCGGAAAGTAGGGCTGCCCTGGTCTAAAAAGCTTCTACAAAACTTTTTGTCATTTAAAAGTGTCATTTTTATATATGAAGTGCATAGTAGCCCAGTTTGAGTTCACCAGTGGCGTAGCTATATAAATATTGGCATACGCTAGATTTGGTTGCTCTTTTCAACCACATAGTTAACAAATGCTTCAGTTACATTCAAATTTAGTTTATGTCAGACAATTTGATTCATGCAGCAAAATTGTTTAAATAAAAAAATTTTCATGGTAATTTTGATAGCTTGTCCACCACTGGCATGATACAGCTGATGGTTAACTATGATCAGTCAATTATTATTAAGCATTCCAGACCGGTTCCTATAGGCTAAAGCGGACTATGTACAATAATTTATCAGATCTGACAAACTTGAATGAGAGATAATCAAAATGATTACTCGCATGATAAAGAAAAAAATTGTCAGTTTGACATTACAAAAACCTAAACTAACAAAGAGATGAGGATGTGAGTGTTATAGAGCACATCAGTGCACAAAATCTTCTTTGTAAAATGCTACTATAAATAGGCTAGGCTTACCAAAGTGCGTCATGCAACAGAGAAGTTATAATTAGACAATAAATGCTTTAACCAACAATCTGAATGCCGTTTAACTAGGGCATTGGAAGCCAGTTGAAAACAAACATAAGTGGTGCCCAGCCTAGCCATGCCAAGGCCATCCAATATAGGTGAAACTTTCACGGTGTATCAATTCATTAACAGCATTTACTGCGCTTACGAGTTTCTGTTACATCAAATGCTATGCTGTGTTATATTTGGTCATTCTGATGTAACAGGCTACACATTTCTTAAAGATAGTGTTATCAGGCATATGTTAGAAAAACAAGCAATCCCGCTTTTAATTTGCGTGAACAAGTGGATCATTGCTTCTGCAAGAAACATTTCTCTATTGATGTATTCGATAACTACACTAGGTACTCAATGGGATTCAGAAATAGGTGAGCGGAAATATCATATAATGAGTTATGACACATAGTTTTGTATGGCTTCTTATGATCAATTTTTTCTTTTTTTTAAATATTAGATTACTACTAATAGTAGTATGTAACACCAGTTAATATTAGTTAGTGTTACTATTATCATTATTATTATTATTATTATTACTATGATTATCAATATCGATTATTACTACTACTAATTTAATAATAATAACCCATAATATAAATAATATATCAACATTCATTTTTATACCATTTATTACTTAGTAGAGGAGTATTGGTAGTCATGTGAAATTTTCCAACTATGATGATGACTAGCTCCTTAAATATTATTATGCAAGAACCTAGGTCGTATTTTTTGAAACTATTAGTTAACTTGCATTTTACATACACTACAATACAACTGAAACATACTGTACTCAACAACTATTGTTTATTATTGCGCTGCTGCTGTCGGTGTTGTGCTGTTGCTGGTGCTGGTGATGATTTCGATTTTGATTTATTTGTTATTATCATTATAGAATAGACAACGATGATAGATTGTAACATTGTGAAATGACGATAATAATGAACATGGTTCACAAAATAAACAAAAATTAATTTGTTATAGGTAACAGGAAAAACAAGAGATAACTAGATATTGATTTGTGTTTGCGAGCAAAAACAAGAGTATTTTAGAGAATAGATAAAAAAAGATAAAGTATTTGAACTCCGAGCACGTAAGTAGTGAAGACACACACTCAACCAACTTCACCACCACATTTTCTATGACCAAGTGTGTTGTAACCACCTGAAGAATGTTAAGCATCAGAGTTTTTGTTGAATAAATCTTTTAAAAAAGCTTTTTTGTGAAAAAAGCACTCCACAGCCAGGGATTGTACCTAGACCTTCCAGGCAATAGGTCAAAGCGCTAACCATAACACCCATCAGTGTATTTGACTATTGCGATCTTCTATTTGTAATTAAAAAGGAGCTTGCTTTCCCCATGTATCACACGAAAGTTAGCGTATTCGTAAACAGATTGAGCCTTTACAAGCAAAGAGTGGTAACAAATGACCACTTTTTTAAAAGGGCATTTTAAGAGGAACTCTTTGGTGAAAAAATTAAAATGATCGGATCTTCGGTTGTTGAGTTATAGCCATATTTTGATTTTGAAATCCCATTTTTGAAATTGAATAGCTGTGTTGGCGTTTTTGTAACAACTTTGAAACATCAACTTTTCAAAAGGAAACGCATAGGTCCATTAACTCAAACTTAAAAATTGTTTTTAACTGGTTCCATTCTTGAATGGCAAAGCGATGAAAAGTGTGTTTTGATTGAGATTTTAAAAATGAAAAATGGAAAAACTTAAGATGGTTTTGCGCGATCGCATTGAATTCCAAAATGGTACATCAATACAATCTTTTGCACCTTCGCACTAAGTTTCAGCTAAATCAGCCGGTTGGTTCTCTAATGGGAAACTGTTTTATGCTGAAAATGGGTTTTTCGTGAAAATCCAAGAAGGCCGCTTCCGAACGATTTTTCAACGTTGTGTCATGATGTCGAATCAGAAGGTAAGCGAAATGCACCATCTTTTAAAATTTCGTTTTTTTTTCACCAAATGATCTTTGTTTCATCAGCCACTTTGATGCTTGGGAAAACGATTATTAGCCGGTTTTCGCACTTAAATTGCGATGTTCTGGAATGTTCTGTAGCTTCATAACTAACTTATTTTTTGGCCCGATGCCTCACAATCGTGTCGCAAAAAACTTTGTAGCTCTATGTACTACAGTTCTTGAAAAAGGTGTCAAGAGTTCGGTAAAGTTCACTGCGAAAGAAGAAAAAAAAATAATAATAATATCAGGCAGAACCATGGTATTTTAGATTCTATTTAAAATACTAAATAGTGAATTTTATTAAAATTTTTGAATTCGATTTCAAAAACTTCAGAGAAATAATACATGCAATACAACTCGCGTATGTCTTTTTATAGTTTTATTTTAACAAATGATGAGACAACATGGATAAGAAAATTAGTATGGCGATAGTGACACCGATGTTTTGTAGTTTATGATTAAAAGCCGTAGTTGTACTTTCAGTCAGTATTGAAGCTCAAGGCACCTCCTCAGCAGTAGTTTGGAGTTTGCCTGAGGTAGGACTTAAAGCTGGTTTTCATGAACAATTCAGTAAAATTATTGTTGCCTTTTAGTCTGCTCATGCTATCTGTCATATTGCTGACGAATAGGAAGTTGGAGTTTTGCATCACTTCTGGGCATCACTTTATGAGCTCCATATTGAAAAAAATAGTTGATATTGTCTATTATGTATCGGTAGGCACATCAGGAGATGATTATTAGTTGATTGTGTTGTTTCTATGTTTCTTTAAGCGGTTTTGATTTTGCATAAAAAGTTTTTGTTTGATTTGATGATACTTGTTGCATCTTTGTCCTATTATAACTTATCTATCTGCTGGTGCTGCGACTCTCTTTCAATGTTACATTCAACTGAAAATTGGTCATTGAATCATTATTCAAATATTTTGTTTAGGAATACAAACAGATGGCCATAGACAGAGATACACAATGAAGCGTTGTTATAATTAGAAAATAGTTAACTCAGTTCTATTGGCTATTGTATTGTTCTTACACCCATCTTATTACTCATATGTTACCATCTTTTGTTCTAGCACTTTTTCGCGTCATTGGCTGTTTACTTGCAGTAGTGAATACATGTTACGTTCAAACTCAAACATTACTGCTTGCCCAATTTCTACAAGAGTAAAGTTGTAACACGCACAATCTTGAAGAGAAAGTGCAGCGGGTCTTTATCACCAACACAAGCGGTACCATAACTTCTTAGTGACACCAGTGATGATGATTACCCAGGAAAGCTCTACTCTATTTGATGACTGTTGCTACCAAGATGATGAACTGTCCAGGCCAGGTGTGCCACAAACAGTTCCTGAATAGTATTTGCAATTTACATAAGTTGGTTAGTTATTGCTTTGAATATGCATTTTGTACTGGGCTAAAGAATTGAAAATATCTTGTTCAATCATTTTACTTGTAGTGCAGTTTTTTGTTGATGTTTTTTCATAGTCCGCAATAAAATGAGCCACATTAGTAGTAATATATGAGCAGATCTCCCTACCAAGTGTTTTTTTGTGGGGTCATAATCTGGGGTGATGCAATGGGTTACGGCGTTGAATGAATTTGCCGAGTTTATATTGTATTTTATTTGAGGGGCATTTGAGTGGCATTTAAGTGGCATTTGAGTTTTGATTATTTTTTTACCTAATTTGAACTTATATGATGTATAGATTTTGAATGTATGGCATTTAAGTTTTTGATAATTTTTTACATAACTCGAACTCATATAGTATTTTGAGAGAGAGGAGAGAGGAGTTATATCTAGCTTGAATAAATACATTTATTACATAATAAGCAGGGGTAAACCTTCCCATATAATATAGCTAGAGTCAGTAAAGACTAAGTAATACAAAGCACCAGGTCTTGTAATGATAATCAATGCAAAGTCTTTTTCTTTACATTACATCCTAAAATATCCTCAAATTAGCTTCTATATGGTTAAAATTTACAGTATTTTGGAAATAATTGTAATAGAAAACATTATATCTATTAAAATTTACTGTAAATTTTATGTAGTACAAAGTACTATAACCTTCATTTATTCACTTGAGACTACATATCATCAGCATTTTGAGATCAAGTCTATATATATATATATACGATGAATGATTTCTTGTATTATATATATATATAGTTATAGTAACTATTCTAAAAATAAGACTATTATGAAGGTTTTTATTTAAGCCAAAGTAGGTTCGGTAGATACTCCATCAGAACACACTCGTCTTTTAGCATAAAAATATGTGAGTCCTCGCTTTATTTGCTTGTATGTCAACATTTTTTTATCCTTTACTACAAATCCTCGATTTTTACCCACAAACGACTTTTTTGTGTTCAATACATTTAGATAACTGTCTTTGTTCAATTGATTAATTCGTTTGTTCAAACCTTTTGAGCTAAACTTGTTTCCTTTTTCTCCCCAGCAATAATAGGATTTAGAGTTAAGAGCAACAATTCCATCTCCGGTAAATTCCTCTTTAAACAATCCAGGTGTTCTTTTTCCATGTTTTAGTACTTTTTCACAACATTCTTGCATGCTCCATTCTAAACCCATTGTTTTGATTCTTAAAAATTCATCTCTATGTTTGTCACAGTATGGTCGTGGAAACCAATCACCATATTCATTGTAAAACTCTTTTTTCATACTTGGTTTTACCAGTGTTTCTAATGTTCCGCTCAACGCCATGTATGCGCTATCTGTATCCATTTCAACATATTGGAAATCACTTCTGTCAATATATCTATAAATAAAAAGATTGCTTCAATTATTTGGAAGTTTTACTTACTTATACATGATAATAGTAGGAATTAGGTTTTACTTACTTATCCATAAAGTCGTAGTAAAACTGTAGCATTCTCAGTTTAGCATACTGTAGCACGGAGAAACCCAAGTGTACTGGAACATTCATAGTTAGCTGAAATGATGGTGATACTGATTAGCAAAGTAAACTTGTGGAATATAAATTTTGAATTGCAAAATAATTGTTTTAAAACTTACTAGCTGTTTACAGGTTACGATTTCATAAAAATCATCTGCTATCTCTTCCATGGAGATAAATTTGTTGCCTCTGATACGAAATGAAGCTTTTCTGGCGCCTTCGATGAACTTGATGGTGGTATGTTTTTCTTTATCAGTGATTGTTTTTCCATAAGTAGCATTTCCTACCAACTTGCTAGTAGTAGCGAGTAATTCTTGACTAGGGTCTGCATCTCCCATTCTCCTGGCGTCTGAAACCGATATTCCAAAAGCTTCAAAAGCTTTTCTAGGAATATATTCTATTAGCTGATAAACTTTGGTGACTTTCAATCCTTGTTTCAAATACCATTTCAACAAAGAACTCATTAGCAATATCTTATCTCCGTACATACTTCCAACTAATGAGCGTTGAGGAGTCTTTAAAAAACCTTCGGCTTCAGCAAAGACTTTCATTTCATCGCTCAAGTTTTCTCTGGTTAACATTGTATTTTTAAAAATCGGAGGCATTTCGGAGAACTTTTCTTCCTCTTCCTCAGGAACTTCGATGTCACATTCAACAAATCCGAAGAATTCTTCTGATTGAACTCTCTCCAACACTTCTTCTTGATTCAGCTTTTTTTCAAGTATTTTAGGGTAGAAAGAATTGTAAAACGTGTTGACAAATTTTTGTAAATTTGTATGAGTTTTTACACGATTCATCCAGTCACACTCCCAAATCGAGATTACAGTGTAACCTAATGCTCGAAGATATTCTTCATTTTCCATCGTAGTTTTAAACAGATTTGCTTTTGATTTTCTTCCACTAGCTTGAAGCTCTTGCTCTTTAGCGTTGTTATAAAAGCAGTCGTGTCCATGCCAAAAACATCCGTGGAATTGAAAGACATGACGATTTTCAACACAGAATCCATCAACTGGTAATCCTCGCTGTCCGAAAGTAACTTCTCCTCCATTGAGCTGATGTCTGATATTGATTTTTTTTTAGAACATTTGGAACTGTAACCAGCTATGAGCTATCTTGCTAAATTTTACTGGTTCAGCGACAAAGGAGTTTTCGATTTTTCTTCTTCGAGGATAGCCAGTAGGCATTGATTGCATCATACACCATAAATAGAGCGCATTTGCATCAACTCCATAGATTCTATCACAAACCTTTGCTTCTTTTCCCAACCAATGTTCTCTAATTTTAGTTATACCTTTTTCGTGATATCTATGCATCACTAGACTTGGCCCACCAACTATGTTTTTCTTTATTAGAGGATAAAGTTCTGCATTGCAGTTGTCAATCAGACAAATTGGGAGAGTCTGACGAAACGAGTTACCAAGTTCATCAAAATCCAAGTATGTAGAGAGGTATGGAGGGGGTGGTTGAGGAGCTTTGTTAAACATCCATCGAATCGCTAATCCTGGTAAAGATATACCATCTTTTAACATATCAATCCCATGCTCTCTGTAGATCGATCTTTGTCTTTCCAACGCTTGAACAAATGGTTTTACATCCAAATTGTTGTACCATTTTAAAAAATCCCTCATTATCTTCATTTCGTTATTTTTCCATGCTTCTTGACAAATTATGTACTCTTCTTCACTGATATTCTTTTGTTTTAAAGAACTGTAAAAAGCTTCTCTTGGAGGTAGATGTTCTTGATTAAGTTGTTCCAAGTCTTTCATCCATTCATAAGGAAAAATTCCTTTTCCGGCTTCACATTTGTATGCTTTGAGATACATTTCATAGCTATATACAGGAGCGATGAAGTTTGTACAATCTAAAAACAAAAAAGATCCTATTCCGATAACAGGCATCTTGTTTCCTTTTTTTATAACAAAATCAAAATCTGTGTCGGAGACATCTTTCAATTTTTGAAGCAGTTTTCCTTTCATCACATTGACATCATAAGTCTGTGAATTGAAACCTAGAATAGGGAGTTTTTTCATATAGCTGTACAAATCATCCAGAACTTTTTCAGCTCCTGTTCTACGTCTGAAACGATTTTTTTCAAAATCACTACGAAACTTTTCTTCAGCTTCTTCCAGTCATTGTAATTCACCTTCTATCTGTTTTATGATTCGCGAAAATTGTTTTTCCAATCGGCTACATGATTCTTCACTAATATCATCCAAGTATTCAATGAACTTTCCAACGCATTCATCATCATCCCCTTTATTGACAATACAACATGGGTTGTTGAAGCCTGGTACGTTTGAACAAATTGAAATACTTAAAAGTTTATGCTCATTTGTGTAAATGGTTGTGTCTGTATCTCGATCTTTTTCGCAATTAGGTAACAAACACTCTATGTCAAATGTTGCAAAAAATGGATAGTATCTCAAGGAATCATCTGACACGATATCAATCCCGAATTGAACCTTCAGTTTGTCGAATATTGTAGCAGGACGGCTGTATTGCCCTCCAGAAAACTGCATAGTTGTTGCCTCTGAGATTGAACATCTGTGTCTTTTCAGATTCCCCAATCTGTCATAACAAGTAGAACACGTTGGACATCTGTAGGCTTTGACATATCCTTCCAAGTTTGTAATAAGACTGAAGTGATTGATATAAAGATCCAAATATAGATTCTCCTTATAACTGGAGTTTGAATTCCAAATAACTGTTGAAGTCATATCATCATTTAAAGAAAACACTGTTATCTTCAGTTGAAATGCTCGCTCCAAAGGCAATAAATCAGCTTCTGTCACTCCTTTCCCATCACAACTTTTACCACTATCACCATAGATGAAACTATGATATTGTTGTTGGTACTCCTTCACCTCCTTAATTATCGGATCTTTTGCAATTCCACCGTTTTTTTGTAGTTTTTTGTGTAATGGTAGACATCTAAAAAAACAAAGATTGTCGGTAATTCGTTTTCCTTTTGTGTTTTTTAACATGGTTCGTATGTGTCTGTTGTTAATGAGGTGAGAGGGTAAATGCTCTGGTGGTGATCCAACTTTTCCCATTCCGAGTAGTTTGTAGAAATAAAACGAAATGTTTGTGATTAACATCAATCTCCAAGTCGTATTTGGTCTCCGTCTCAAGCTATTTGTACGATGATCAGTCTCCATAACATCAACAAAGAAGTCATCAAGATCTCCTTCAGTTTCAATCAGTTTAGCTTTTGGATATACGGTAGCATTGTTTGATGATGAGTGAAAGTATCGGAGTTCACCATCATTTTTATTTTCTAGTATACAACCTACGCTACAGTTGACTTTTGCTCTCGAGCTCAATTGTCTCTAAACTTTTTTTAGCAATTCTAACACTCTTGAATCATGATAGTCATTTTGGTAGGTATCAGCTTGGTCTCTTGGAATCCCATCCCAAAGTCTTACATTTAAAAGTTCTATGACTTTTCCAGCTCTATGTTTGGTTTTCATAGCTCCCAATATCTAGCTATCAAATCATCCCATTCTTCATCTTGAAAAGTTGGAGCTGTGCTATCATCAACAATACCTAGGGTTGATGCTCGGGTAGGTCTTTCAAAATTTAAATCTTCCATTTCTTCTTCTTCTTCTTCTTGTTCTTCCTCTTGTGCTTCTTCCTCTTCTTCTTCTTCTTCTTCTTCTTCTTCTTCTTCTTCTTCTTCTTCTTCTTCTTCTTCTTCTTCTTCTTCTTCTTCTTCTTCATTTTCTATCATTGGATCATTCTCATTTTCTTCAACTATCTCCTCCACAACCGGCTCTATATCTTGAGCTATTATGCTAGTCTTTGGTGGTGAAGGCTCAGCACCAAATCCTATTTGATTGATTGTTTCATCGGGTAAACGAAAACAAATGAGATTTTCTTCTAACCATTTCCAATTAGGGGAAATTTCAGGGTTTTTTTCTTCTACATTCTCCTCCCAATAATTTAAACTTTGTCTACAATAGAAATGTTAACACATAATAGTTGTTCTATAAAACATTCACATACATTTTGTATGAAATGTAACAGAAGAAAAAATGACTTAAGCACCATTATCAATTAATTTTTAAAATGGAATTAGGAAAAAAGACTCAAACATTATTATTAGTTAGGTTTTTAAAAACTTACTGTGTACTATGACATGAATTCTCAACTCCCTCTTTTACATTAATTCTCTGATATTCTGAGTCCTGTCTACAATAAAGAGATAACGCATTATTTTTGCTGATTCATGAGATGACTATAAAAAAACAGCAAAAAAAATTACTCTACTAACGTTATTATTTTTATGATTTTAAAAACTTACTGCTTATCAAAGGCTATTGTATTTTCAGTAGTTGCTGAAACTTGAAAAGTCGAAGGTTTGTCTTGAAAAGCATTTTCAAGTTCTATCTCCATTTCATTTTCATATTCAGCATTGCATTCATCATTCATGTATTCATTATCAGCGTTTGAAAAACTGATATCATTTTGATTTTTCATGAGCCATTCCCATTCCTTATGTATGTCTACATCAGTATCATCCTCTTCTGTTTCCATAGCACTATAATAACAATAAAATCATTACTTTTTAATAGAAGTGACAATAGCACATAAAAAGGTAAGTTAAATGTCTCAGCTAATAAATTTTACCTTGTGAATAAAACTTCTAGTAGTCAGTTGGTATATTATATAGTAGATGTTGAGGCTTCAGTTACTGTTGTTAGAACGAGTGATTTATTGTGTGAAAGCATTACCTTTTAAGTAGACAAAAAATTAAGTGAGATAATTAAGTCAGATAATTAAGTCTTAAGTTCAATGAAAATTTTCAAAATCACACAGAAAAACTTTTAATAGTCAGTGGATGTAGTAGTAGATGTTGGTCCTCCGATCACTGTTGTAGAACTGGATGCTTTCTGTGTGAAAACAGTGGCTCTTAAACAGGTAAAGTTGCACTGGTTGAACTCTATGAATACCAACCTTCTTTATAATATAACTATGAATCAGAATTTTGTCCACGCGAAAACCAATGCTTTCGCGGGAATAAATAATTTATTTTCACGCGAATACAAATCGTTGCTTTCGCGGGAATAAATATTTTATTTTCGCGGGAATGGAAACCGTTGCTTTCGCGGGAATAAATACTATGTTTTCACGCGAATGGAAACCGTTGTTTTTGCGGGAATAAATAATTTATTTTCACGCGAATAGAAACTGTTGCTTTCGCGGGAATACAAATTTTATTTTCACGCGGATACAAACCAATGCTTTCGCGGGAATAAATAATTTATTTTCACACGAATGGAAACTGTTGCTTTCGCGGGAATAAATACTTTGTTTTCACGCGAATGGAAACCGTTGTTTTTGCGGGAATAAATAATTTAATTCACGCGAATAGAAACTGTTGCTTTCGCGGGAATACAAATTTTATTTTCACGCGGATACAAACCAATGCTTTTGCGGGAATAAATACTTTATTTTCACGCGAAGGGAAACCGTTGCTTTCGCGGGAATAAATAATTTATTTTCACGCGAAAGCATTGGTTTGTATTCGCGTGAAAATAAAATTTGTATTCCCGTGAAAGCAGTGGTTTCCATTCGCGTGAAAATAAAATATTTATTCCCGCAAAAGCAACAGTTTCTATTCGCGTGAAAATAAATTATTTATTCCCGCGAAAGCAACCGTTTCCATTCGCGTGAAAATAAAGTATTTATTCCCGCGAAAGCATTGGTTTGTATTCGCGTGAAAATAAAATTTGTATTCCCGCGAAAGCAATTGTTTCTATTTGCGTGAAAATAAATTATTTATTCCCGTGAAAACATTGGTTTGTATCCGCGTGAAAATAAAATTTGTATTCCCGCGAAAGCAACAGTTTCTATTCGCGTGAAAATAAATTATTTATTCCCGCGAAAACATTGGTTTTCGCGTGAACAAAATTCTGATTCATAGTTATATTATAAAGAAGGTTGGTATTCATAGAGTTCAACCAGTGCAACTTTAGCTATTTAAGAGCCACTGTTTTCACACAGAAAGCATCCGGTTCTACAACAGTGAGCGGAGAAGTAACATCTACTACACTTTCCATTGCAACTACTAGAAACTTTCTCTTTATAAAAGGTAAAATTTTAAAAACTTTATTATTCCCTACCTAGCAAAGATCAAAATTAGTTTAGCTATAATGTAAAGTATGAAATAAATAATCTTTTAGTTCCACATGAAAAGCTGAATTATATATTATTTCTTTCTTTTTTAGAATACTATGGAGGATTTTTCTGCTTCTTACACGGATTTAAAGCCAATCGAAAACAAACAAAAAACATTCAAAACACCTTCCAAAAGAAAAAACTCTAACTCTGTCACAAAAGAAGCAACAATAAAGAGACGAGCTCTTCCAAAACTGGTTTTACCCACAACATCAAACAATATGGAACAAAAAGAATTGCTCACTGATACTGACAGAGCTCTCAAGATGGCCAAATCTCTCCAAAAATGGAAGGCATGTGATTTGAAAAAGATTGGAGGGTTTCTTACACTAGCATCACTTCCTGTTCCATCAGTTTTGCAAATCGTTTCTATTGAACAGAGTACTGGTGCATACGGAAATTACTACATTCTCACTTATCTTGATAATTCAACTGGAGCGAATTTTCAGAAAGTTGTTTGCCCAAGTAGAGTAGTTGAAAGCTTCAATGTTGATAACTACCCATTACCTTTCAACATTTTGTACTTGGGTGAGATGGAAAACTCAAAAAAACCAGAGACTACTTACTACAATGTCAAACGTATCAGCACAAAACGCTTAACCACAATGGAAGCTACTGCTGAAGCTGAAAAACTGAGAAAAATGAGTGAAGAAGAACTCAAACTCGCTTACGACATCGAGTATCTCAGCAATTTCAAAGATTGTTCCATTTTTGCTTACATCGAAGTTGTAGAAAGATTCATTCCTTTCCGATTCAATGGAGAAGAATCCATTGTAAATTGCATTCGCTATGTCGCTGAAAAGAATGGAAAAAGGGAGACGAGAACGCTTTTACTACCAATCAGATACAACGAGGAAGCTAAAAGATGTGCACCTGGTGTGATGATTTACAAAAGAAAAAAACAGAGTAAGAATGGAAATCCTATTCCATACCACAATGTTGTCTTCATTTCTTCAACCAACGCTAGTGATTGGGAGCAATATTGCGCACAAACAAATTCCAATGAGGTGCTAACAAAAACGAATAATGAGGATGAAGTTCTTAAGGAATTCCTAGAAAACGAATTACAAGATTTTGATGAACAGCTTGGTGTTGATGGTATGTAAACTCAATATCAAATGCTGACAACAGGTAGTCTCAAGCGGATAATGAATGTATAAAAAAAGCCTGTGTATTGATTGACATTACAAGTTGTACTGTTTTGTATTACTTACTATTTACCGACTCTAATTATATTGAGAGACTTTCCCTACTTATTATACAATAAATGTATATAATCATATATTGATTCATAGAAAAGTCTAAAGGTTCTCAAGTGATTGACTCACCAAAAGTTCTTGTTTGCAAAACATTTGAAGACCTTTCTATCCCAAGCATTATACGTGTGACTGGTGTGATACATCCATCAAGTAAGGAGAAGTGTAGATATTCTCAAGTTTGCTATCATGATCCTTCAGATATGAATGAACTCGAACCCAAAATACTTTTTTGTCCAGTTGAAATAGCTAAAGCCTTCAGCTGTGATAATTACCCCCTCCGTTTAACGTTGTATATTTGGGTAGAAAGGGAAAACCGAAAAATAAAAGTGTTCTTTGGTATGATGTCAGACGTGTTACCACACCTCATTTGAGGATTTTTTAAGATGCGATCTAAAGGAAAAGACTTTGCATTGATTATCATTACAAGACTTAGTGCTTTGTATTACTTAGTCTTTACTGACTCTAGCTATATTATATGGGTAGATTTAGCTCTGCTTATTATGTAATAAATGTATATAATTATGTAAAAAATTATCAAAACTTGAATGCCATACATTCAAAATCTATATACCATATAAGTTCAAATTAAGTAAAAAAATAATCAAAACTCAAATGTCGCTTAAATGCCGCTCAAATGCCTCTCAAATGAAATACAATATAAACTCGGCGAACTCATCCAACATCGTAACTCATTGCATAACCCCCAAGGTCAGAACCACAAAAAAACACTTAGTAGGGAGATCTGCTCATATATTACTACTCACATTACATTACCTTCTAAAGTACTTCAATAGGTGTTTTAAAACGATTTATGGGTTGGGCAGTCTCCATAAAAACCCGAGGAACTTTGGTAACAGCAGAACTGAATTGTGGCAAGTGTGAGGATCACGCTAGTCATTTTTCTCCATGTGCTCTGTCAACAAAAATCACGGTGTCAGATCTCCTCACTAAATCAACCATTTTTTTCTCTGTGGCTGTGTGGAAACTGCTCTCCCTTGTGATTTTGTCAATGATAGATTATCGGACATTCTACTTCCACCAAGAGAAATGTTTTGACGAGGCAGATTTTAACGATAATCTAATAACTAATTGAAAAAGTGGGTTTATAGGTTTTACCGGCGGCTGGAATCCCAAACCATATGTGTTAAATTCATCTATCAGGGCTTCAAATTGTTGTTTTTTTTAATTGATAAACATCCATTTTTGCCATAGGTGATCATGGAGGTCTCGCAAGAATATCAACGGAAGACTGTGTGCGAACACAAGTCAGCGGAGCGCAATCTAGAGGTAGCAGGTGATGGTCATCACAGCCAATCATTTGGCAGTTTGCTGTACACACAGCTTGCAAAACTGCATTGCTAGAAGGAGAATCAACACTGAGCAAGTTCATGTGAGTATAGCATTTACACCATTGCCCACCATTCAGCTGGTCTTCTTGATATCTGTCACATGTAAAGACATATTTTCTGCGATTTTTAAAGCTGTTGGTTTTTTCACAGAGAGATGAAACTAAGATGACATAAGGCCTTATTCAAGACAGGAACTTTTGGTAAGTAGTATGGCTTTTCAAGTTTAGTTATTGTGTATACTTTTTTGTTGTTGTGACACTTGATTCATCAGGTATATTCAACCTATTAGGAGCATGTTATGTTTCATAACTTTTATCAGTCAATTTTTTCCTTCAAACTTAGGTGAACTGTCTGATTACTGATCATCATCTTAGAAAACAGAGTGTATGCTGGAGTCTTGGTATGATGTAACACATTCCATTGGCTCGGGCATCAACTATATGTTGATTTCTCTATGGTTTCCAAATTTGAGAAAAAAAATCACAGCAGATGGAGGTATGTGTCATGGCAAGTGCCTCGTGATGTGGGCTCCAACAATAGGCACTTGTTTGTATGCTGGTACAAAGTCATCTGATACACATGTAGAAGAAATGGTTGTTTGGAGAAGTTTGCGCTACCATATCGCTAATCATGCGATTGATGCAGTCTTTTTTATTGTAACTAAGCATTTCCAGTATTTCATGTTGGTTTCCGCAAAATAAATAAGTTTAGTTTTTTATGCACTAGATTGTTTCTTGTAAATTATCCCCCTTCAGCATAATCACCTGCCATTCCCAAACTACACCAGATGCCCACATGGACCTGTAAGAAAAGAATGGATTCCCAAAGGCATGATTAGTAAATTGAAACCGGAAGCTGGATTTCACGCCATGTTACCTTTCAACACTACACCGAACAATGTCAGAAAAGAGATATGATTGTAGTTTATGTTGAAATATGGTTCAACAATCGAACTTCTCGACATCTGGATTCTTTAATTATACAGATTCACTTGCTGCTGAGGTGATCCAGGATATGGTTAACAGTGCCAAAGCCATCTCGGACATGCTACGCTTCAGCACAGTGCTGCAGGCCTTCTATAGGCTTTTCACAGTTTCTCAAATTCATTTACTGCCAATATGATAGCCGTGTACTCATCACATACAATGCTCTCAATAACCCTGCTGCTAGCAACTTGATGACAATGAAAACATTGGCTGACAGCAAAAAGGTCACTCTTAATAGTGACATGGCTTTGCTCCAGAAAACGAACAAGCGGGAGTTCAATCAGGCTTCCCTGGTTCCGGTACTTTAAAGTAAAACAGATGGTAAGTGGGCAATTCGAGGAGTCGTCTTGTTGATGAGAGGGTAACTCCCTCTCATCAAACAAACAGAGTTTCAAATGAAAAAAATTGGAATTAAATTGAATCCACTTCAAAAAAGGCTACTCAAGCCCTTTATCGTGTTGTTAAATATAGTTCTGGGGATTTGCAAGCATATGCGACCATATATTAAGATCTTTTTTGACTGCCTGGAAGTATTACATTTTATTGTGCTTTATATACCTCGATTGCATTTTAGATTCAATTAATGAGCTAAAATCGGCCTGTTCAAAATCAATTTTCTTAACCATGATTTTGAGCCTAAAAGACCTCCCCTCACGTTGTATCAATATTTTCCAGACAGAGAAGATTTATTGATCGAAAGGGTTTGCAGAAATAAGCTATCATAATTAGTTATATGTGTATAGTGCCTAGTCTCTTTAGCTATTGAAGTCTTTTTTATTGTTGATTGTCTGAATGTAGTGGCTGAGCAAGTGCTAGAATGTATTTTGTATTATTTTGTCAAACAAAACTAATTTTCTGTGAGTATTTTTTTCCAGTTGTTACCTTTGTAAAACAACAATTGTTAATGTTGGTTAAAAACTTTTTTATGCAGTGTCCATTTTCTCATCTCTCGGAGCTACATCTGAATCATTTTTAGCTTCTTTAAACCTGATATACCCAGGATAGGAGCTCACTGTGTGAGTGCCAGTATCATATTCAGCTGGAGTTAAATTACTCCTAGCTGAATATACAGAACAGCTAGGTAATGGTTGACAATTACCATGGCCCAACGGCCATATAACCATCTGGCTTGTTGCGATAAGCATGGTATCGAGATTGTTTATGATTGGGCAGAGTGTGACGGCAGCTTTTTTGTTCTTTTCTATGGAGGGTTGAAGCTGCTGTTTCTTAATTGTTGCTTCGATGAGACTTGGATGTAATGCGATGCATAAAAGATCATCAAAAATGTCAGGTGACCATCTGATGCGCCTGCAGCACTGTGTTTCCTCATTTTTAATTTGGAAATACAAAAAAGCATATAGACAAATGCAACAATTTTCAGTTTTCGTAAAAGTTGTTTTCTGTCTATTTTTTTTAGATAATTGGCTTAACCTTCCTTTTTTCCGTCATAATTTTTTCAGATGATTTTTTTATCGGTATGAAGTATTCCATAAAGTAAAAAGTCCAATAAATGCTTCTACAATAATTTGCTTATCAACAGCTATGTTTGACTTTGAGCATGACCACCATTTTGTGGCGTCCATATTTTGACTTTTTTTGATTGTTTTTTCTAGCATGTTTAAACAAACTGCCAATTTTAGACTTGTAACGAAAAAACTGCTGGGTGGTATCTAACTATATATCAGGTACATGAAACCCTCCCACAGTTAAGCATTCATTCATCATCATCATCATCATCATCATCATCATCATCATCATCATCATCATCATCATCATCATCATCATCATCATCATCATCATCATCATCATCATCATCATCATCATCATCATCATCATCATCGCATATTGATGAGAAAATACTGTCTTCCTCCGTCGTCAGTATTTGTGAGGATTTGCATAAGGCATGTGGAGTTGGCACTACTACTATAATTGACTACTTATTCAACTAAGTATGTAGTTATGGGATACAAGTTGTTATTGTACTGGCTTGAATAGATGGCCACTCAGTCCACTAAACACAACAACTCAAGAGAGTGTGTGTTAAAAATGGTGTAATTTGTTGCACCAATGCTAATTATACACCACAAAGCGGGATATAACATGATAAATATATGAAAGTTACTCACCGATTCTCAGCCACTACTTGGCTTGATAGTTTTGTTACATAATTTTCTTTGACACTTTAAATTGTAAAAGGCACTTTTAATATGAAACATTTCATTTTTTTTCGATTTTTGAAAACTTGTAGCGATACATTTCCGAAGATTATGCTTAGTTCTACCTAAAATAACATATTTCTTGCGATTTGGTTGAAACAAGTTCCATCGTCCAGAATATCTTTAAGATGATTTTAGGTGAGTTTAAGATCATTTATGATTGCAGACTTTAGTGTGCAGGTATTTATTCTACTGGTAGCTGGCTCACACCCACACACCCGGCATGGAAGCGACGGTCACACTGTGTCTGAGTAGTTTTGACTAACTGCAAGTCAGATGGTGTCGAGTGGATGATTAGGCTGCTACTAAACAGGCATCAGTGGCCAATCTAGTGTCCAGTAGTAGTGTTGTCAGTGTGCAAAATCATTTAAGTTTGACAAAGTTTGTACTTATGTACTGCCAACGGCGATTATGAGTGGTTGACTATTCAAAGGTGTGACTGCATGTATAATGCTTACTGCAAAGAACCAAAGCTTCAGTGGTACCTCTCTACATTCATTAATCAACTATCACAAATAAAAGTGTATACAAAAGAAGCAGGATGCATACAACATATGTATTTAAATATGGCTACTGTAAGATGATTGGTTAATTACAAAAGGCATCGATTGGCTATAACAATAAACAACAATACTTGGTGCACTGTAATCATTTTAACACATTCCTGCTCATTAGATGATCTCAGACGATCTTATACAATCTCAGACTTTTGTTACCGATAGAACAAATATCCATAGATATATTCAGATATTATGTCGTACAATTATCTGAGGCCATATGAGACTCATGGTTCACATTCACATCCTGTCATACAAACTTATCATTAGCGACCAATGAAGTTGCAACTTTTATGACCTGTTGCAGTCAATTGTAAATCCCAGCTAGAAAAGTTGTTTTCTGACCAGTTACTATCTATCATTTTAAAAGATTTTGTGACAATCTACAACATTTATTTGTGTATTAAGCAGAACATAAATAATTGAGTAATGTAGCGGATTTTTATGTCCACTACCTTCCACTAGGGGGATTGTGCTGGCAGACGCGCAATCTGTGCACCCACAACAATGCAGTTAGACACTTCAGGCCTGACAATCAATGGTCTATCTCGGCTCAGAGGTGACCCAGTGCCAAATCGGCACAAACAAGGTGTTGCAAAGTAGGCGACCGACTTTGACAACTGTAACGAGCCCTCGGCTCACACATACACAGCTTTCAGTAGTGTGTAAATATACCCTTTATTCATATCAGAACATGAGGTGGAAAAACAAGACAAGAGAACACACTCATGTCAAATCAGTTAGTGCAATGAGTATCACAAAATCTCCGCCTTTTATAAGCAGAGTTACAGGAAGTATCAGTGGAAAGTGTCTAGCCATGCACAAGAAACATGGCAGGAAGTTATATGGTATATATTAAGCGGTATTGTCCAATCAGATAATGATAGCTGAGTTAATGTGCACTGGTGCCCAGAAGTAAGGGGCGAAGTCTATAGTTAGCTTGGCCAGTGATAGGTTAATAAAATCCCTGAGAGTTTTTTGGTCTTTATCAGCCTTTGGTTCACATTTCTCTACATCTAAGGGTAGATAGCTTCGGGAGTGGGCGTCTGGAGGCACTTGAGCTATGTTTCGTCTCTCAGGCTATTGCAGCTACTTTGTTACCAAGCCGGGATAGCTACCCAGGGTCGAGGTAGTAAATACCCAGGGTCGGGGTAGTAAATACCCAGTGCCGGTATGATTAATTATTATTAATAATCATTTGTCAGAGCAATATAATCACTACAATAGATTCCGGTCTTTGTCTATTGTGTTCATTGGGGGCATGCCTGTGGTAGCCACCATCTGGGGGACCTCTGCGCAGTAGTGGTACGGTTCATGTCCAGTGAAATCGACTACAGTGATTCACCATAGCATTGCAAGTTTGGAGCTGAATTACAGAGCCTTTCAGATAAAGAGACTAGTAGATAAAATAAGTGTCTTTGGTATTTCATCAAGTGTTTTTGCTTGCTTCCCAGCTTGTAGCCTGCTTCCTCAGCAATATCGTCATATTTTGCTAAAATCAAACAACCAGTTCTATTTACATTGTTGTTTGCTGAAGCCAATATAGAAACATGATAGGATAGCGCTAGAAAATAAAAAAAAAATTACATTACAAATAAAAACAATACAAATAAGAAAAAAACGCATTTTCGACACCAGGTGAAAATCAAGCGGAACTAGCAAGTGCATTGTGGTTATACACTATCTAATGCAGTCACATAGTTCAGCTCTGTGAATACTGTAGCCATAGGTTTGTAGATTAGTTGTAAAAGTTTGGCATCTCTAATCTTCCCGAAATGATTTTATTATTATACGACAGTCATAACAGGTAGTAGTGAATCGTAAGTTAATTACTATGATGGTTCACATACGCGTGTTGATACAATCTTATTGCCAGTTGGTGTCTTTTCCACGCCTGCTACTACTCTATGTGAACCTTCACAAATTTGGCATAGCTGGCACTTCCTTGCTACTACTAAGGATTACGCATACCTTTTAAAGATCTATATTAGCCTTCAATTGCTATCCTCTCTGTAAACTGCTTGAAAACATGGTCAAATTTCAGCAACATACTCGTCAGCTGGGACACTTGTGTGATACAATTGCAACTGTTACTTTTTTCTGCTATGAAGTGATCCAAGAAGAGAGATTTCTGCATACAATGAGACTTATGCTTGCTCTGGGCTCCCTGGCTCAATGACCGACTATGTAGATGACAAAACCATGTAAAACAGCGTTCAATAATTACCACACTAATATGACAACATAAATGGCGTAAGGCCTGGTCACATGAAGAAATTGTTTGGGCGAAACTTTAAACAAAACTATTTCACTGGTCAAAGCAAATTTGTTGCTAAGCAAACCTAACGAATATTTGAGTTTCAACATGATCAAACAATGTTAGGTTTGGGAAATTTGTCGATTGCGATATTGGCATATGATTGGACCATTGGATGAAAAATGCCCATCATTAGGTCTAACTTCTCTGTGCCATTATTGGTTGGACTCTAATGTCATGGGCATTCACAACTAGCACATAGTTTTTATAGCAGCACATTCAGTTCTATTAGTGAGGATTGTTTGTTTTATTATATTCATAATGGGCTCAAAATATATAAATGATGATGGTAAGAAACTAGATGAAACTGTATTCACAAGTGAAGACAAGAGTATTTTAGAGAAAAGTACCAAAAAAAGACCTCGAAAATGGAGAGCTGAACTCGGGAACATGATTAGTTGAACCAAACACTCTACCAATTACAGTACCATATTTCCATTGAAAAGTCCTATGAAAACAACCAAAATGTTGCTGCTTATAAAATTAAGCAGTAAGTGATCTTTCACATAGACTTTTTATGTTAAAACAGATTTCCACCACTAGGAATCGTACCCACAAAACCTGTAAGCTGCAGGTCACAACACTAACCGTTTAGCCATCAAGCAGTGTTGACAGTCTTTTCTGAATAGTTAATGTCAAAAGGAACACACACAGAAAACGTGGAGGAGTTTTAATCCTATTTTAATCAATTCTTAATATCCACAAATGTTATCACCTGAGCGATTAAAACGCGATTAAACAAGGATTGATTTATTACCACAGCCAGTGCACTGGTGAATGATCCATATTAGTAGTAATATATGAGCAGATCTCCCTACCAAGTGTTTTTTTGTGGGGTCAAAATCCGGGGTGATGCAATGGGTTACGGCGTTGAATGAATTCGCCGAGTTTATATTGTATTTCATTTGAGGGGTATTTGAGTGGCATTTGAGTGGCATTTAAATGGCATTTGAGTTTTTATTATTTTTTTACTTAATTTGAACTTATATGGCATCTAGATTTTGAATGTATGGCATTTAAGTTTTGATAATTTTTTTACATAATTCTACTCATATGGCATCTAGATTTTGAATGTATGGCATTTAAGTTTTGATAATTTTTTGTAATTCGAACTCATATGATATCTTGAGAGAGAGGAGAGAGGAAAAGAGGAGAGAGAGGAGAGAGGAGTTATATCTACATTAAATAAATACATTGATTAAAAATGAATCAATATATGATTATATACATTTATTGTATAATAAGTAGGGAAAATCTCTCCATATAATATAGTTAGAGTCAGTAAATAGTAAGTAATACAAAACAGTACAACTTGTAATGACAATCAATACATAGGCTTTTTTTATACATTCATTCATGTATGGATAATTATGTACATATTTATGACTATTTCTGTATAAATTATGGAAAAACATCATCAAATTAGCCCTCTAGATGGTTAAATAATTGCAATAGAAAACATTATATCTAATTTTTTGACATTCTTAAATTTTGAGAAAATCATCAAATTAACCCTTTAGATGATTAAAATTTTACAGTAAATTTTGCATAATACAAAGCACTATAGCTCGCTTTATCCACTTGAGACTACATGTCGTCAGCATTCGAGATTGAGTTTACATACCATCAACACCAAGCTGTTCATCAAAATCTTGTAATTCATTTTCTAGGAATTCCTTAAGAACTTTATCCTCATTATTCGTTTTTGTTAGCTCCTCATTGGAATTTGTTTGTGTGCAATATTGTTCCCAATCACTAGCGTTGGTTGAAGAAATGAAGACGACATTGTGGTATGGAATAGCATTTCCATTCTTACTCTGTTTTTTTCCTTTGTAAATCATCACACCAGGTGCACATCTTTTAGCTTCCTCTTCGTATCTGATTGGTATTAAAAGTGTTCTCGTCTCTCTTTTTCCATCTTTTTCAGCGACATAGCGAATGCAATTTACGACGGGTTCTTCTCCATTGAATTGAAAAGGAATGAATCTTTCAACAATATTGATGTAAGCAAAAATTGAACATTCTTTGAAATTGCTGAGATACTCGATGTCGTAAGCGAGTTTGAGTTCTTCTTCACTCATTTTTCTCTTTTCTTCAGCTTCAGCAGTAGCTTCCATTGTGGTTAAGCGTTTTGTGCTGATACGTTTGACATTGTAGTAAGTAGTCTCTGGTTTTTTTGAATTTTCCATCTTACCCAAGTACAAAATGTCGAAAGGCAATGGGTAGTTTTCAACATTGAAGTTTTCAACTACTCTACTTGGGCAAACGACTTTCTGAAAATTTGTTCCAGTTGAATTATCAAGATAGGTGAGAATGTAGTAGTTTCCGTATGCACCAGTACTCTGTTCAATAGAAACGATTTGCAAAACTGATGGAACAGGAAGTGATGATAGTGTAAGAAACCCTCCAATCTTTTTCAAATCGCTTGCCTTCCATTTTTTGAGAGATTTGGCCATCTTGAGAGCTCTATCAGCATCAGTGAGCAATTCTTTTTTTCCATAGTGTTTGATGTTGTGGGTAAAACCAGTTTTGGAAGAGCTCGTCTCTTTATTGTTGCTTCTTTTGTGACAGAGTTAGAGTTTTTTCATTTGGTGGCTGTTTTGAGTGTTTTTTGTTTGTTTTCGATAGGTTTTAAATCCATGTAAGAAGCAGAAAATTCCTCCATAGTATTGTGAGGGACGCCAATACTCTCTCACAGTTGTTATTTACCCAAGACAACTTACTAAGACAATCTCTCGCAATTATCGGCTGAGATATTCTCTCATTGTGTATTTCTATTGTGCAGGAGTTAAGCCTTTAACTCACCAACAACTGTCTGTCTACGCAACGTCTACTATTATATCTCAATACGTACTCATTGTCTATGTCTATGTCTGCGTTCTATTGTTTACCTGTGCCTATGTTGCTAGAGTCTATTTACTGCGTTCTACCTTGTACCAAATAATTATTTACTATCACTTATTATCTTTTTCCACGTTTTTAATTATTACAAAGTGGGTGTTGATGTAAGGGCAAGGCGTGGCTTGCACCAGTATTTTTACTCAGGCGTGGTTAGTAATGTGTACCCGCCTTCCCTGTATTTAAATGGATGTTCATGCAATAAAGTTCAGAGTTAGCCTGACTCTCAGAAGAATTTCTCTCTCTTGAAGCAAGCACTACTAGGAGCACCTAAACTACCAGCGCTGGACAAGTCGACTGTTAGCAAGCACGACGCTAAGGTGGAAAGTGAGAACGGTACGCCCTATCACTGTGTATACCCTTGCCTGAGGCAAGGATTACAACACAAGGCCTAGTGCACTAATAGTTCGACCTATCAAATTCGGATTCGGGGAATCCAACAAGCTAGTCGAATAATAATTGCAGGAAGTTATTGTCGATCTCGACTGAGTCCAGATTCGGCTACAAAACTTCAGCATAATTATTGCCAGAGCACAGTTCGAAACAAACTATAAACTAGACAAGTAATTCCTGAGGAATTAATGTCAGAGCACAGTTCGAAACAAACTATAAACTAGACAATAATTTACAATTATTGTCGGACCTTGTAAGGGTTCGAACATAGCAAATAATTACAGATAATTATTGCACTCACTCCACACCAGATTCGGCCGCACGCAAAACTGCACCAGTCAATGTACGCACTGTAAACAATAATAAGCACATTAATGAACGCTGACTTGAGGTCGAACAGAGCATATCGGGAGAGTGTACAGGTGGCTACCACCCAGACACGAAATCCTGTACATTGGTGGCAGCGGTGGGATTGTGTATACCCACAAGATCTCGACCTCCCGACGGTCGACCCAAGTAGCCGAAGATGACGTACAGACGGAGGTCAGTCAGCTCCGACCGAGAAGGCTCCTCCATGCAAATCATGGGCACACTCACCGACATCCTAGAGAGGATGACGACATCCGCCCCGAAGAGCAGATTCAAGGTGCCCTCCTTTGATGGAGAAGGAGACGTACACTATTTCATTCAACGCTTCGAGGAAGTAGTAGGAATGAACCGATGGACACCAGAGGAAGCCACAGTCCACCTCCGCCATGCACTCACTGGCAAGGCCGAACAATGCGGGCGCGGCCCCACGCACCTTGCCATCATAGAAGCACTGAGGGCCAGTTTTGGAATGACCCGAACGGAGGCACAAACTAAATTAATGAGCTATCGCAAGCACCCCAGAGACTCCCTACGAGAACACGCCGTCAGTGTTGAGAAGTTGGTAGAGGCAGCCTACGAGGAGCTCCCACAGGAGAATAGAACAGAACTGACGCTCCAGACCTTTCAGAGCACACTGGGGCACGCCTACCTGCAACGGCACCTACTGGCCATCCGGCCGACCAATCTGGAAGAAGCAGTAAGGGCAGGAAACGATTACCTGCAGATTCAGCACCACCCCCTCCCCCACTCCAACGTTCGGACCATCCACGAAGGACCACGAGAAAGCGGAATAGATCCACCCCCCGACGAGATCTCTTGTCAAGAGGTGGAGGACCCTCTTTCCAAATTGCTAAAAACAGTCGAAGCACTGAGCAAGGAAATAGCCGACCTAAAGCAGAAGCCACAAGGAGTTCCCCCCAAGCGATGCTGGGGCTGCCAGCGAACTGGGCACCTACGCAGTCAATGCAAGACTGCCCCCTGGACCGCTCGACAGGGAAACGGGCTCGGCCCGCAGTAGTAGGGCCACCTACTCACTGCATAAGGGCAAACCCGCGACAAACCACCCCCTATAAGAACAACCGCTACCAGAGAACCCCAACGCTAATAGACCCAGGCCCTATCACCTTAACCAACCGGTTTACTCCGTTGGACAGCGAGGAAGAAGAAGGGGAACCATACCCCCCCCAGCGAAGACGAGGAAACGGAGGGCACGCCGCAGCAGGAGACAGCAAGATGGAGCCGACCAGAAACCAGTCACCCTCAGACGATCCACCTCAACCAGATCGAGAGACCATACCGGTCCAGCTACTATTTGCAGGAAAGGTGGAAGGTCGAGCCGTCACCTACCTCATTGACACCGGGTGCAATACCAACCTGCTAGCCAAGAGGGTCTTCGACCAACTCTCACCCCGCGTCCAGCAGGGTATACAGCAGTACGATTCACATGGGTTGATGGCAGATGGAACCCGGCTACCATTCTACGGTCTGCTCACCTTGACCGGGCGCATTCGGCATATCCACTATGAAGAAACCTTCGTGGTAAGCCAGATCAACGAGGACGTGATCCTGGGCATGCCATTCCTCACAAACCAGAATTGCCAGATGGGATTCAACCAGCCCCTCTTGAAAGTAAACGGCAAAGAGCTCACCTGCACTGATAGGCACGGAAGGGATCTGATATCAAAGGTACAGGTGCAACGGGACACATACCTACCTCCCCAAACCGAAACCACCATCCTATGCCATCTCACCAGTAAGGAACCATGCTCCCAGGGAGTCATAGAGAGCGTAGAAGGTGGACTACTCTTGGCCACCAGCGTGAACACCCCCGACGACCAAGGAAGAGTCCTGGTAAGGTGTCTCAACCCTTCCCCAGAAAGCATCTGTGTACCGGCTGGAGAAATAATAGGAACGTTCACGGGTGTGGGACCAGAGGAGGTCCAATCCACCTCAAACCCCCCGACAACAAGAACCTCAAAAGGCCAGGACCTGCCCCCCCACCTTCAAGACCTATTTGTACAGGCACGACAAGGCTGCCAGAATACCCGAGAGGAGAGGCAACTCCACGAACTTCTGACACGATACCAAGCCGTGTTCAGCAAGAATGACGGCGACATAGGGCGCACCCACTTGGCTGAACACTCCATTCCAGTGGCACCCGGTACAAGACCCATACGCTGCCCCCCTCACCGCCTGGGAGCGGAGAAAGAGGCCGAGGCAGAACGGCAGGTCAAGGAACTCCTGGCAAAAGATTTGATTGAGCCCGCAGACAGCGCCTGGAGCTCACCTGTCGTCCTAGTGCGAAAGAAGGATTCCAGTTGGAGGTTCTGTGTGGACTATCGTAAGCTTAACGATGTCACCCGCCAGGACGCCTACCCTATCCCTCGGATAGATGACTCCTTGGACGCGTTGGCTGGCAGCAGGTACTTCTCCACCTTAGACCTCACTAGCGGCTATTGGCAGGTGCCTCTAGACCCCGATGCCCAGCAGAAATCCACCTTCATCACAAGGAGCGGCCTATGGAGATGGAAGGTCCTTCCCTTCGGACTCACCTCAGCACCCGCCACCTTCCAACGTCTCATGGAGAGGGTCCTAAAGGGATTGCACTGGAAGACGTTGCTACTATACCTGGACGATGTCATAATAATCGCGCCAGACTTCCAGACCCATCTACATCGATTAGGAGAAGTGCTAGACAGACTCCAACAAGCCGACCTCAAGGTCAAACCCTCGAAGTGCGAGCTACTCAGCCAGAAAGTGAGATACCTGGGCCACATCATGAGCGCTGAGGGAGTGGCCACCGACCCTGGTAAGGTGGAAGCCGTCAAGAACTGGGAGGACCCCAGAGATGTGAAAGCCCTCCAGGCCTTCCTGGGCACCGCCGGGTACTACCGCCAGTACATTCCGGAGTACGCCACGCTAGCCAAACCCCTCACGGTCCTGACAGGAAAAGGAGCCAGTTGGAGATGGGGAGAAGAAGAGAGACAGGCCTTTTACAGCCTCAAGTCCAGACTGAGCCAGGCCCCCATATTGGGGTACCCAGACCCGTCCGTCACCTACATCCTAGATACAGACGCTAGTGCTGTGGGAATGGGAGCGGTCCTCTCACAAGAACAAGAAGGCAAAGAACGTGTAATTGCATACTATAGCAAGACCTTGGCCCCGGCGGAACGGAATTATTGCGTGACTAGAAGGGAACTCTTGGCCGTAGTTAAAGCCGTAAAGCACTTTCGGCCATACCTATATGGCAGGAAGTTCCGACTGAGAACGGATCACGCCTCCTTACGGTGGCTGTGCCGTCGAAAGGAACCCTCAAATCAGATCGCACGCTGGTTAGAGATTCTAGCCGAATTCACCTACCAGCTGGAGCACCGGGCAGGAACCAACCATGCTAACGCCGACGGACTAAGTCGGCAGGACCAATGCGTAGACTGTAAACAGTGCAATGCCATTGAGCGACGGGACGGAGGACCCTCACATGCCGACCTCGCCGGAGAGGAGGCCCAAACTCGGATCCACCTAACGATAACGGACCCCGCACACAACACCAAAGAATTGGTCCAAGCACAGAAGGAAGGCGGCCACCCTGTAGCCCGAATGTATAGAGCAGTCCAGGAGCAGGAGCCCATCTCACGCCAAGAGCTAGACAAAGGCAGCACAGAGCTGCGCGTTCTTCACGACCGAAGGGAGCGCCTGTGTATAAGGCCCGACGGGGTACTTACCATCCACTTGGAACACCAAGGAAGGACCAAGTACTGTGCCGTCTGCCCCCCTTCGTGTCGGGAGAACATCGTGTGGGAAACACACAAATTAGCACACGCCGGCATCAACCGGACCAGAAAGCGGGTGATGCTAGATTGGTACTGGCCGGGCATGGCCGCCATGATACGACGCTTGGTGCGAGACTGCGAAGTTTGTCAAGTGGCAAAGAGGAGCCGAAACCCTAGTGCCCCAGAAGGACAGCGACTATATGCTGGAAGGCCATTCCAAAAGCTCGCCGTGGACTTGGTAGGACCTCTACCCCCCACCCGTCGAAGAAATCGGTGGATCCTCGTCCTCACAGATCATTTCACCCGTTGGCAGGATGCCATTGCCATACCTGATGCCACCGCCCCAACAGTGGCCGCCATACTAGACGAACGGGTGTTCAGCTACTGGGGCCTCCCAGAGCAACTCCACACCGACCAAGGTGCGCAGTTCGAGTCAACACTGCTGGAGGAGCTGTGCACCTTGTGGAGCGTACGAAAAACACGTACCACCCCCTACCACCCCCAAGGCAACGGGATGGTAGAACGTCAAAACAGGACACTAGGAGATGCCCTGCGGTCACTAATCCTCACCAAAGGACAAGACGAGTGGGATAGCTTACTACCCCAGATAATGCGGGCATGCAGAGCAACCCCCAACTCCACCACCGGTGAGACACCAAATCTATTAATGATGGGCAGAGAGGTACGACTACCTGACCAACTCACAGGAAATGCACCCACCTTGGACAGAACCACCATCACAGAGCATACAATGCGCACCCAAGAGAACCTGGCCATAGCCCACGAGTATGTGCGCGACCTACAGCAACGGGTGCGCCAAGAAGAGGACAACGAGCCACCTAGGTTTGCGGAAGGAGACTTGGTCGTAATCGAGAACAAGCGCCGGACCAAACGGACCAATCCGAAGCTCCAACCTAGCTACATCGGCCCCTACACGGTCACTCGAGCATACCCAAATCACACGTATCGCTTAGAGCGAAACGGCCAGGGTTTCACACAGAATGGCCGGCGCCTAAAACACTACCGGTCATGCCAAGAGCCTGTTGGCCGAGCTCCCCCCAGTCGAGAGCAGGCTGTGCGCCCAAACATGCGGGGAGCGTACCTCAGACGCCCCCTACCCCGAGAGGGTACAGAGGCCGAAGAGCACACCCCCGAAGAACCGGTCGCCGAAGTACCTAGGGATGTCGAAGAAAGAAGGAGAGAGATTGATAGACCTCCCCCTCCAGTAATCACCGAAGACCCAGTGCCAAACACCCCACTACACACGGAGCCCCAAGAGGAGACGCCACCACCCACAATCAGGGCCCCGACCCCACCTAGGGGTACGCCCCCACCTCAAAATACAACAGGCCAAGAACTGGACACTAGCGAGTAGCCACCCCTACCACCCAGACCAGAAACCACCACGGCCTATGACAGACCTAGGAGAGAACCAAAAAAACCAGTCAAATTCGCAGACTACCAATGCTATAGGACACAAGAAAGGGTAGAGGAAGTCGAACGAAGTAAAAAACAAAAAGAAACGAGGACGCTAGCTTACTTACCGTGGAAAAACGAAGAAGAAACAGCGAAATTACTAAAACTACCAAGAGAGAACAACTCCGCTACAACGCGGCCGTCGGGAAAACCACCACCCCGAAAGGAGGAGACAACTCACCAGTCTACTACCATAAACGCCCACGCGCCAACGAAACACACCCACCATAACACGTGGCCCACGAGAACAATAGGAGAGGTGGTACAATCAGCAGAAGGAGGTATGTCCAGAAAAAATCGCTGTGCAAATAAAGACGCTGGAGAGCTAGTAAATTCATCACAATACAGAACACAGTGCCTGCAGAACATTACAGCTATACTCGACAGCATGGAGAACGATGGAGTGATATCAACAGAAGAGGACCCGACCTTTGCTGAAGCATTAGTAGCAAGCACACAACCAAGTCGGCCAAGAAAAAGAAATAACTCAGCACCGACGAGAATTAACAAAGTAACCATGGCAGAAGAAGGAGCAGCAAGATGTCGGGTACGTGAACAGGCAGCACCGTCAACCTCTTCCACTATCCAACATGCCAAAGAGACATGGAAATCCGACGAGACTGCACAAGCAATAAAGAGAGCTGTTTACCAAGTCGATGGAGACACATGGGGATGTAAGGTATGCAGCTTACAGTTAAATAAAAAGCGCATACTATACCATGTGCATCAGCACTTCACGTACTATTTCTGTGCCTGTGGGAAGAAGAGCAGCTCTCGCGATACTATCCTAAAACATATTCGGGAAAGGAAAGGGGAACCAGCACACGGTGGAGAGACCCGACCTCTCTATGAAGTAGATGCACAATCTTACCCCGAATTTTGCCGCACGATGAGATGGAATAAGCCAGCACCTTTTGGTACACCAACACCTATCAAAGAGACTGAGAAATCAGCAATACAAAAGAGACTGGGAGATAAAACCAACGAGGCACCAATGAAAGTGGCAAGAGTCAGCATCACCGACCACAGCTGGGAGAAGAAAGTAGCAAGGATGCCGTTAGGAGGAAAAGAGGCAGCATTCCAGCGACACCTCACTCATACTAACATTCACACGTCGCCGACAGCAGATAAAGAGAATAGAAGGCAGAGAGAACGAGCAGAAGAAGGAAGGAGAGAAGATCGATATAGACGAATTCAGAGGTTAGAGGATGAATTATATCAGGCCACCCGTGAGGCTTTTAGACAGTTGCAACGAGTGGAGGAAATTAAGACATCCATTCAGGGAGAACGAGGACTCCTCTAAGCATAATGGGCAAGTGGACAATTTCATATATTTTTGGACAATTACATCTTTTTACACACTGTGCGCCCCTTCATATTTTTATTGGCCCTATTATTGCCAATGGGGGGGGGGGGAGTGTGTGAGGGACGCCAATACTCTCTCACAGTTGTTATTTACCCAAGACAACTTACTAAGACAATCTCTCGCAATTATCGGCTGAGATATTCTCTCATTGTGTATTTCTATTGTGCAGGAGTTAAGCCTTTAACTCACCAACAACTGTCTGTCTACGCAACGTCTACTATTATATCTCAATACGTACTCATTGTCTATGTCTATGTCTGCGTTCTATTGTTTACCTGTGCCTATGTTGCTAGAGTCTATTTACTGCGTTCTACCTTGTACCAAATAATTATTTACTATCACTTATTATCTTTTTCCACGTTTTTAATTATTACAAAGTGGGTGTTGATGTAAGGGCAAGGCGTGGCTTGCACCAGTATTTTTACTCAGGCGTGGTTAGTAATGTGTACCCGCCTTCCCTGTATTTAAATGGATGTTCATGCAATAAAGTTCAGAGTTAGCCTGACTCTCAGAAGAATTTCTCTCTCTTGAAGCAAGCACTACTAGGAGCACCTAAACTACCAGCGCTGGACAAGTCGACTGTTAGCAAGCACGACGCTAAGGTGGAAAGTGAGAACGGTACGCCCTATCACTGTGTATACCCTTGCCTGAGGCAAGGATTACAACACAAGGCCTAGTGCACTAATAGTTTGACCTATCAAATTCGGATTCGGGGAATCCAACAAGCTAGTCGAATAATAATTGCAGGAAGTTATTGTCGATCTCGACTGAGTCCAGATTCGGCTACAAAACTTCAGCATAATTATTGCCAGAGCACAGTTCGAAACAAACTATAAACTAGACAAGTAATTCCTGGGGAATTAATGTCAGAGCACAGTTCGAAACAAACTATAAACTAGACAATAATTTACAATTATTGTCGGACCTTGTAAGGGTTCGAACATAGCAAATAATTACAGATAATTATTGCACTCACTCCACACCAGATTCGGCCGCACGCAAAACTGCACCAGTCAATGTACGCACTGTAAACAATAATAAGCACATTATTGAACACTGACTTGAGGTCGAACAGAGCATATCGGGAGAGTGTACAGGTGGCTACCACCCAGACACGAAATCCTGTACAGTATTCTAAAAAAGAAAGAAATAATGTTTGAAATAATATATAATTCAGCTTTTCATGTGGAACTAAAAGATTATCTATTTTATACTTTACATTATAGCTAAACTATTTTTGATCTTTGCTAGGTAGGGAATAATAATTTTTTTTAAATTTTACCTCCTATAAAGAGATAGCTCCTAGCAGTTGCAATGGAAGGTGTAGTAGATGTTGCTTCTCCGCTCGCTGTTGTAGAACTGGACGCTTTCTGTGTGAAAACAGTGGCTCTTAAATAGCTAAAGTTGCACTGGTTGAACCCTATCTATACCAACCTTCTTTATAATATAACTATGAATCAGCATTTTTTCCACACGAAAACCAATGCTTTCGCGGGAATAAATAATTTATTTTCACGCGAATAACAACCAATGTTTTCGCGGGAATAAATAAAATATTTTCACGCGAATGGAAACCGTTGCTTTCGCGGGAATAAATAATTTAATTTCACGCGAGTTAAACCAATGTTTTCGCGGGAATACAAAATTTATTTTCACACGAAAGCATTGGTTTGTATTCGCGTGAAAATAAAATTATTATTTCCGCGAAAGCAACGATTTCCATTTGCGTGAAAATAAATTATTCATTCCCGCGAAAACATTGGTTTTATTCGCGTGAAAATAAAATTTTTTATTCCCGCGAAAGCAACGGTTTCCATTCGCGTGAAAATAAATTATTTATTCCCGCGAAAGCATTGGTTTGTATTCGCGTGAAAATAAAATTTTTATTCCCGCGAAAGCAACGGTTTCCATTCGCGTGAAAATAAATTATTTATTCCCGCGAAAACATTGGTTGTTATTCGCGTGAAAATAAGTTATTGATTCCCGCGAAAGCATTGGTTTTTATTCGCGTGAAAATAACATTGTTATTCCCGCGAAAGCAACAGTTTCTATTCGCGTGAAAATAAATTATTTATTCCCGCGAAAGCAACGGTTTCCATTCGCGTGAAAATAAATTATTTATTCCCGCCCTGCGAAAGCAACAGTTTCTATTCGTGTGAAAATAAATTATTTATTCCCGCGAAAGCAACGGATTCCATTCGAGTGAAAATAAATTATTTATTCCCGCGAAAGCATTGGTTTGTATTTGCGTGAAAATAAAATTTTTATTCCCGCGAAAGCAACGGTTTCCATTCGCGTGAAAATAAATTAATTATTCCAGCGAAAACATTGGTTGTTATTCGCGTGAAAATAAGTTATTCATTCCCGCGAAAGCATTGGTTTTTATTCGCGTGAAAATAACATTGTTATTCCCGCGAAAGCAACAGTTTCTATTCGCGTGAAAATAAATTATTTATTCCCGCGAAAGCAACGGTTTCCATTCGCGTGAAAATAAATTATTTATTCCCGCCCTGCGAAAGCAACAGTTTCTATTCGTGTGAAAATAAATTATTTATTCCCGCGAAAGCAACGGTTTCCATTCGAGTGAAAATAAATTATTTATTCCCGCGAAAGCATTGGCTTGTATTTGCGTGAAAATAAAATTTTTATTCCCACGAAAGCATTGGTTTGTATTCGCGTGAAAATAAAATTTTTATTCCCGCGAAAGCAACGGTTTCCATTCGCGTGAAAATAAATTATTTATTCCCGCGAAAGCATTGGTTTTCGCGTGAAAAAAATGCTGATTCATAGTTATATTATAAAGAAGGTTGGTATTCATAGGGTTCAACCAGTGCAACTTTAGCTATTTAAGAGCCACTGTTTTCACACAGAAAGCATCCAGTTCTACAACAGCGAGCGGAGGAGCAACATCTACTACTACATCCCCTAACTATTAAAAGTTTTTCTGTGTGAATTTAAAAGTTTTCATTTAACTTAAGACTTAATTATCTGACAGGCTTTGACTACTTAAAAAGCAATGCTTTCACACAATAAATCACTCGTTTTAACAACAGTAACTGAAAACTCAACACCTACTATATAATATACCAACTGACTACTAGGAGTTTTATTCACAAGGTAAAATTTATTAGCTGAGACATTTAACTTACCTTTCTATGTACTATTGTCACTTCTATTAAAAAATTAATGATTTTATTGTTATTATAGCACTATAGAAACAGAAGAGGAGGATATTGATGTAGACATACATAAGGAATGGGAATGGCTCATGAAAAATCAAAATGATATCAGTTTTTCAAACGCTGATAATGAATACATGAATGATGAATGCAATGCTGAATATGAAAATGAAATGGAGATTGAACTTGAAAATGCTTTTCAAGACAAACCTTCGACGTTTCAAGTTTCATCAACTACTGAAAATACGATAGCCTTTGATATGCAGTAAGTTTTTAAAATCATAAATTAATAATGTTAGTAGAGTAATTCTTTTTGCTGGTTTTTCTATAGACATCTCATGAATCAGCAAAAATAATGCGATATCTCTTTATTGTAGACAGGACTCAGAATATCAGAGAATGAATGTAAAAGAGGGAGTTGAGAATTCATCTCATAGCACACAGTAAGTTTTGAAAACTTAACTAATAATATAGTTTGAGACATTTTTTTTTCCTAATTCCATTTTAAAAATTAGTTGATAATGATGTTTAAGTCATTTTTTCTTCTGTTACATTTCATACAAAATGTATGTGAATGTTTTATAGAACAACTATTATGTGTTAACATTTCTATTGTAGACAAAGTTTAAATTATCAGGAAGAGAATGTAGAAAAAAAAAAACCCTGAAATTTCCCTTAATTGGAAATGGTTAGAAGAAAATCTCATTTGTTTTCGTTTACCTGATGAAACAATCAATCAAATAGGCTTTGGTGCTGAACCTTCACCACCAAAGACTAGCATAATAGCTCAAGATATAGAGCCAGTTGTGGAGGATATAGTTGAAGAAAATGAGAATGATCCAATGATAGAAAATGAAGAAGAAGAAGAAGAAGAAGAAGAAGAAGAAGAAGAAGAAGAAGAAGAAGAAGAAGAAGAGGAAGAAGCACAAGAGGAAGAACAAGAAGAACAAGAAATGGAAGATTTAAATTTTGAAAGACCTACCCAAGTATCGACCCTAGGTATTGTTGATGATAGCATAGCTCCAACTTTTCAAGATGAAGAATGGGATGATTTGATAGCTAGATATTGGGGAGCTATGAAAACCAAACATAGAGCTGGAAAAGTCATAGAACTTTTAAATGTAACACTTTGGGATGGGATTCCAAGAGATCAAGCTGATACCTACCAAAATGGCTATCATGATTCAAGAGTGTTAGAATTGCTAAAATAAGTTTGGAGACAATTGAGCTCGAGAGCAAAAGTCAACTGTAGCATAGGTTGTATACTAGAAAACAAAAATGATGGTGAACTCCGATACTTTCACTCATCATCAAACAATGCTACCGTATATCCAAAAGCTAAACTGATTGAAACTGAAATAGATCTTGATGACTTTTTTGTTGATGTTATGGAGAATGATCATCGTACTAATAGCTTGAGACGGCGACCTAATACGACTTGGAGATTGATGCTGATCACAAACATTTCGTTTTATTTCTACAAAATACTCGGAATGGGAAAAGTTGGATCACCACCAATGCATTTACCCCCTCACCTCATCAACAACAGACACATACGAACCATGTTAAAAAACACAAAAGGAATACGAATTACCGACAATCTTTGTTTTTTTAGATGTCTAGCATTACACAAAGAACTACAAAAAACACCGGATTTGCAAAAGATTCGATAATTAAGGAGGTGAAGGAGTACTAACAACAATATCATAGTTTCATCTATGGTGATAGTACTAAAAAGTGTGATGGGAAAGGAGTAACAGAAGCTGATTTATTGCTTTTGGAGCGAGCATTTCAACTGAAGACAACAGTGTTTTTTTTTAATGATGATATGACTTCAACAGTTGTTTGGAATTCAAACTCCAGTTACAAGGAAAATCTATATTTGGATCTTTATATCAATCACTTCAGTCTTATTACAAACTTGGAAGGATATGTCAGAGCCTACAGATGTCCAACCTGTTCTACTTGTTATGACAGATTGGGAAATCTGAAAAGACACAGATGTTCAATCTCAGACGCAACAACTATGCAGTTTTCTGGAGGTCAATACAGTCCTAGCGCTACAATATTCGACAAACTGAAGATTCAATTCGGGATAGATATCGGGTCAGATGATTCCTTGAGATACTATCCGTTTTTTGCAACATTCGACATAGAGTGTTTGTTACCTAATTGCAAAAATGATCGAGATACAGACACAACTATTTACACTAACGAGCATAAACTTTTAAGTATTTCAATTTGTTCAAACGTACCAGGCTACAACAACCCGCGTTGTATTGTCAATAACGGGGATGATGATGAATGTGTTGGAAAGTTTATTGAACACTTGGAAGATATTAGTGAAGAATCATATAGCCAATTGAAAAAACAATTTTCGCAAATCATAAAACAGATAGAAGGTGAATTACACCGACTGGAAAAAGCTGAAGAAAAGTTTCGTAGTGATTTTGAAAAAAATCGTTTCAGACGGAGAACAGGAGCTGAAAAAGTTCTGGATGATTTGTACAGCTATATGAAAAAACTCCCTATTCTAGGTTTCAATTCACAGACTTATGATGTCAATGCGATGAAAGGAAAACTGCTTCAAAAATTGAAAGATGTCTCCGACACCGATTTTGATTTTGTTATAAAAAAAGGAAACAAGATGCCTGTTATCGGTATAGGATCTTTTTTGTTTTTAGATTGTACAAACTTCATTGCTCCTGGATATAGCCATGAAATGTATCTCAAAGCATACAAATGTGAAGCCGGAAAAGGATTTTTTCCTTATGAATGGATGAAAGACTTGGAACAACTTAATCAAGAACATCTACCTCCAAGAGAAGCTTTTTACAGTTCTTTAAAACAAAAAAACATCAGTGAAGAAGAGTACATAATTTGTCAAGAAGCGTGGAAAAATAACGACATGAAGACAATGAGGGATTTTTTAAAATGGTACAACAACTTGGATGTAAAACCGTTTGTTCAAGCGTTGGAAAGACAAAGATCAATCTACAGAGAGCATGGGATTGATATGTTAAAAGATGGTATATCTTTACCAGGATTAGCGATTCGATGGATGTTCAACAAAGCTCCTCAACCACCCCCTCCATACCTCTCTACATACTTGGATTTCCATGAACTTGGTAACTCGTTTCGACAGACTCTCCCAATTTGTCTGATTGACAACTGTAATGCAGAACTTTGTCTTCTAATAAAGAAAAACATAGTTGGTGGACCAAGTGTAGTGATGCATTGATATCACGAAAAAGGTATCACTAAAATTAGAGAACATTGGTTGGGAAAAGAAGCAAAAGTTTGTGATAGAATCTATGGAGTTGATGCAAATGCGCTCAATTTATGGTGTATGATGCAATCAATGCCTACTGGTTATAAATCGAAAACTCCTTTGTCGCTGAACCAGTAAAATTTAGCAAGGTAGCTCATAGCTGGTTACAGTTCCAAATGTTCTCAAAAAAAATCAATATCAGACATCAGCCCAATGGAGGAGAAGTTGCTCTCGGACAGCGAGGATTACCAGTTGATGGATTCTGTGTTGAAAATCGTTATGTCTTTCAATTCCATGGGTGTTTTTGGCATGGACACGACTGCTCTTATAACAACGCTAAAGAGCAAGAGCTTCAAGCTAGTGGAATAAAATCAAAAGCAAATCTGTTTAAAACTACGATGGAAAATGAAGAATATCTTCGAGCGTTAGGTTACACCGTAATCTCGATTTGGGAGTGTTAGTGGATGAAACGTGTAAAAACTCATACAAATTTACAAAATTTTGTCAACACGTTTTACAATTCTTTCTACCCTAAAATACTTGAAAAAAAGCTGAATCAAGAAGAAGTGTTGGAGAGAGTTCAGTCAGAGGAATTCTTCTGATTTGTTGAATGTGACATCGAAGTTCCTGAGGAAGAGGAAGAAAAGTTCTCCGAAATGCCCCCGATTTTTAAAAATACGATGTTAACCAGAGAACACTTGAGCGATGAAATGAAAGTCTTTGCTGAAGCCGAAAGTTTTCTAAAGACTCCTCAACGCTCATTACTTGGGAGTATGTACGGAGATAAGATATTGCTAATGAGTCCTTTGTTGAAATGGTACTTGAAACAAGAATTGAAAGTCACCAAAGTTTATCAGCTAATAGAATATATTCCTAGAAAAGCTTTTGAAGCTTTTGGAACATCGGTTTCAGACGCTAGGAGAATGGGAGATGCGGACCCTAGTCAAGAATTACTCGCTACTACTAGCAAGTTGGTAGGAAATGCTGCTTATGGAAAAACAATCACTGGTAAAAAAAAACACACCACCATCAAGTTCATCGAAGGCGCCAGAAAAGCTTCATTTCGTATCAGAGGAAACAAATTTATCTCCATGGAAGAGATAGCAGATGATTTTTATGAGATCGTAACCTGTAAACAACTAGTAAGTTTTAAAACAATTATTTTGCAATTCAAAATTTATCTTCTCCAAGTTTACTTTGCTAATCAGTATCACCATCATTTCAGCTAACTATGAATGTTCCAGTACACTTGGGTTTCTCGGTGCTACAGTATGCTAAACTGAGAATGCTACAGTTTTACTACGACTTTATGGATAAGTAACTAAAACCTAATTCCCTACTATTATTATGTATAAGTAAGTAAAACTTCCAAATAATCGAAACAATCTTGTTATTTATAGATATATTGACAGAAGTGATTTCCAATATGTTGAAATGGATACAGATAGCGCATACATGGCGTTGAGCGGAACATTAGAAACACTGGTAAAACCAAGTATGAAAAAAGAGTTTTACAATGAATATGGTGATTGGTTTCCACGACCATACTGTGACAAACATAGGGATGAATTTTTAAGAATCAAAACAATGGGTTTAGAATGGAGCATGCAGGAGTGTTGTGAAAAAGTACTAAAACATGGAAAAAGAACACCCGGACTGTTTAAAGAGGAATTTACCAGAGATGGAATTGTTGCGCTTAACTCTAAATCCTATTACTGCTCGGGAGAAAAAGGAAACAAGTTTAGCTCAAAAGGTTTGAACAAATGAATTAATCAATTGAACAAAGACAGTTATCTAAATGTATTGAACACAAAAAAGTCGTTTATGGGTAAAAATCGAGGATTTGTAGTAAAGGATAAAAAATGTTGACATACAACCAAATAAAGCGAGGACTCACATATTTTTTATGCTAAAAGACGAGTTTGTTCTGATGGAGTATCTACCGAACCTACTTTGGCTTAAATAAAAACCTTCATAATAGTCTTCTTTTTACAACAGTTACTATAACTATATATATATATATTTTTTATGCTAAAAGACGAGTTTGTTCTGATGGAGTATCTACCGAACCTACTTTGGCTTAAATAAAAACCTTCATAATAGTCTTCTTTTTACAACAGTTACTATAACTATATATATATATATATATATATATAATACAAGAAATCATTCATCGTCCTTATGACTATCGATAACAAATAGATGAATATTTAACTCCATCTATTTTTATGTTTGAAATTATGTTAAAAGTTTTCCAATATATTTTATAGCATTCAATGTACTTATTGTGTAATAAATGTCTATATGAGTTCGAATTATGTATTTAGCTATATTATATGAGGAGATTTTCCCCTACTTACTATCAAAAAAATCAAATGCCATACATTCAAAATCTAGATGCCATATAAGTTCAAATTAAGTAAAAAAATAATCAAAACTCAAACGCCACTTAAATGCCACTCAAATGCCACTCAAATACCCCTCAAATGAAATACAATATAAACTCGGCGAATTCATTCAACGTCGTAACCCATTGCATTCACCCCGAAGTGTAATCCACAAAAAAAACACTTGGTAGGGAGATCTGCTCATGTATTACTACTCATATTCAATCACTTTAGGATTGAAATTGGGATTGACTTAGGCTAGCACAGATTAAAAACAAGAGCATTTCTAATCACTGTATTTGTGGATTTTTCATCGCATGATGATTATTATTTGGAGCATGGCTACTCCAGTCATTGATTAAAGTTAGGGTCAATATTAATCTTCCTGGAGTGCTATGTCTGTACTGCTTTTTCTCAGAAAGCGATTAAATATTGGAAGCGATTTGAATTGGAGGTAATTATTTTGTATTGGATCTAGCTGGTAGAAAATGACAAAGCTTATTTCAAGTGCACTGGCAACTTGTATTGAACAAGGAAATTGTGATCAGTACAACACCATTAAAACGGAAATACAGGCATTACAATATAAAGCCAACTAAGAAAATAGAAAAAAAAACGGTAAAAATAACAACAGGCTTGATTGAATGATGATTAGTATAGTATAGTCTATTATGACATAGAGCCACTGGGGTATACTCAGCGTAGATGCAACAGACTCCAAGTTGAAACTGAGAGATGATGTCGGATTTTGATCTTCAAGCTCCTAAAATAAGAATGACATCATTAGGCACGTTTCGCAATGAGCAGGTATGCCAAAACAAAAATTAAACCGAATCCAACAAACCTTCAGGAGTTGAAACTGAAGAGCGGGCAACATCACAGCTGTTTGTTTATCACCTATTAGCTCTGACTTCCTATATAATCAATTTTCATTTCAAGAACGACATCTCTTGTTGGTGACAGTTCTAAAATGCAGGAATATAATATAGTAGTCACTTTTATTTTTAGCCACTTCAAGTTCAAAGGTTTTCAATGCAACAAAAGCAAAACAATTGATGAATCGCTAAACAACAATCAACATCATTTATTCAGTTTATTATTTTGACTTAGTTACTAATCAATAAACAAACAGTTGTGTATTCATGGTATATCTTATTTACCTGCTTCTGTGTCATCTTTTACTTCGAAATTTTGAGACAGCTATGTAAGCCTCCATCATCCTCATGTCCTTCCTCTGTTAATGATTGAAGCGGGAAAATAATAGCCTATTCAGGGACAATAAGATTGTGCGCTTAGGCGTTCATTGATACCCCCACTTGCTATTAGGTAATCATACTATAAATGCCAAGGCTTTCCTTCATTTTAATCAAATCAGGAGTAAAATATAACTTAAAGAAAAGAGCCACAGTTTAATCATTTCTGGATTAAAGTTCTTAATGGATCAGTAAAGCTAACAATTAAGGACTTGTAGAATAACAATACAGGGGAACTAGAGTTTAATCGCTTGGGAGTAAAGTTCTTGCTAGCTGATTAAAGCCAGAGTTTATTCCCCTGAGAGTGATATATTGACCTACCCACAATTTCTGGCAAAGTTATTGTCCAACTTTAATCCTTAGTTACTCCTTCCAGCAAACGCTCCCAAAATTTCTACTGAATTACCAGATATCACCCCTAATGATGCCAGATTGTACTCTTATATTAATCATTACAGCGTTTAATCACCTGTTTAATCCCAAATGTTCTACTTTTTTCTGTGTGTGTACTTTTATGTCCTTGCATGAACCAGGCAATACTGTACGTTTTTCAATTCTTATAATAGTCAAAATAAAAAAAGTTGTTGCTTGGGCACCATCTTGTTTTGAAACATTGGAATCTGGAGGTTTGGATTGTGTTATCCTGAAAAACAGCTCCATTTTGAAACCCATCAGGTCAAGGTTTGCTTGTTCTTTTTTGATTGATTGACTTTGGGGTATTTCAAGCTTAATAACACCACTAGGGCAGATGCAACTTCTTTGATACATGCAACAATACTTTGCTGCAGCCAGCCAGTGCACAATTACTCATATGCTAACAATGCACTTTCCAAGAAACTCTTCTACATAAATGCTTGTTCAAATCATCAAAGTCTCCCACAGCACATTTATGTACAATAAGCGGTGACAGGCAATATCATTTTCAGTCTGTTACTGCTGTTCAACCATGAAGCTCTCTACCAAGCAGAAAAAAGTGGTTGTTTTTCTGTTAGCTAGCTGCTTCTTACATAATATGGCAATAAGTATTCCATCACCATTTCTACCCAAAGAGGTAAGTTTTCTCATTCTTGTAAACAGAAGCAGAGACAGAGGCTAACATCTTAACATGCTGTGTTTTCATATTTAGTGCATTATATTTATTTTTCCATCTTCATTTATGTTACGTTTGTTTTGATTTTATTTCAGAATGAAAAGCGTGGTTATGGAGGAACGATGACAAGCTTAATGTTTGCTTTCATGCCATTTGCAAGAATATTTGCTTCAACTTTCTGGGTTTTGGTGGTGAGTGTCCTGTTTTTAGCTTAAAAATAAAGCCCTGAATAATAAAGATGTCTTTGTGAAACTTTGGCAATGGAAGAAACTTGACAAACATTATCTCTGACAAGGAATATGAAATGCAAATTTAGTTGAATGTTGAGTTTTTACAACCAGCAACTACTCACTTGATGGTACTGCAACAAAATTATTCAGTTTGATATTGTACAAAGTACTTTAGCAACCACTTTATGTAGTCTACTAAAATAAATAAGTGTTGAGCATGAACTTTTAAGATGTCTGTAAAGCTTTTTTGAGAAGTTACAAATAATGGTGAAAAATTGTTTGAAGTAAACCTGATATGAAATTTTTTCATTTGCTAATTCACTGATGTCTTTTCTTTGTCTATAATACAAAATTGTTATCTTTGAATAACCTGAATGAAACAGTTCAACAAATTAAAGAATTTTTTTATCTAGTGACAAGGTTTTTAAGCCACAAAGTTTAAACTCTCAAAGCACATTTTCCTCACACTGTTGGTTTCCACTTGCTACGTTGCCATACTAGCAAGTCATTGCAAGACATAGCTTGTTGCTTTATTTATGCTAATGTAGATATAAATTTTATATATGTAAACATATGTTGGTGTTAACAGTCGTCATCTAAGTTATTTCTCGTACAAAAACATGTCGATTCAAATGTTTGCTCCAAGTACATCTGCTGAGAACATTAACAGGCGGTAGGGAATAACATTGTGTCCAGCTGATGCATCAGATATTCTGAGAATAGTATGACCTTGCTCAACACAGCTGGAGTGCATCTGATAAAACCTTGCGATGTGTTTATTCATGCAGAAATATAATTCTCAGTGATGAAAGCTTTGTGGCTGTTGTGAAACATTGCACTCAGCATTGTGCATGAAAAGCATTATGTAGGTGAACCTTTTCATAAACCTTATTCAAATCACTTCTTTACAATCTATACCGTTGATTAAAGCTCATTCCTATGACTCAATTGTAAACATCCTTGGCATTTTTGGCAGCAAAAAATCAGGTATTTTTTAAATAGCAATGCCGAACTTAATCAACGAACCTACCACTGGCAGAACCAAAATTTTCTAACAGCTAAGTCTGTGAAACAGTATTGTAGAAGACTTTGGTCTCCTTGGCCATGGAGCACCACTGCTTTCAAATGCTATAGCTTTGTACAGCAGTGACACTGCTGGTGTGACTAGAGCCCTGGCAAATTAGCACAAAAACTAGAACAGAGCCATCGGCTCAGTCATACTACTCCATGAGTAGCATAATAGGAGCAGATCTCTCAAGGGTGCTACCAGGAACTCCAGGTTGTCCTGGTACACAAAAATACATTTTTGTGTACCAGGCCGTGGTAGAACTTGCCGAGTAAGTTTGTGCACCCGATACTGTCTATTTATTATATTGCATTTATATCTTGGTTGGAATATAGGTGTTGACCTTGTTTTGAATCCAAATTGGTACATTGGTCTGACTGTTGGTTTGGACGCCGCTGGTTTTCCCAGTTGTCAGTTTCGGACTGTTATTGCCTCGTGAGATTTTTTGGCTTTAACTGTTGGGTAATTTACTTACAATAGGTAAGTTGTATAATAAGATAAGTATATATATGTTTATAATCGGAATATTATAGATTGGCTCCTATTACACAACTTATAATCACAGTTTCAATTTTTTGTCTTTCGGGAAAGTTTATGTGATGGTTGAAACAGGTGAAGTATATAATGGTTCTTATTTAAATGTGTATAGCTGTCTTAGTAAATGTGAATACTGTTTTAACATCAACCATTAGAGATAATTTAACAGTAATCATTAACAGCGATCATTCCTTTGAAATCATTCCAATCCTTGTTCATCAAACCAGCAATCTCCCAATTTTCATTTGCTTCCGGTTCCTAGCCGTACTCTGCTGTGATGTAACTTTTTCACTGTTCATCGGAGCAAGACCTAATTAGGAATTCCAATCTGAGGTATTCATTTCAATTGCATCAAGTTTTTTCTTTTATATATGTTATAACACTTTTAGAATCTCGATCGTACCTGTTTGGTATGAGCAGTGTCCGCACTTCTCTCTTTATCATTTTTTCCAAAACATATCTTCGTCTCCTTGGAATTCGTTCGGAATAAAAATATCTATGACCTTGATGAAAAGTGCAGACTTGGTAATACTCAGAAAATAATTTATCCTCTAGCTTTTTAATAGTATATTAGGAGCAGAATCTCCAGAAGTCGCCTTAAGGACAATCAAGTTTTCACGGGCAGAAGTGCCTTTTGTGAGCAACAAGTGAACCTTGTAGCCTGTTGGGTGAGTGTTAAACATCAGGCAGTTCGAACAACACATAAATCCTGATTTTGATTTTATTTTTAGCTCTTGCAATGACTTCACTGAGGGCATTCATTAAAACATGTAATTTTTTTGTAAAAAGTGCAAGAAGAACGAGTTGAGTGGCTTGTTTGGGAACCAAATTATATTAGTTAAAGTCTAGGTAATGGTTAGGATAAAAGTTTAAAGCTTGTTTAGAACCTCGGCTGTGACAGTGGTTTAAATTTTAAACTGAAATTACCTATCCATTTTGCAATTTCTTTAGTCAGTTGATTATTTTGCTTTTGTTAAATGTAACTTATTTGTGGTAGTTGAAATATAATGAGAAAGAAAAACCTTGCTTATAACATACATAGTCTTTATAATTTTCAAAGATATATGCATATGAAGTGAACGGAAGTTGTATAACAGGAGCAGATTTCTGAAGGGTCAAACGGGACAAGCGTGTTATCCTGGTACCCCAAAATGCCTTCTTTCTGCACCAGGCACCAGGAGAACCTGTTTGGTACTTTTTTAAGTACTCCAGGTATAAAACCCCAGTTTGTAAGTTGGTATGTATTATGGATTTACTGGGTGGAGTTGGTGTTTGAATAATGAGGTTTTTGATAGAAAAGAATGTGTTTTTCGTGGCCTGTGAATCTTTTTGTTGAGTACCATATAAAACCTTAGGTGTTGTTTGGTGCAGCAAATAAATTTTCAGATTTGAATCTTTGGGTTTGTATCATGGTTTTGATTATTGTTGAAAATAATGCGTTAGAGCCCTGGTTGCTACAACGGTTAGAATTTTGTTTTAAATGTAGCTATCCAGTGAACAGTTTTGTCTGTTAATAAGGTATGTTTTACATTGTTTAAATGCAATTTATCTGTAATAGGTAAAATACAAAAGGGAGTAAAATATTCACAATAGTCATTATTATTTTTGGTAATGTATTTATACTAGCTATAAAGAGTAAAGTCGCTAGTAATATTCGTTTTAGTGTTAGTAAGTAATGATGATGTTTCAACCTCAGCCAAAAGAAAGCAATAATAATCTAATAGACATCATCAACAGTGATCATTCCTTCTAACTCAGCAAATTAATTTCAAAAAGTCATCAGTTTCTTGATTTTTATCCGATTCTGTTGATTTCTCACAGTATTAGATTCAATGATTTTGCTGCCATTCATCAGCGCTAGATGCGGGTAGAAAGACTGTATTGTGATAAGAATTTCTGTTAGATCCTTCTTCTTCCCTTTGTATATCATCACATCTAGAGCACCCATTTTAGTTTCTTTGACGTATAATTTCGATATAAGAAGGGTTCACCCCTCTCTTTCCATTTTTTCTAACAAGTATCTGATGTAAGAAGCTACAGATTCTTCTTTTTGGAATCAAGTTGGGATGAATTTAGTTACAACCCTGATGTAAGAGAACGCAGTACATTTATTGAAACTTGAGAGATAATCTATCTTTTAGCTGCGATCCAATTCATCTTTCGATAGCTGTCTCATTTCCTCAGCCCGAACAGCAATTTCTCCGAAGAGTAACTTTTCCATTGTCACTTGTTTGGTATTGCAGCGAATGCAATTTTATCTTACAGGATTTTGAAATTTTCCCAAATAAACCACATCACAAGGTAAAAGGGTACTTCGAGAGATCGAGACTCTCAACTATTCTGGTTGGCAAACTACTTTCATAATTGGCCTCCCATCATTTTCACCGCAGTGGGAGACAATGAAATAATCACCAAATGCGACTGTGTTGTTATCAACACCTACAACCTTAATAAGATTAGGAACAATGACAAACTATTTTAGAGAAAAGGAAGTTCCTAATTTTTTCCACTCGCTCGATTAACATTGCTCGAGAAATTTGTCAATTTTGATTGTTTCATCCGTATTTGTTTCCATTTCATCAAGTACGCGCTCTTCATGCAATGGTTTTACAAGTCTATAATCAGGTTGGGAAGCGCTAGTTTTTTGCTCGACAATACTTTTGCCTGCCCTTTTGTCACCTTGACTTTAGTACCTTTCGAGTTACAATAACTATTTTGGAATTATTTTCCATGTTAACCTGAAAGAGGTTAATGCATTTGATAGTAATAAGAATAGCACAAAAAAAGTTTACTGATCGAAATGAATACAACAGAAATGAGAGCAAAGTTGTTAGATTACAAGACAACACCGTTCTCCGGCGCAGTATAATTGAAGTACTTCTAGTAATAAGAAATAGAATCTATTTTCCTGTCCCAAAAATTGAGTTTATTAACACCAAAGACTTTGCAGTGTTAATCAAAAACTTGTTAGATTCCAGGGGAATCCATTTTTCCAGCATGAGATACTTTAACTACAATTAGCAGAAGAGCAAAAGTAAGTAGAAATCTACTAACCTCTCCAAGAAAATTGATTTTATCATTGCCCAAAAACTTTACAATCTTAAAGGAAACTTTGTTAGATTCTAGGAGAACAGCCATTTTTCAGCACAACTACTTGAGTTCTTCAACCAGTGTTAAATAATAATTAACCAAGTCTTACCTTCTTGCTGATGAGTCCTATTAGTGCATAGTGTTTGGTTTTGATAAAAAGCAATTGTATAGCAGAGAAATCTAGTTTCTATTTATTACTAAATTTACTTAGGTACCACACGCTAGGGTAAAGTGTTCTCATGGAATCTACAAATTTTGATCTCAAAACTGTATTGTCTTTGTGTTTACAAATAATTTTTTTGTCTAGAAAGTCAAACAGGATTTGAAACTTAATCTCACTTTTGGTACATTAATTCTTATCAAATTCAAGTGAGTAATTTCAATTGGACTTTGAGACTTTTATAGGGATTGCTTGTTTTTGTTGTAGATACGCACAACTATTTATCCAATCAATTAGCTTCATAAGTAAAACTTATTTGTCCAAAGCACATTTTCACAAATACGTGTCTTTACAAATAGTTGTATGGTCTAGTCGAAAAATTTTCAATCACCAGCAGTGTTTAATACTTATTGTTTAGATTGTCAATTTTAGTTTTTTATTCTAGACTGGAGATTAAAAAGATTTTAGAGTCTACGTGGGTTTTTTCAAGAATTTTTGAATCGATAGCGATATGAATTTTGTTCACCTAAAACCGAAATAAATGTGTTAATAACAAGTATTTATAAGTGCAGGATATACTACAGTCTAAGAGTTTTCACTTTGCATTAGATTATCATTAACATTACTTATCATTGAAAGTATCGTAACTATTTTGTCATTGAGTTGTTAAAACGGTTTTATTGGAAAGTGTGAGGTTTACTAAAACATTTGTTTATTATTCACAGAGGAGAGAAGGAAAAGTGACATGAGGATAAAACCAGATTGAAAATGGCTAATTAATAGAGAATGATGATGGGTCTGATGCTAAAACCAAATCCCAAGCTTCAGCATTTACTGGAATCACTGGAATATTAAGTAATAATAAGTGAGCTGCAATTCAAAATAACAACTAAGCACACATAAGATAATGATTTTTTTTCCAGTACGATCAAGTTCCAGCCAAATTGGGTATGTTTACTTTCTTTCATTTTATAGTCTTTAAGAAAATAGTCAAGAGATGGATACCAAAGAGGGAGCAAAAATTCAAGCTGATTCGAAATGGTTGGAAAAAGACATTATTGCTTTCAGAATTCTCGATGAATCCAATAATCAGACAGAAAAGAGTACGGAAAGTGAAGGAGAAGGTGTCGATGGAATAGTTGAAGGGAATGAACCCGTTGTTGAAAATGGAACTGAAAACAACAACGGTGATGAGGATGATGCTCAAACATCAAATGATGGAGGCAAGCATGAGATGGGGAGTGATGAAAATAATAATTGGGAGCAAGAAAAGAGCTGAACGCATCAAAAGACAAAATATCAAATTGGACAACAGCCATCGATATTGCTGATGACAGCGTTGCTCCCAGTTTTCAATACAAAGAATGGGATGAGCTCATAGCTAGATACCGGGGAGCTATAAATGCCAAACACAAATCAAGTGAATTAATAGACGTTTCAAAGGTGTGAACTTGATATGAAATTCCAAGAGATCAACTCGACGCCCATAAAAATATTTAAATAGATAGCCAGAAAAAAGCCAAACTAAAATATCTTCTACAATTGTCTCAAACTATTTAAACGGAAAGGCAACATTGCTAGAGTCTTGTATGAAATGGAAAAGTGTATGGAGCAAGTCCCTATTCTGGGATTCAATTCCCAGAGATGTGACATCAACGTAATGAAAAAAACTCTGCTACAATGATTGAAAAAGGTCTCAGGGAAGGATTTGGGTCTCGTCATGAAAGAAGGAAGCAAGATTCATGCGATAGGCGAGGAACGATTTTTTTTTTCTGGATTGCACAAACTTTATCACTCCAGGATACAGCTACAAAATTTATCCAAAGCACTCAAATGCAAAGCTGTGAAAGGTTTCATACCTTACATTTGAATGAAGACTTGCTTCAACTGAAACAAAAACATCTACCATCAAGACAACAGTTTTACAGTTTTTTAACACAAAAGGTATCAGCGAAGAAAATTACTTTATTTTTCAAAAAAGCATGGAAAGACGAAAACATGCTGAGCATGAGGGATCCTTTAAAATAGTACTATTACTTGGTTGTAGCACCTTTTGTTCAAGCTTTGGAAAGACAAAAAGCTCTCTACAGAGAACATTGGTATGTTGAAACACAGTATATGTCTACCCGGTTTGGAGATTCGTTGGATGGTTAACAGAGATCCTCAACCATCATCTCCACAGCTTTGTTCCTATTGGAATTTCCGAGAACAGTTTGAATTTTAAACATAAATATAAACATAATGCAGATGATTATCCCTTGATCAAAGAAAACATCATTGGAGGACTTAGCTTGGTGATGCACAGATATCCTGAAAAGGGAATAACAAGAATCAAAAAACATTGGCTCAGAAAAGATGTGAAAATGTGGGATAGAATCTACGGAGCTGATGCCAATACTATATATCTATGGTGTATGATGCAACCGATGCCCACTGATTGCCCTCGGAAAAGAAATTTGGAGAACTCCTTCGTCACTGAGTCAGTGAAATCTAGGATGTCAGTGGACTTCTGGTTGCAATATCAATGTTTGCAAAAAGAATAATATCAGACATCAGCTCAACAGAGGATAAGTCTTTATTGGACAGTGATGACCTCCCATCAATGAATTTTGTGTTAAAAATTGACACAACTGCTGTTGTGTCAATGCCAGGCACCAATAGTTTTATCATATTGGGGGAAAAATGGCGGAATTGTTCAAAGAGACATTGAAAAGTGAAGAATTCCTCTGAATCTCTTGTTACTGAGATATATCCATTTGGGAATGCAAATGGTTGAGCCATATAAAAGCATACGGAACACTCCAAAGATTTGTTAATATGTTTTACGAAAATTTTTATCTGAAAAACTGCAACAACAGCTAAATCAAAAAGAGTTGATACAAAGAGATAAATTGGAAGAGTTCTTTGGATTAGTCGAAAGTGATATAGAAGTTCCCAACCATCTTAGAAAAACGTTTTCCTAAATTCCTGAGATTATTAAAACATGATGTTAAGAATACAATTTCTTGAGCAATGATATGAGAAAACTTGCCAAGTCCTAAGGATTTCTATCAACTTCTCAATGATCGTTATTTGGAAGTTTGAGACAAAAATATTGCTAATGACTCCTCTGGTAAAGTGGTAAGTGAAGCATGGATCGGAGCTCACCAAAGTTTAACAACTGGTAGAATAACTTCCTAGGAAAGTTTTGGACTCTTTTGGAACATAGGTATGTTTGGATGCAAGGAGAATTGGAGATAAAGATCCTAGTCAAGAGCTACTTACCACTATTAGTAAATTGGTGGGAAATGCTGCTTATGGAAAAACAATCACCGACAATGAAAAACATAATAAGGTGAAGCACATTGAAGGCACTAAGGACACTTCATTACACATGAGGGGAAACAAATTCATGTCTATGGAAGATGTATCAGCACATTTCTACAAAATCATAGGCACTAAAAAAATAGTAGGATTATTACTCATTTGGAATCAATCTATCTTGCTAATATTTTAAATTTTATCCTAATAAATATTGTAACATTTTTCAGTGAAATATGAATGTTCTGGTGCATCTGGGCTTTTTCGTACTACAATACACTAAACTGAGAATGTTGGGTTTCTACTACAACTTCATGGACAAATAAATACTCTGTATTTTTTTGCAAATCAAATAATCTGGTATACAGTAGCAAAAAACGTAAAGTATTCTCACTTAATCTAAAGTCACAATGACTGATAACACTACTAAGTGTCAAGAAAGAACTCCCGTCTTTCGATTCATCAATCAATAAAAAATAAAAAATTCCACCTACAGAAGCCATGTCGACAGAGTTGATGAAAAAAGTCAAGCCGATGTTGAGAAGGTTACATGCTAGCCAATCGTATGATCATATGTGCTCTCTAGAAAGCCTTTCTTGTCAATGGGTTCTCATCTTGGATAAAAAAGGCTCAAGTCTGCTTACCCCTTGTCCGCTGGAACACAGAATGAAGATTCACAGCTTTCAAAATCTAAATTGCATTCAATCTCTGATACTTTTAGAGATAACTTCCGTTAAACAACCAAGTGGGGATCTTTATAAAGATCTATCCATTAAATACTACACAGTAGAACAGTTTGTCAATATATGTAAAACCAGCTCACTAGTAAACAATAATGAAGCTACAAAGTTAGGACCAATGCACTTGGTATGCCAAAGTTAGCTATCTTCACAAGATTAGATGATCAACTGCAGCCAGTCATTTATCCACTCAATACTTCCGATGATATAAGGTTAGAAAATATGGGAAAAGTAATACGAATATTAAGGAATGAAACTTCTGACCCATCTCAAATTATGTTTCATATTGCAAGTCCCAGTCAATTTTCCGTTGGGAGAGTAATCCGTCTTGAGAGTCAATTGATTGCACCTCAATTCACATTACCAAATGGACAAATGATAAAAGATGCTTTGTTGGCAAGCTACATAGTTTGGACCAAAATGGATTGATGATGGGATTGTTGTACATTCCTGAGGAAAACTCTGGGAAGTAAAAAGGAATAAAGTGGAAGTTATCTTTCAACGAAATCGAGGAATCAACAGATACAGACGTATTCGACACAAAACAATCGTATTTTCACCATTGAAGATGTTGTAAGAAGTCATGACTATGTCTAACAGACCTATTAAGTGTGAGAATATGATATACTTTGAACCGGAGGAAACTGCTGATGACTGCGCACTAATGCTGGAAGCGGATTTTTACAAACCTAAGTCAAACAAAAACAATGATGACAGCAAACAAAGCATAGATAATAGCAAGCAAGTTTAGGATAATCGTCATAACATGGTGAGTAACTTAGAAGTTCGATTTTAAGTCAGTATATAATCTCCAAAGGTCATAATATCCAACTTACCAGTATTTTTTCTATTTCAGACTAGAAACATACGACGATTGATACCTGGAGTTCCAAAGTGATGATAATGGACAATTAACCATCAGACGAATTTTTCTTACTGCACTAAAAATATCGACAACTTCATCGAGAATCAATAGCTAAATAACCCTTATATTCCATCACCTATCTAAACATTATCGTAATAAACCAATAGCTTTCGATACGCTTTATCTACTTACATACTTTTTATGGACTTTAATACTTACCCGTTTCACACTTTATTTAATATCAAGTTATTTTTGCCTTTCATCTACTATACCTGCTACTATCTATTATATATTTTATTTCTAGCACAAACACTTACTATTTTTATACACTTTATTGCTATTATCTATTTTACTTATTATACACGCTAATGTCTATTATAATATTTTTAATTGAGCATAAATTATCACATTCAAACCATGATAAAAACAATAATCAAACTGGCATATAAACATAACATTTAATCCGGTAAACAAAAAAATACAACTAGGTTTCTCCAGTGATACAAACCATTCAAAAAACACCTAATCAACTTGCGCTTAAGACCCACACTCATAATAAACCCCACTGTCGTTAATATCATTAAAAATCTATATAAATACCCAAAATAAATTATACATACAAATAACAATTTATAACAATCTACAAAACCAGGAATCTAAGCACTTAACTTATAAAAATATGTTCTAAAAGAATAAAAAAACATCAGACAGGTCTACAAAATATAAACTACGATAAACTCATCGAATTACACAATAATTATATGACAAGTCTGACAATAGTAAACATGGTATGTTGGCAGGTATGTTTTTTGCTTGAGTTCTGCTCATGTTATATTATTATTATTGATAGAGCAAATTACAAAAAACAATCGAGAGAAAAAGTGTGGCAAAAGAATCTTGGTCAATTGTTTTTGGGACCAAAGCTTTATGGAGCGAAAATAGGAAACATGAGGCTATTGGATGAATTGGAAAATTATATGTAGCAAATTCATTTCCTATGATTCATTTCACAAATCTACGACATCAAGGCAATGAAGATAATTTTGCTTCAAAGATTGATAGGAAGTTCGAGCAAAAATTTTGATTTTGTCATTAAAAGCAAGAAGCAAGAGGCCGATGATTGGAATAGGACTTTTTTGTTTTGGGATTCTGGAAACTTCATTGCTCTCAGATACAGATCCCAAACTTGTCTCAAAGCATACAAATGTAATGCCACAAAAGTATTCTTTTCTCATGAATAAATGGAAGACTTTCTCAACTGCAACAAAAACACCAACAACTAAGACCAAATTTTAACATTTCATTGAGTTGGAAAGGTATCAGCAAGGGAGAGAACTCAATTTTCCCAAATTTATAGAGAGGTGAAAACCTGCTGACTGATGCAGTAGATTTGAAATGATAAAACAGCACAGATGTAACTCTTTTTGTTCCTGATCTGAAAAATCAAAAGTTTATCTGGAGGGAACACAAGATCGATATGTTAAAAAATGGTATTTATTTACTGCTTTAGCTAGCCATTTGAACTTTAACAAAGCTCCTCAGTCATCACTTCCACCTCTTTTAGTTACATAGTTCTTTTTTATTGCTGTGAATTGAGCTAATGTTCTTGACAGACTCCTCCTATCTGCCAAATTGACGGACTTACTTCTGATCTGTATACAATATTTAGATGAAATACCACAGGTGGACCTAGCTTGAAGAGGCCTAGATGTCATGAAAAGGAAAAACACAGGAATTATTTAACATTGGTTAGGTGAAAAAATGAGGACATATGATAAAAAATTTATGGACTTGATACCAACACCCTTTATATATGCTGCATCATGCAGCCAATGCCTACAGGATTACGTTAAAAAATAAAGCCATAAAAAGATTTTTCAAGGATCTACTGAGGGTCAGTAAGACAACAGACATTTAGCTACAGTTTCAAATGCTTGCAAAATATAATAAAAATGAGACACCAACTCAACAAAAAAGAGGTTTTTCCTGGGCAACAAACTTTTCCCGTCAATGGATTCTGCATTGGAACTGAAACGATCCTTCAGTGTTATAGATGCTGCCATCACGGACACAACTCTCTTAATAAGTGATTACAAGAGTTTTGTGCAATAACAGGAAAATTGATGGTATATTAACAGCAAGGAGTATCTAAAAACATAGCTTGCACAGACATCCGTATTTGAGAATGCAATTGGATGTGTTGCATAAAATTTCTCAAAAATCTGATACAAAATTTCAGCAAATTTTGGGAGTTTTATAACTGGAGAAACTACAACCAGAAAATCCACAAAATTTTGAAACGAGCGCTTTTTTTCGATGTTTTATCTATTACACTTTTTGTGATTGTCGTTTTACTTGAAATAAAAGAAACTTAAGTTGATTTTAACTGTTTGACTTAATCCTGTTGCATGTAGCTCTTAGAATGATCTAGGAAAACGTTGGTGAGCTGAGCCGAAGGTAGCTTACTTCAGCTCTAGGGCTAAAGATGTTGTGAGAGCACAACCATCGATGGGTATCAGTTTGTCAAAGTTCTACGGCAAATGATCAGACATTCCAATTTGTTGATAAGCAGACGTTCTAAAAAGTAAAATATGAGACAAACTGTTCACTCTGTACACTAAAGCTTTGATTTTGCCTGTTTGGCATTCAAAGTCATATAAAATTTTTCCCTGTTAAATTTTAGGTGATTCCAAAGTTCGGAGTTTCAGCTGGAGTCAAAGTATCAGCCATAATCACAGCAATGTCAACCATCTTGTTTGGGACTATGGAGATAATCAAAAACAATGCTCTCTACCTTGTAATTGGGTTCACTTTAAGGTTTCTACTTGGTGTAGGAATGTGTGGTAACTACCTTTGTGCTCAGGCGTACTTGACAGAAACCTTGCCACATGCAAGCACATTTTCTTTGGTGAGCATCGTATCATTTGTAAGATGAATCATCATCATGCACTTTGGGGTTTCTAAGGCCTCAAGTTGTCAGAATAATAATTTATTATGGTAACAACATGACTACTTCATAAAAATAGTTTGAAGCTGCAAAAATCTATTACTGTTAAATTTGTTGAGTGTGAACTATCTTGAGGCAAATCATATTGGAATGCAGGTTTAGTATGGAGAAATGCAGGTTTAGTATGGGGGAATGCAGGTTTGGTATGGGGGAATGCAGGTTTAGTATCGGGGAATGCAGGTTTGGTATGGGAGAATGCAGGTTTGGTATGGGGAATACAGGTTTAGTATGGGGAATGCAGGTTTGGTATGGGGGAATGCAGGTTTGGTATGGGAGAATGCAGGTTTAGTATGGGGGAATGCAGGCTTAGTATGGGGGAATGCAGGTTTAGTATGGGGATATGCAAGCTTAGTATGGGGGGAATGCAGGTTTAGCATGGGGGAATGCAGGTTTGGTATGGGGGAATGCAGGTTTAATATGGGGGAATGCAGGTTTAGTATGGGGGAAGGAAGGTTTAGTATGGGGGAATGCAGGTTTAGTATGGGGATATGCAGGTTTAGTATGGGGATTGCAGGTTTAGTAAGGAAGGTATAGCATGGGGGAATGGCATTTTATTTTGCGTAATCTTATTGAGTTTTATTTTTGGAAATGGTGAAGTGAGTTGGGCTGATGTTCATTTATAAACTTGCCCTCAAATCCATGTTTGATAAAAAGTATTACCTTCCTTTTTTAAAAACACCATTTGGGTGATAACCTACCAAGTTTTTGGTTTTGAATCATTACCATGAGTTGTTTTTCAGTTTATTTTTTGCAAAATTAAGCATTAAAGTGCTTTGAATGACTAACAAACCTATCCAGTGAGCATAATATATACTGGAGTTATTGCATATATAGATTTTCATGAGAAAGTCATTCTGTTCTTGGTAAATAATCTCAAAATCATGTCACATTTGCAAAACATTAACATTATTGAATAACATATGGTTTCTTACTTATGTTTTATCACAAACTTATAGAGTCTATTGGGAAGCCTCGGTGCAATTGGTAGTATCGCTGGACCCGCTATTGGTGGAGGATTATATGCGGTAAGTAAACTCTGTATGCATAAATTTATTAGTCTCTAGTGACCAACTTTGTAGTGAACATTCCCATTTACAAAACGGTTGTGCTCTCTTGGATCGTGCAAATGGCAAATGAAGGGCTCTTAAAGTTCGGTTTGCAAATTTATAAAAGTGGAATACTTGAGTTTTCTGTTGCAAATTCATTGCGACCTATCTACTGTTGTGTATTTTGGGGACTTAAAGCCACTAACTAGAGTCAGTAGCAATCCGACAGGTTTGCTTCCACCAGCTGTCTTTAATCCTGTGACAACAACAGGTCGGTATGATACCGAGAGATGTGTAGAAGAGTATTCCCAACTCTACGACTAGTAAGGAGCCCTTGGCTCAGACACATTACTCAGTGCTGTTGAGTATCTATGCATTTATTCATCCAAAATAAAACAAGTTAGTAAAAGGCACATTACAACTGAACTAACAGAGCAAAAGTTCTGCCTTTTATGGGCACTTTACAGGAAGTGATTATGAGTAGTAACCAATCATATAAGAATAATGTACAATAGACGAATGAACAAACAAATATAAATAGATAACAAATCAGATAGCTGGTATATGGCTAAATAGATATGGCGCCATGTAAGGGTAGATGGAGTTAAAAGTTACTGAGCCAATCACAGTTCTAGCTACTTCCTGTCCCTGGTCTGTGGTCTTTACTAGCCTCTGTTCTTGTTCTTTCATCTGGTTCACAGGTGGTTACCTCTTAGATATGGCTTCCTTCTTCTCCCAGGCTACTTTCCAACTCTCAGCTTATGCTGAGTCACTTCCTGCCGGCCCTGCAAGGTTGGTAATGACTCATATCGGGTCGGTATTGCTCTATACAGGGTCGGTACTGACTCACGCGCAGGGTCGGTACTGACTCACACGCAGGGTCGGTCAATTCGGTATCATTGATTCCAACCATTCTGGCCATCTAATGGCTAATATGAGGATGCCAGAAAGTATGTAAAGTGTGTGTGCAGAAGTAGACAACATTAAAATCCACAACACTACAATAGCTTTTTGTCAAAAAGAAGCTTTCTTCTCACAAAGTATTAGGAAGAAGAATAGTATAGAATAAAACGTAACAGAACAATTGTATGTTAGATTCTCTAGAAATATGTGAACACTGTGATATTCTACATTACGCTAAAGCATTGTTTACAAATAAATAACCAATAAAGAGGAAATATACAAAGCACAGCTTATCTGAACAAATTTCTCAAAAGAAAAACACCATCTTTTATTGCAGAATGTTTTGGAAGTTATTTTTTGTTTACACCAAAGAAGAAAAGAAGAAGATAACTCTGCTTTTTTTCAAAAATCTCAGTTGACTTAAACATTTCAGTTATGAATTTGCAAAAATGGTGATATGGAACCCATGGGAGACAGTTTACACACTTACCAATACTGATTACCTGCAGAATTTAATAGACCAATGGGACTTGCTTTCAGATAAAACAGGCTCATTGAATTTACTGATCACGATATTGTTTTACGTAGAATTACTGTTAGCTAACAATGAAGACGATTTACGAAGTCAGAAGCACTTGTGAAAGTATAAGCTATATTTTGCTAAAATGAAGCAAGTAAATGTGTTAGTGAGATTACTCCACTTTTAAATATGCAACTAACAGTTAATGCATCATGTTACGTTCATTATTAAACAATTGCATTGATTGCTAACTAACTGTTTTGGACACAAAATTTGTGAATGTAAATGGAATAAACTTTGATAATAATAAAACACTTTGTTAGTGTTTTCAACAATGATATAAGAGAGAAACAGGCAAACAATTTTTTTACCCAATAGCCAGCATTTTATGCACTAAACTAACTATAGTAATAAACAAAGAATAAACAATGATGATCTCAAGAAAATATCGGAAAAAAAATGAAATTTCGTGAAGTGGTAACAGACAATCAATCTTTAAAAACGCAAAAATCCTTGATAGTAGAACATATGCTTTTTTCTTTCTGATGGCTTGGCCAAATGTCATTCCAATTGATGGCTGCCTTGCAGAGGAATGGGGGGGGGGAAGAGCTTAGGGAAGGGTTGATGTGATGCAGATAGCTGACTAGTAGTCAGAGATATATTGTGAGAGAAGTAGGATGGGAAATGGATAACACAAATAAACTGTGGTGCATATAGAGCAGAAAACTATTAGTGAGTTGCTTTCCAAATTCCAGAATTGTTTCCTGAATAAACTTGCAGCTTCAAAAGCTACCAGGCTTGGGTAAATATGAAGTTTTGGAACGTTACCACATAATCAATGGCCATAAATGTACACAAGGGATGGGTAAAGGTGTTTACAGATGTTTATCTATGCAAATTAATAAGATTATGATGTTTACTTATACAGATAGATGGGTTTTGGATTGTGTTTGTTGTACCGGGCTCTGTGTTGCTCATATTTGCCATTGTTATGAGTATTTGGCTACCAGACTATGGTAAGTAAACTTTGTAACTGAAAGCAAACGCAGAATTTTCTGCATTATCCTTCAATGCTGTAAAGGCTTTTGGCAGGAACCTTGTAGCTAAGTCATTTTAGCAGCCAACTACACTGGCCACTAACACCTACAACCTTCAACTCACCCCAATAACCCTCTATATAATCCAACCAAACACACAGTAATAGCATTATATGCGCAGTTTATACACTTTTAATGTTGACAAGTTATACAAAAATGAAATGTATTTGTAAACACACTGTCAAATCTCTCAACTAATCTATACAAAAAGAGCTGAAAATTTCAGTTCATTTCACCAGGGTATTCTGAGGCACTTGAAGAGTTTTTGCTAGAGTAGGGGATTGATAGACAGGGGCCTACCCGTGGGCTCTAGAATGTGATGTTGATTACTTACAACTCAACTACCTAGGGTTGGGAGATAGAGACAGACACTTATGAAGTGAATAGACACTGAGAGAAAATTTTCTCTAGATATCTGCATCAGAGAGAAGGGAATAATCGGTGGCGAGGGGCAAATATAGAAGATTACAAAACTATTTTATTTTGCGATTCCTTGACAGTAATTGGTAGAAGTGGTTGTAGGTACTTGAGTTGTACCTCACAATTTTTAACGAATACAAAGTTGACTCAATGCTGCAGAACCAATATTGGCTTAAAATGGACTTCAAGCTTCTCTTAAAATTCTGTAATTGAATTCTTCTAACCCTGATGATGTAGATGAAAAATTTAAAATGCTAGCCAAGTAAAAAAGCTCATGTTGAGCTCAAAATTTTACAGTAATCGACTCTGACCTCGCCTGCCACAGATGATTTGTTTTAGTACTGTTCAGCGCAAGAGATTGTATCTGATCCACAAAGAGAGCTTTTATTTAATGAGGGCAAATGGGTACATGCTTTTTACAAACTTTACTATATAGAAATGTGCCCCAAATTCAAAGCTGATGAAGTCGAGTTTTGACTACATAAAACAAAAGACTCATTAAAATGCTTTTAATTTTAATACAATATTTGAATCAGGTCCATACTGTTTTAACAATTTTAAACGCAGTATAAAGATCATAAACGTAGTTAAACTTTTTTGAGCAGTTTTCTATTGTTTGAGTATCAATTCTTTTTCTCAAACAGTGTTTTTTTTAATAATTATTCAAACATCAGCTGATCTGCTTTTTACACAAGCAGCTTTCCACTTGTCCTTGCTAGCATGCTAAAACTTCAACGTGCACTAAAAAAAATTTCAAGTTAGGTGACTGTACACTTGATCAAAGGCTTCAGCTTTGTATTTATCAAGTATAATCCGGGAACTAGCAATGTAAAAAAAAACATTACTGTGTAACATAAAGTTTTTTCTTTAAAAAGATGAAATGGAGAAACAGTTTAATGACTGTAATCTGTTGAAAACATAGGATAATACAAACTAAAACAATTTGCAAGTAAATGCTGTTCTTTAGGAAAAATTTATCAAACAATAAATTATGTTTTCATACAACTAAAACTTTGTAAAGCAGAATCTTTCTCAATGTTCATAATACTGTGGTAGATTTTGGTAAAAGATAATAGTAAACAGGGAGTTTGCTACACCACTTCTCCACTCTATGCGCTGGCAATGAGTCAACAGCCATCGGTATGATGCTGTGCCGGCGACAAAAGCTATACTGTGCCAGTAGCACAGAACACACGGCCGGTACCGGGCCGGTAGTGACCTCTACAGGGTCGGTAGTGACCTCTGCAGGGCCGGTATGCTGACACAGGGCCGGTCTCAGATGGCTGCCTTAGCTGAGGAACTTCGAAACTAGCCAGGACTTCTCACCAAGCCAGGAACCGAAGCTACTTACCTGAACATCTGCGGTAACCAGGACCCCAAGCTAACTAGAGCCTTGGAACCCTATAGGACAGCCTGATTAGCCAACAGGAGACAGGACTCCGCCCTTAGCCACTTGGCACCTCCCTTATTTAACCTTGTTGCATTGTTTGATTGGTTCCCTATTGATATAACTGATTGTATTGGCTAGTTTACTTCCTGTGCTCTAGCGGTTATATGTTTTATACCTGTGAGCTCTCCTATAAAAGGAGAGACTTTTTATATACTCATTGCATTCATTCTCATGTCTTGCCACAAACACCCTAGAGGAATAATTACCCTCAAGACTTTGTCATTGAGAATATAGCCACTTATACAAGCACTACACTGTATTGTTTGTCTGAGCCATGGGCTCTTGCTATACCGGGTAATTCGGTTACCCTGAACACAGTGTCACTGTCGAACAGTACAGTGTCCCCTCTGTGGAGAGGCAGAATACTTGAGCATATTGGATGTCCGTGGTAACCAGACCGGAATCCATTACAATACCGCTTGAGTATTGTGAGGAAACCTATGCAATGTGTGCCCTGCACATGCATGATTACCTGGAAAATGTCTATTCCAACTTTCCGCCATTGTCACCCTCTGTTTCCCTTTGGCCAGCTCTGTAGCATGAGTGAAAGAGAAAAAAATATTTGTCCAAGCATTGTGATGCTCTGCTGACCAAGCAGTCAAAAGCTTTGCACGCTGCCACCGAGTAACCTTGGCTTTCTGAAACTTGCAGTGTTTTCGAGTGGACTGAATGCTAGCGAGCATAATTAATGTATACTCATTGGAACAAACTTAAAATGCTAAAGTGAAAGACAGGGAAAAAGTGAAATGCTAGCACCTCACCTTGCCATCGAGGACTCTCAACCAGAGGAGCCCAGTGAAAAATTTATTTTGTCCAAGAAGAAACAAATAAGCAAGTGCATTAATTTGTTTAATATCATTTTTTTCAAATGGTCAGGTTTGTTTTCAGGTAATGATGTTCTCATTTTTTTCAATCGCTCATTTGCATATTTTGTATTGTAGATATAGCAACTATTTTTATACTAGTCAGTTTTTAGTTGATTTTTGCTGCAAACATGATGCTGATGTTAACCTTAGTGTACATATAAATAGTAAAGTACGTGTGATATTGAACCTATTGGCATCATTGGTGTGATTATGTGATACTGTTTCGCTTCTAAAGTGAATTTTGGCCCCAAACTCCCTACAGTTTTCCCAATTTCAGTCAAGAGTGAGTAGAAGCCAATCAACTCCCAGCTGGGGTTGGCTAAGACCTAAGCACTCTAATCCAATGTTACCATAAGTTGTATAACACCGTAAAGCCTGCGCATTACTGCTAGTTACAAGGTATTGCGTTTGTTGTTCCAAAAATAAAATTTATCTGCTATGTTCCTGAAACTGTGCAAGCTGTCAACTTGAACACATTCAACTGTTTAAATTTGCATGAGATAATTTTGGTCAAACCTTAATTTCACTGTTGTCTACATTCTTCTTTCATCATCATCTTTAAGTTTATTTTTACTAGTTTAAACCAAATCCGCCAAAAGTTTAGTTTATTGAGATAATATATCAATAAAAGTTGCACCTTTCTCTATGCCATAGTTGAAAAATAACAATTTTGCGAAGGAACAGACCAAACATGTTTACTTGCATTTCCTGTATATAGAGAAAAAAATTATGCAATTTTTCCAGGTGCTGTGCTAGTTAGTTTGCCAAATTATAGCATAGAAAAGGCAGCAACTTTGATATTTATTCTAAAAGCTTTTAAACCCCTATGCCAGCATTTTGATAATGCCAAGATTTCATATTAATTCCATTTGATGATATTTTTGTGTCTAACCAGAAACGCCAACCTGTGCTATCCAACCACCTCTGTAACTTTTTCACATGCACTTTGATGACCAACTAAAAACGAACTGCTAGGAAGACGTTTATTAATATTTAAGTCTGTATGAACTCCATGAGATTTTATGTTGTCACTCATGTAAATACTGTGAAGTATTTTGTCGCCTTCATGGACACAACTCCAGTGTTATAAACCAATAACACTTCACAATCCTGCTGCTACTGCAAAATCTAAGCCGATAGCTTAATCCAGCAAGTTCTACTCCGCTGCTACTCTCCAGGCTCACAGCTGCCAGTTGTTACCAGAGCCTGTCACTGAGATTCCGCTCAATAGATTTCCTGCTCCTCAACTGCTAATACTACTTGCAACAGCCAACACGCCAGACGGACTCCATATTGTTCAAGTGATAAACAGGGTTTATTTCTTTAAGATACGATGCAAGGTAAACGCTCCTACTGAGGCTTAAAGATGCCCTGCTTGGCTGTAAAAATTTGCCAGGCTTATATAACATTTCCCTATGCCACCAAGTAAAGGCATTACCAATCACAGACAATAATTACAAACAATACACCAACAAATAGTACAATATATGTTAACAAATAAAACCACATGGTATTAAAACGAATAGTCTTTAATATATACCTTTAAGCTCTACCTCTCTTCCACTCTTTCACCATCATGCCATCATATTCTATTTGTTAGCTTATGTTCTTCTTCTTCTTTCCTATCCCATCACATCAGTAACACTCCATTTATTACACTAGTCATGCCCCTCAGTCTCGGCAAGAAGTGGCACCATCCTATGAGGTGATGCAATGCAGCTCGGCGTGGCTTGGTGTGGCTTAGGGTAATTGCCTAGAGGAGAAATAGAGCTTCGTTCTGGTCTAAACCAGTCTAAAACTGGTTCATTATCAGCCAGGCTACCTCCAATTTATCTTTGCTAGCAATCCACCAGTTTTTATCCATGTACAAGGGGCAGGAGGTGGGAGAAGTGGACAACAGCTTGCGGTAATGCAAGGACAGCTCTGGGTAGCTGATTAATGCATGGGGAGAGACACTGGGGATTGGGGAAAGGGGGTGTATGCACAAGGGGGGGGGGGTGGTGTAGGTATTCGAATTGATGCGAACACCATTTTTCCACAATACCTCAAGTACATTTAAACAAACTAAAACTACTGTAATTAACTTTATCATTTCTTAATCCTTTGATGTACTATTTGTTTTTTAAGTTTAGTTAAGTTATTAAGAAAGCTGTTGAAAGATTGTTTAAGATTCTTGAAGACTCCTGAACATAAGAACCGAATACCTTCAACCCAGAGTAAAAAAAATAAATTTATTTTTTGTCTTTTTTATAAGTAGTTTATGGGGTTCTTAGCTCTCAAATTTAGGATTTAGTACTTTAAAACCAATAATATTTACATCCAGCTCTCCTGTTCAGGCCAAACAAAGCCAATAAAAATTGCCAATTTAACTGTCTTAGATGAATAATTATCATTTTTGTCCCTAAAAGTCTATAATACTTAAGGTTAACGTAATGCAATCGTTTTTGATTGCTCTTTAAAGACAAAAGCAATTGCCACTCAAGTTTCATATGTGCAAGAGGTAGCAGAGGCTTACAAGAATCAAACCCTTGTGATAATTTTCCATGTAGTAAAAGTGGATACAAAAAATAATAACTGTTGATTTTTTTTTACTAATACACAGATTACACATGTTAACAGATTTCGCTACTACAAAGATTATGCAATTGTTATCACCATTTGAAAATAAAAAAAGTACTTTGCAATGGGAATTAGTTATCTCCTAAGACTTTTGTGTTAATTCGGGGCAAAAAGAAAACCTACACGTTGATAATAAGAGTATTCGCGACCTGTTCATCAAACAAAATACAAAAAACAATTATAGGTGTTTGTAATTCAATATGTAGCGTATGCAACGGAACATTAGTTTAGAACAACATGAATATTCAATGAAATTTTATGATTTACCAAACAAATCATAAAGAAGATAACTCCCAATTTTCAAAATACTCAAGAAAATAATAAAATTTGAACTGCTATAAACTAGAATATTTTGTCAAGCTGCCCTTCAATTTAGTAAAATTTGAACGCTTGCAAGTATTTCGAACTATTTTTCAAGGATATAAAGCCGGTCTATGAAAATGAGAAAAACCAAATTGCTCGTTATTATTTATTTAGTGTTCAGTTTCTTTCGGGACCTATGAACAGACAGAATAATATAAATAAATACTAGTTGATTATTATTTTTTATTCAGTAAACTACTTTTTGTTGACCCACGAGTTCTGAACAAAATGATCATATATGGATTAATTTTATTGCCAGTCTGATTATTTTTTATTTCAATGTGTTCGGCAAACAGAGGTTGCAAATACTCTTAATGGTCATATAGTAATTAGAAGCAAGGCAGTCAGTTTACCATAACAACCTAATTATGTAAGAAGGCACTGCACCAGTTTATCATTTCTTTTTTTAGTCAAACCTGCTACACGTACATCAGAAGAAGAAGCTGATGCAACAACGAGCGTACAGGTAAATTGTTTATCATTAGCTGTTGACACCACACTCATTGCCAAACTTACCTTCAATGCACTTTTAGCTGGTTACGTTTAAAGAGGAAAATCAGAATCAAAAGACGCGAAACATGAGAAAAAAGTCTTGGAATTAGTTGTTTTTTAATGCTTTCAACAAAAAATCCATCACCTTTAGCACATTGAACAGTTATAATCAAAATCAACAAAATTTAAAAAGTTACTTTGCTTTTTGTGCATGCGGTGAGTTTTTGAAATTTTCCGTAAGTTTTGAACTGAAAAGATGCATTCTCATTAAGGGCTGGTCAAAAAAACAGAAAAAGTAATGGTCAAGGGAAACAATGATTTGTTTTACTAGTAGAAACACAAAAGTTTCTGAGAAATGGACTGAAGGTTTATTCAGAAGCTAGTATTGAACCAGGGGCTTTAGCTTCTAAAACTCACTATTCAAATTGCTATACCAACAAATTAGCTATGCCTTCAGTGCTTAAAAAAAGGCATCACATTTTATTAATTACGTAGCACCATTACCTACATAACTCTTTATTTGGTTGTTGAATGAGAGCTGCTTTTAAAAAGATTGATTTGGCGATTGTCCAAACCCAGATTCATCATCGATGTGCTCTAGCCTTGACCATAAAGCCACCATCAAACTCTATCAAACCAAACATGGTTGAATGAGGTCTTTAATGTAGGATCCTACTTCTGCCAATACTTGTCTCTATTATCTACAGTGAAGAGTTTCCAAAGGTCCTCAAGCTTCTGTTGCAAATGGCTTCTAATTAATTAGGCTTGGATACCGGTCCGGTATATGTATGTATGTAGTCTATAACACTTACGGTGGATACTGTGATATACTGGGTCAGTATAAGGGATATACCGGGCCAGTATAGAGGATATACCGGGCCAGTATAGGGGATATACCGGGCCAGTATAGAGGATATACCGGGCCAGTATTGGGGATATACCGGGCCAGTATAGAGGATATACCGGGCCAGTATTGGGGATATACCGGGCCAGTATAGAGGATATACCGGGCCAGTATAGGGGATATACCGGGCCAGTATAGAGGATATACCGGGCCAGTATAGGGGATATACCGGGCCAGTATAGGGGATATACCAGGCCAGTATAGGGGATATACCGGGCCAGTATAGGGGATATACCGGGCCAGTATAGAGGATATACCGGGCCAGTATAGGGGATATACCGGGCCAGTATAGGGGATATACCGGGCCAGTATAGGGGATATACCGGGCCAGTATAGGGGATATACCGGGCCAGTATAGAGGATATACCGGGCCAGTATAGGGGATATACCGGGCCAGTATAGGGGATATACCAGGCCAGTATAGGGGATATACCGGGCCAGTATAGAGGATATACCGGGTCAGTATAGGGGATATACCGGGCCAGTATAGAGGATATACCGGGCCAGTATTGGGGATATACCGGGCCAGTATAGAGGATATACCGGGCCAGTATTGGGGATATACCGGGCCAGTATAGAGGATATACCGGGCCAGTATAGGGGATATACCGGGCCAGTATAGAGGATATACCGGGCCAGTATAGGGGATATACCGGGCCAGTATAGGGGATATACCAGGCCAGTATAGGGGATATACCGGGCCAGTATAGGGGATATACCGGGCCAGTATAGGGGATATACCGGGCCAGTATAGGGGATATACCAGGCCAGTATAGGGGATAGACCAGGCCAGTATAGGGGATATACCAGGCCAGTATAGGGGATAGAAGTAGTAATATATGAGCAGATCTCCCTACCAAGTGTTTTTTTGTGGATTAGGTCTTGGAGTTGAGGTAATGGGTTACGGCGTTGGATGGATTCGCCGAGTTTATATTGTATTTTATTTGAGGGGTATTTGAGTGGCATTTGAGTGGCATTTAAGTGGCATTTGAGTTTTGATTATTTTTTTACTTAATTTGAACTTATATGGCATCTAAATTTTGAATGTATGGCATTTAGGTTATGATAATTTTTTACATAACTGTATACATAATTATAACTCATAGGGTATCTAGATTTTGAATGTAAGGCATTTAAGGTTTGATAATTTTCTGTAATTCCGACTCATATGATATCTTGAGAGAGAGGAGAGAGAGGAGATATATCTACATTGAATAAATACAGTGATTAAAAATGAAACAATATGTGAATATATACATTTATTGTGTAATAAGTAGGGAAAATCTCTCCATATAATATAGCTAGAGTCAGTAAATACTAAGTAATAACAATTAATACATAGTCTTTTTTTTACAATGATGTCTTTGATGTAGTGATGTTATATCTTAAGAAGGGAGACTTCTGTTTTATGTGCTTTTGAATTCATAATGAACTAAAATAAAAAGTTATGTATTAGTATAGAATGATTAAACAAAAATTTAAAATAATTACATGAATTTGAATTATAGCTTTAGTTACATTGGATAGTTTACATTATATAGAAAAGGGAAATAGCTCACCAAGTCACATTGTCCAACTTGTTTTTTTGAATTAGAGACTATCCATCGCTAAAACAAAAAATTATTTGAGGTAAAAATAACTACAACTACATCTAAATTGAGTTGAAGTATTATTTACAATGATTAGAGAAAAACTCTCACCGAGTTTTATCATGTATCTCATCATTTTTTTTCAGCAACATATCCTGTCTCAAAATCATCAAAATCTCCACGTAGAAAATCTTCAAGTTCATCATCATCATCAATTTCTAATATTGTTTTGTTGTGCTTTGCTTGATCACAATATTGTTTCCAATACATTCGACTGAGACTGTATGGAGAGCAAAATGAAAGATCGTATTCTGTCTTAAATTTTCCGTGGGTTGTTTTTCCTCTGTAAGTAGTAATATATGAGCAGATCTCCCTACCAAGTGTTTTTTTGTGGATCTGGCCTTGGGGGTTATGCAATGAGTTACGACGTTGGGTGAATTCGCCGAATTTATATTGTATTTCATTTGAGAGGTATTTGAGTGGCATTTGAGTGGCATTTAAGTGGCATTTGAGTTTTGATTATTTTTTTACTTGATTTGAACTCATATGCCAGCTAGATTTTGAATGTATGGCATTTAAGTTTTGATACTTTTTTCACATAATCTGAACTCATATGGCATCTTGAGAGAGAGGAGAGAGAAGACAGAGAGGAGAGAGGAGAGAGAAAGGAGAGAGGAGTTTTATCTACATTGAATAACTACATTGATCAAAATTGAAACATTATATGATTATATACATTGATTACATAATAAGTAGGGAAAATCTTCCTATATAATATAGCTAGAGTCAGTAAATACTAAGTAATACAAAGCACTACAACTTGTAATGACAATCAATGTATACATACATACATATGGTATCTTGAGAGAAAGAAAGAGAGAGAGGAGAGAGGAAGAGAGAGGAAGAGAGAGAGAGGAGAGAGGAGAGAAGAGATATATCTACATTGAATAAATATATTGATCAAAAATGAATCATTATATGATTATATACATTTATTACATAATAAGTATGGAAAATCTTCCTATATAATATAGCTAGAGTCAGTAAATACTAAGTAATACAAAGCACTACAACTTGTGATGACAATCAATGCATTCATACAAACATACATACATATGGTATCTTGAGAGAGAGAAAGAGAGAGATGAGAGAGATCTTTTAGTTTTCTATACATTCATGTACATATGGTTGATTATGTACATATTTATGGGTATATTTATATCTACATAGAGAGAGGAGATATATCTAAATTGAATAAATACATTGATTAAAAATGAATCATTATATGATTATATACATTTATTACATAATAAGTAAAGAAAATCTCTCCATATAATATAGCTAGAGTTAGTAAATACTAAGTAATACAAAGCACTACAACTTGTAATAAATACAAAGTAATAACAGTTATTGCATAGTTTGTTCCTTTACAATGATGTTTTTGATGTACTGATGTTTGGTAAAAAAAACTACATTAGTTAAGTTTTAAATTCATATGAAAAAAATTTGTGTCAATTTAGTATCTACTCCATTATATATTTACAATATTACTTTGTAATTATTAGTGAAAGAAATTATGAAATACTGGGGAGTAATTAAGTAATTCAGTAAGGAAATTGGTTGGAATTGAAGTAATATTATTTAAATACAACATTGCTTTGCAACAACTATTAATAAAAGCAATTATGAATGTTGATGAGTTACTAAGTAATCTAGTAAAGAAAACTGATTGAAATTACGGTAATATTTGTTAAAAGATACTTGCGACATGTTTTATCAACGAAAAAATCAAACAATTTTCAAAATAATTACGATTAACTAAGTGATTCAGTAGGAAAAACCAACTGAAACACACAATATCCATTTTGAAATATTTACAATAAACACAATTGGGTAATATTTGTTAAAAGATACTTGCAACATGTTTTATCAACGAAAAATTCAAACAATTTTCAAATGTTTACGAGTAACTAAGTGATTCAGTAGGAAAAACCAACTGAAACACGCAATATCCGTTTTTGAAATATTTACGATAAACACAATTGGGATATTGCTGTTATCAAAGAAATCAAGCGAGTATCAAATGTTTACGAGTAACTAAGTGTTTCAGTTGAAAAAAATTGATTGAGATCGTGTGACATCCGTTACAAAATATTTTACGTCAAGTTACCAACGAGAAAATAAATATTTCTTAGAATATCCGCTATAGCGAGTTACGATAATTTTTACGCACCTTGAAGGTTTTCAGTCCATTTTCAGTCAGATCAAAATTTATGCGAGACGTTTTAGGTATTATTTCAGTCGACGTAATGTTACCAGTTCATTTTTAAAAAGTAATTAATTATAATATAACGCAAGTGTCATTTTACTAATAAACTCATTCCAGAAAAGACATTAATCATCATCTCGCTTAATCCTATATGTTTTGATCTTTTTAATATCAAGTGTTATAAAGCCGCTCGAGAAAAGTCATTAATTACACCTAAGCACTATTTATTATCATGCTATTTCTATTTAAAACAAAACAACAAACGTCCATAGATGATGGAATTATAGGTCGAATTCAACCTAAAAAGGAAGAGAACTTGATTGCATCTATCTCCTGTTTTTTATTGTTTCATTACATATTAGTTAATACAGATACAGCCTTCCACCAAAACGGATTTGTGGTTTTACTTTTAATCCTAGTTATCTCCGCTATCGTCTAAAAAACATGAGCAAAGCATGACTTTATCCACTTGTTTTATTAGTTAGACTGTTACTTTTTTTAAAATATCTCATTGTTTTTTGTGTGAAATACAAATAATGTATCAACATACATAGTATATTTTCTATTTTTAGGAAGCTGTTTTGTCTAATAAATCAAGAGTTATATGTTACATATACATATTTAAATACTATCAGATATCTTTAAAGTGTTTATTACATTCCTAACTCATACTTAATGTTGTAAACTATAATTGAAGCTCTCACATTTTAATTTACTGTCTGATGATATAAAGATGGAGCTACACTACATCATTGTTTTGCTGATGATGTGTCTATATGATTGTTTGTGGTAGTGTGTGTTATAGTAGAGTATATCAATAAACTGCAATTGAACTAGTTATTAAATGCTATCAGTACCTGTAAAGTATTTTATTACATTCCGAACTCATACTTAATGTTGTAAACTATAATTGAAGCTCTCACATATTAATTTACTGTCTGATGATATAAAGTTGGAGCTACACTACATCATTGTTTTGCTGATGATGTGTCTGTATGATTGTTTGTGGTAGTGTGTGTTATAGTAGAGTATATCAATAAACTGCAATTGAACTAGTTATTAAATGCTATCAGTACCTGTAAAGTATTTTATTACATTCCGAACTCATACTTAATGTTGTAAACTATAATTGAAGCTCTCACATATTAATTTACTGTCTGATGATATAAAGATGGAACTACACCGCATCAATGTTTTGCTGTTGATGTGTCTATATGATTGTTTGTGAATATCTTCCGTTGACTGCATAGTTCGAAGTAGTGTGTGTTGTAGTAGAGCATATCAATGAATTGCAATTGAACTAGTTAATCACACATCAAATTGTTGCTATAAAAATATGTTTGAAGGATGTGAGTTGCCATCCAAATGAAATGTAAGTTTCATCCTAGCTAGTTATATTTAAAAGAGTATCAATCTAGAGGTTGTAAAATTTGTTTATCCAACGCTCTACATTCAAAAATTTTAGCTAGATGGAAAGACAGTTTACAGGGGTGTATGTGGTGGTTAAGCTTATTAATCTATCTAATCTCTATCTTCCTATTTTTTTAACCAACTTCCTAATTGTCTTCCACTTTTTTAAAAAACAATATCATTTATCATAGTAATAATCAGAAAATCAGTCTACAAATTAATCTTGATAAATGACTTCAATGTTTTGTATATAAGAGAAACTATTTTTTTAAACAGTATCAGTTTTCATTTGTACTTCATTTCAAGTATTAGTCTGCGAAACTACAAAAAATGGCTAGCAATATTCCTACAACAAATGAGTAAGTTATTTATACTATCTTTTACAATTTTGTTGCAGTTACATTTATAAATTTATACAAATGTATATATATATATATATATATATACATATATATATATATATATATATATATATATATATATATATATATATATATATATATATATATATATATATATATATATATATATATATATATATATATATATATATATATATATATATATATACATATATATATATATATATATATATATATATATTACTTGTAGGTCTACAACCTCAAATGATGCATTAGAACTAAATATAGATGAAATAGATTTCAGTGCCATGTAAGTATATTATTGAAACTTTATTATTCAACTGTATTATATAGAGTTTTTAATTAATCACAATCTTGCTTCATTGTGTTATTAAGCTCTACGGATGATGAAACGTTGAGATGGATTGAGGAATGCTTTGGCAAAGAAGAGAAGGTGAAAAAGACCAAACCTACCACGCACATTGCTATGAGTAAGTATTTTTCTGTATTATGAAAAATGTAAATTTTTCTGTAGGTAAAATAATAACGACTCTACATTTACTACGTTATTTTTGTAGAGAAAACATCTACACGCTTTATTGCAAGCGTATGCTATATAGGGAAAGATGAATCCTTTCTCTCCTATGATCGCCACACATTTGAATGTAAGTATGATAAAAATATTATTTACTACATACTCATTCAATTTTAATAAATTTTTTTCAAAAACTAACATAATTACATTCGTATTTTCTATTTTAGTTCAAGCAGAGAACCTGCAGCTAGAACAGTACAGAAGCAGAAGTGTTATAGATGGGGAAATAAAAGATGATAAGGAGTGCTTCAAGTGTAAGTGATATGCATTATCTTTATATACATATACCATACTCAAGACAGTTATCTATATATATATATAATGAGAATTTGTTTATTTTGCTTGTAGATATCGATAACAAAAACACAAGGTATTTTCTTTCAGTGCTTACGTTATTATTGATAGCATATTGTACAAAGACGCTGAGCGAAGCACTGAAAGAAAAAAAATACGGTATTTCGTGTATATTTTGTGGTAAGAAGTTTAAATTAGGGAAGATGCATGAGCCTGGCCAAGTTCTTTCAAGACATTTTTTTGCTCACTTGTTTATTTTTTATTGTTTATGCGGAAAATCACATACAACTTTGAGAGAACTCCAGCAACATACTTGTATTTTGAAAACTAAAATGTTTTTTGTTGTTGATATTGCTAGTTATAATAATTTTGTTTTATTTATTAATAAAAAATATTCTGAGTTAGTTATGAACATTACTTTTCCAAAAAATTTTATGTTAGTATATCTCTATCCAATAGAAGGTTATTTTTCTGGAAACATCGATTTAGATTTTGAATTAAGGTGTAAATGGTTGGCAATAGCTAAAAAACCGGTTGCTGGAGATCGAAAGCTTTTACTTAAAAACCAGCGTAAAAAAATGAGAGCACTTATATCTTCAGATTCTAATTTTTCAGAAACTGAAGAAAGTAATAATGACTTAATTTCTGTTGCTAGTTCACAGTGCAGTCCAAAAACCAGTGTTTTAGAATCTAATACTGTAACAGATAACCCACAAACTCAAGTAGATTTAAAACAAAGCCAAAAGATTGATATAACTTCACTTAAATTAATTTTGAATATAAAAGATGGACTGAAAAAAAAGGGTTTTAATGATTGTGTTAAATTGAAATTAGCGTCTATTAGACAGAAAATGCAAAAAAATTCAGATTTTTCTCAAGAAGAAATTCTTGTATTAACTGCACTCTTAGGTGAGTTTTAAAATTTTTATTTCACTATATTTTTTAATATTATCATGGCTCTGGAATAGGCTTTATGCAACTATCCTATTTTATAATTTCTTACCACAAAAATATAGTTAGTAGGATGTTTTTTATAAATACTCTCTATATATATATATTATATATACAGACAATAGTCTGTGTTTTTATGAATACTTTATTCATATGTATACACTTCATGTAAAATTGTTCTGTCATTAGTTTACCTAATGCATTATTTTTATTTGTTTTGTGGTTGAGAACTCCATACGCTTCATTCTTACTGTATTACTTTGCATAATATTACAAAATAAATATTACATCAACTACCTTCATACTGCATCCAAGTGATGAAACAGTAAATTTCACATCTGTATTACTGAATCTATAGCATTGTTATGAAAAAGACTATAATTACTTAATTATTATGTCATATCGTGACAAACTATCAACACTCAATTCACAAAACTGTAAAACCTAAAGTATAATGCTTGTGGTTGTAAAAAGTCTTCTACTGTTTTGGTTTCTCAAACAAATTATAAAACATTTTTCACAATTTTTTGTGTAAAAGCGGAGTTGTCTTACCATTTTGACACAATGTGCCGACAACTTTTACATACTTTTCAAAAACGAAGTTTAGAAATTATAAATGGGAGTTGTCTTAACATTTTTGAAAAATGAGACGATAACTTGAAATATTTATTTTTGTGTCGGAACATTGAAATTTTGTAACATTTTAGAGTTGTAACCCCGAAAGTTTTACAAATTGACTAAATTACTAATGTTAAATATGAATAAAATACTTTATTACACTAAATATATACAAATTATTGCACAATACAAATATTATATAATTTAATGTTCATGAGTTGTTGCTGATAGATTTGGCGAGCCGACGGTCATTCACTTGTACACGTATTCTATCTAAAAGCATACATAGATGTCGTTATAACAACTACATTATACTATGGTGAAAAATACGGCTATCAGTAGTTACTTATTACTAGTGAAGATTAACATACCTTAATTAAATTTCCGATATCGAAATCCTGCTAGCTTCGCTTGAAATGTGATTGTTATCTTCATTGCTTTTCTCACTATCATTGTCGACAACTTCATCTTTTTCCTCAAATTTTTTGTTTTCAGAGTCATCATCCGTCATATTATCATCTTCTTCATCAGTATAAGCATCAATGTTATCATCGTCATCATCATCATCATCATCATCATCATCATCAGCAGCAACATCATCATCATAACTTTTCATCAGCTCAGCATCATCAAATAGAGAAAGTCTGAAAGCTATTCCTTCTTTTTCACTTGAAGTAGATAAAAGCATCAAAGCTTCTTCAACACTCAGAATCGTGAGAATGTGTTTCTTTGTGCCGCTTTCAGTTGTCATCGTACTTTTATAGTGGATCATACCACATTCATGATTTTTGATCTTCAAAACGTTCTCAGGAGGGACAACAATCTTCCCAGTCATCAAAGATCCATCATTCATCATGTATCTGTAAGTGACAGTGTGAGTGATACTTAGAGGCGATGTATCTTGTTTTCGTTTTCGCTGCTTCGACTTCAAATTTTTCCAAACTGAAAGTCTAGTGAATGTCAGAAAAGTGTTGACAGGAATATTATCGAAAGTGATGATATCAAAGTATGCTTGCAACTGTTTCAATGATTTTTTTCTCAAGATTTTGGCTATAACTCGTTGTTTTAGCCCTTGATGATGATTATCTCCTACAATACGCAGATCGGGTTGATTTTCTTCTAGCTTTCCCATGTACACTAGGATTTGTGAAGAGCCGGGATCAATTTCCTGTAGCTCCACCGTAAGTTCTTTGTCAATCAGTGACTTGACTCGAATTCGATGATTGTTTTTTAAAACATATTCATAGTCCAATATACCATAATCTTCAACGTAATTAACATCGAAAACCTCCAATATCGTAGGAATTGGTAAATCCAACAAACTCACAAAATTTCCGATTTCCAACATTCCTTTCTGCATAGCTCCTGTCATTATTCCACCCATCTCGAGCAATTCAAACTCTCTAAGTTTGTTTACGGTATTATTCTTGCTGTTGCTGAATAAAAAGGAAATTGAAGCTCGAGATAATGTCACTGTCGGTTTTTTGTTATCCTCCGTTCGTTTGACTTCACTGTTCTCATGCAGATATGTGTAGTCCGGTGTGGGACTCAAAGGAGAGTCAGCTGAAACTACATGATGTTTCATTGCTATATCAACAGGAGTATTGGTGTTTGAGCGAGAAGATGTATCATTAAAGGTGTTAGGATTGGATCTTCTATCATCAATGTGAATGTCGTTGGTGGTGGAAATGATGGTTGTAGTGGAAATAGCGTTAGTGTTGTTGGTAGCTGTGGTTGGTTCAATATGGAGCTTAGGAAGTGCTTTGGAGTGTGATGTCATCATACCTGCAAAAAGTAAAAGAACTTAGTTTAATGATGTAAATATACTGAAATTATTGTTTTATTAAAAGATTGTTTTTAAAAACTAAGATTCAAAAACCTAGATGTTTTAATTAATTAAAAACAAATAATTATTTTAGCGCTTCTTACCTTGTTGCTCTCCTAATAGCTGTAGTAGATGTTGCTCCTCTGTTAGCCGCTGTAGAACTGGATGCTTTCTGTGTGAAAACGATGGCTCTTATATAGCTAAAGTTGTACTGATTAAAGCCTATGAACCCCATCTCGTGTCAATCTCTATGAATCAGCATTTTTTCACGCGAAGGAAAGTCAATGTTTTCGCGGGAATAAATGAATTATTTTCACGCGAATACAAACCAATGCTTTCGCGGGAATAAATATTTTAGTTTCACGCAAATGGAAACCATTGCTTTCGCGGGAATAAATAATTTATTTTCATGCGAATAGAAACCAATGCTTCCGCGGGAATAAATGATTTTATTTCCCGCGAATGAAAGTCAATGTTGTCGCGGGAATAAATACTTTATTTTCACGCGAATACAAACCGTTGCTTTCGCGGGAACAAATAATTTATTTTCACGCGAATAGAAACCAATGCTTTCGCGGGAATAAATGATTTCATTTCCCGCGAATGAAAGTCAATGTTGTCGCGGGAATAAATACTTTAATTTCACGCGAATGGAAACCGTTGCTTTCGCGGGAGTAATTAAATTATTTACTCCCGCGAAAGCAACATTCCATTCGCGTGAAAATAAAACTTGTATTCCCGCGAAAGCAACAGTTTGTATTCGCGTGAAAATGAAGTATTTATTCCCGCGACAACATTGACTTTCATTCGCGGGAAATTAAATCATTTATTCCCGCGAAAGCATTGGTTTCTATTCGCGTGAAAATAAATCAGTTACTCCCGCGAAAGCAATGGTTTCCATTTGCGTGAAAATAAATTATTTATTCCCGCGAAAGCATTGGTTTCTATTCGCGTGAAAATAAACTATTTACTCCCGCGAAAGCAACGGTTTCCATTCACGTGAAAATAAGTTATTTATTCCCGCGACAACATTGACTTTCATTCGCGGGAAATTAAATCATTTATTCCCGCGAAAGCATTGGTTTCTATTCGCGTGAAAATAAATTATTTATTCCCGCGAAAGCAGTGGTTTGTATTCGCGTGAAAATAATTCATTTATTCCCGCGAAAACATTGACTTTCCTTCGCGTGAAAAGATGCTGATTCATAGAGATTGACACGAGATGAGGTTCATAGGGTTTAATCAGTACAACTTTAGCTATATAAGAGCCATCGTTTTCACACAGAAAGCATCCAGTTCTACAACAGCTAACTGAGAAGCAACATCTACTATAGCTATTAGGAGAGCATCAAGGTAAAAACTTAATAAATTACAGTTTTTACTCATGCATTATTCATTATACTAAAACAACTGAAAAAAATTAATTATCTGTATTTTTTAGATTCAACCACAAAAAAATGGAAATAGTTAACAACACAGAATCAGAAACTCAGCCTAAACCTTTGACTCAAGAGGACTTGATACTTCTACAAAACCTATGCAATAAAAAAATTGAAGAGAGAGTGCGAGTTATCTCAAACAATTGTAAATTCATCCAGAAAGACTTGATAAAACAGCTAAATAATTTTCGAACTGAATCTTTTCTAACATTAAAGCTCTTAGGGAATGAAGTTACATCAGACATTCAGAGATTACATTATGTATTACAACAACGACAATATCAACTAGAACAGGTAAGCACACCAATTTCTATCGAGTGTGCTCGTAAAGATCTTGCTCTAAAAAAAAGAAACATGCAACGACAGTCCGCTCAAAGACAAGCTAGAAGGGTAAGGACTCAACAACGTAAGGCACGACAAGCTACAAAAACATCTGATTAACAGTCAATTTTTGATGATAAGGTAATAATTAATAAAAAAACACTATTTAGTAAAAGTTTGTAGTTGTTTTAAATTTTCTGTTTAACCATTCTATACTAATACATAACTTTCATTTTTGTTTAATCATCCTATGCTAATACATAACTTTTTATTTTAGTTCATTATGGAATCAAAAGTACATAGAACAGAAGTCTTCCTTCCTAAGATATAACATCAGTACATCAAGTACATCAATGATGACATTGTAAAAAAGATTATGTATTGATTATCATTACAAGTTGTAGTGCTTTGTATTACTTAGTATTTACTAACTCTAGGTATATTATACAAGGATATTTTCCTACTTATTATGTAATAAATGTATATAATCATATATTAGGTTTAATGTAGTTATATCTCCTTGTTCTTCTCTCCTCTCTCTCCAAATATCATATGAGTTCGAGTTATGTAAAACAATTATCAAAACTTAAATGCCATACATTCAAAATCTAGCTGCCATATGAGTTCAAATTAAGTAAAAAAACTAATCAAAACTCAAATGCCACTTAAATGCCACTCAAATGCCACTCAAGTACCCCTCAAATGAAATACAATATAAACTCGGCGAATTCATCCAACGTCGTAACCCATTGCCTAAACTCCAAGGTCTAATCCACAAAAAAACACTTGGTAGGGAGATCTGCTCATATATTACTACTTCTGTATATCATCACACCGGGAGTATATCGGTTAGCTTCTGAAGCATATTTGTCTGGTATGGCAAGCGTCTTCAACAGCGTTTCTCCACATTGTTCAATGCTATAACGGATACAAATTACATTCGACTGCCGTCCTTTAAATCGATGAGGAACGAATCCATCAACAACATCTTGGTAAGGAAAAATAGCACCGGGTTGAAAACTATTGAGGGTGTTGATGTTCAAGAAGCGTTTGAGCTGACCTTTAGTCAATGTACTCAAATATAGTGATTCCTCTTCAGCTTTCTTTTTGCTTAGAGGATGTCTGGTAACACGTCTGACATCATACCAAAGAACGCTTTTATTTTTTGGTTTTCCCTTTCTACCCAAATATACAACGTTAAACGGAGGGGGGTAATTATCACAGTTGAAGTTTTTAGCTATTTCAACTGGACAGAGGAGTATTTTGGGTTCGAGTTCATTTATATCTGAAGAATCATGGTAGTGTACTTGAGAATATCTACACTTCTCCTTACTTGATGGATGTATCACACCAGTCACTCGCATAATGCTTGGGATAGGAAGATCTTCAAATGTTTTGCAAATCGGAACTTTTGGTGAGTCAATCACTTGAGAACCTTTAGACTTTTCTAATTCCCTAGCTCTCCTTTCGTTGAGACATTCAACTGTTAAATGAGTTATAGCTGCACTCTCCATTGTGTGCTTATCAACGGAAGTAGTTTGTTTTCTCACTATTTGTTTTCGTTTCCTTACTATTCGCTTTTTTGGAGCAGTTTTCCTTCTCTTAGGAGTTGTTTTGCCGTTTTTCATTTTATTTTCTGTCGGATATGGATCTGTGCAAAGGAGCTCTTCAGAAAGAGCATCCATAACATTCTAAAAACAAAAGGGTAATATTTGCATGAGTGGCTAAGAGTGTATTTATTACTTAGAGTGTCTTATATATATATATATGTATTTATGCCAAAAGCAGTTAAGATCATAGAGTTATGGTAGATTGAGAATGTGCTTATTAAACTATTGGGATGTGGAGACAGACAACAAAGGATGCATTCAAATATATATATATATGTATTTACTTAATATCATACTGCTTTTAACATCTCAATTGGTAAGAAATAAAATATAATAGTTTGAACAGAATATTGTAAAATAATAAAAAACAACTAAAAAATTTTCATAAATATGTATGAAACGCTTCTAACATTAGTTCTAAAATACCTACAGAAGAGGATAGAGCATAATCTATTTGGACATAATTATAAATATGCTTTCTGAATTTATAAAAAGTTTTTTTGTTCCACTTCATGTTATATAATTTTTTGAAAACTATTTGATTCCAAGCACTTCTTTCAATTTCTTTTAAAAAATCATTAATATTAACGACTTCCACCATTGACAAAACGACTTCGAAACCGTTTTTTATAATGTCATCAAAACGTTCTGTTTCTTACAACACATCCCCATACTCATCATGTGTTCAGTTATACAGAATATTATAACTTGAAATGTCAAACGTTCTACAGCTTTTTCTTCAACAACATCATTATTTATCACATAGTTATGATACATTTCTGGAAGGAAGTCCTTTAAGTAGAATGGATTTGTTGTTGTATTGTTCTAAAATACAAGCGATAATTAGATAACTAAAATAATTAAAGGTTTTCAACAGGTGTTAAATAGTATTTTTTGTTAATTCTTACCTTTTCATCAGGCTGAGATTCCGACTTTAGATACAATGGTTGACTTCCTACGTCTTGAGTATTCATTCTGAAAAACAGAAAAAGTTGGTTCAATTTTTTATAATCAATATAAAGATAGATATGTCATAAAGCCTTCAGATAGTTGTGTTAGCTAGCGGAAATAATTGAATTTAAGTTTTACCTTTATGAAGAGAGAACTCTTAGTAGTTGCAATGGAAGATGTAGTAGATAGATGTTGCTCCTTTGCTCACTGTTGTTGAACTGGATGCTCTCTGTCTGAAACCGTTGTCTCTTATATAGGTAAATGTGTGAAAATAAATGTTTTATTCCCGCGGAAGCATTGGTTTCTATTCGCGTGAAAATAATTTTTTATTCCCGCGAAAGCATTGGTTAGTATTCGCGTGAAAATAAATTTTTTATTCCCGCGAAAACAACGGTTTCCATTCGCGTGAAAATAAATTATTTATTCCCGCAAAAGCATTGGTTTGTATTCGCGTGAAAATAAAATGTTTATTCCCGCGAAAGCAACAGTTTCCATTCGCGTGAAAATAAAATGTTTATTCCCGCGAAAGCATTGGTTTGTATTCGCGTGAAAATAAAATGTTTATTCCCGCGAAAGCAACAGTTTCCATTCGCGTGAAAATAAACTATTTATTCCCGCAAAAGCATTGGTTTGTATTCGCGTGAAAATAAATTATTTATTCCCGCAAAAGCATTGGTTTGTATTCGCGTGAAAATAAAATGTTTATTCCCGCGAAAGCAACAGTTTCCATTCGCGTGAAAATAAATTATTTATTCCCGCAAAAGCATTGGTTTGTATTCGCGTGAAAATAAAATGTTTATTCCCGCGAAAGCAACAGTTTCCATTCGCGTGAAAATAAAATGTTTATTCCCGCGAAAGCATTGGTTTGTATTCGCGTGAAAATAAAATGTTTATTCCCGCGAAAGCAACAGTTTCCATTCGCGTGAAAATAAACTATTTATTCCCGCAAAAGCATTGGTTTGTATTCGCGTGAAAATAAATTATTTATTCCCGCGAAAGCATTGGTTTGCATTCGCGTGAAAATAAAATGTTTATTCCCGCGAAAGCATTGGTTTGTATTCGCGTGAAAATAATTTATTCATTGCCGCGAAAGCAATCGTTTCCATTCGCGTGAAAATAAATTTTTTATTCCCGCGAAAGCAACAGTTTCCATTCGCGTGAAAATAAAATGTTTATTCCCGCGAAAGCAACAGTTTCCATTCGCGTGAAAATAAAAGTTTATTCCCGCGAAAACAATGGTTTGTATTCGCGTGAAAATAAATTATTTATTCCCGCGAAAGCAACGGTTTGTATACACGTGAAAATAAAATGTTTATTCCCGCGAAAGCATTGGTTTGTATTCGCGTGAAAATAAAATGTTTATTCCCGCGAAAGCAGCGGGTTCCATTCGCGTGAAAATAAATTATTTATTCCCGCGAAAGCATTGGTGTTCTTCCGTAAAAACAATGTTTCATTAATTTAACCTTATGATAAATGGCATGATTTCAGCTATATAAGAAGCACTGTTTTTACACAGAAAGCAGTCACTTCGACATTAGCAACTGAAGGAGCAAGATCTACTACAACATCATCTACTACAACTGCTAGAAGGACTTTTCTGTTTGGAGGTAAGTCAACTTGATTGAATATAAATTTAATTTTTATCGATTTAGATACTAACAGCGGTATGATATTGAGTAAATATATATATATATATATATATATATATATATATAAACACACTATGAAGTGCATCAGTCAAGTAAAGTGCTCGATGAATATTCAGAGCTAAAAAAGACTTGTGCGCAATATTTCACAAACATGGACTACGGATAACAATTGAAGCAAATAAAAAGATAGTCAACTTTCTTGATATCACACTCAACCTCAACAACAGCGAATACAAACCTTTTGTTAAGCCAAACAACAGAACGCTATATATCAACACAAGATCCAACCACCCTAGAAACATCATAAAAAACATTGCTGAAGCCGTCAACAAAAGACTAACAAACATTTCATCCAATGCCAGCACATTTGAACAAGCAGCGCCAGCGTACCAGAAAGCACTAAAAGATAGTGGGCACAACTTCAAACTTACTTATAACCAAAACAATAGCGACTCAACCAACACAATTCATTGCAGAAGGAAACGAAAACGCAACATAATTTGGTACAACCCACCCTATAGTACAAACATTTCCACAAATATCGGCATCCAGTTTTTTAAGCATCTTAACTCAGAATTCCCAAGCAGCCACAAATTACACAAAATATTTAACAAAAACTTGATGAAGATTAGCTACAGCTGTTGCCCAAACGTAAAATCCATCATCAGTGGACACAACAAGAAACAACTAAAACCACTGAAACCATCTCAACAATCTTGCAACTGCAGAGAAGCTGAACAATGCCCACTGAATGGTGACTGCCTAAAGGAATCAATAATATATCAGGCAACAGTGACAACTGAAGACAACTCCAAACCACCAGCAACTTATATTGGCCTTACAGAGGGAGCATTTAAAACTCGTTTTAACAACCACAAAAGCTCATTCAAAAACATTGGTAAAAGACACGCAACAGAACTGAGCAGTTACATCTGGGCATTGAAAGAGAACAATACACCGTACAACACCACATGGCGCATCGTAGACCAAGCTACTGCATTCAATACAGCAACAAAGCGGTGCAACTTATGCCTTACAGAAAAACTCTACATCATCCGCCATCCAAAAATGAGTACATTGAATAGCCGTAATGAGTTAGTGTCAGCCTGCAGACATAAAAGAAAACATTTATTAGGAAATATTACGTAAACAACAATAACTTTACTCCTTATACATGCCATTATCCGTTGCCCATACACATATAGATAGACCTGCTATTCACATCCTTTGACCATTGTGCATACCTTTATGTCATAGCATCATGCATTTAATTTAATTTCATTTTAAATTTTACCTGAAGAGTGCAAACAACGATCTCCTGCACGAAACTAATTAGTAGTAATAAAGTACTTGATTCTCAATAAATTTTGCTTTCAAAAATAAAAATTTAAATATATATATATATAGATATATATATATATATATATATATATATATATATATATATATATATATATATATATATATATATATATATATATATATATATATATATATATATATATATATATATATATATATATATATATATATGTATATATACCTTCAAATTGGTTTGAAAAAGAAATCAAAAAATCATAACATGGATTTTTACTTTATCTTTTAGAATGTCGACACAAGTCAATACAAAACAACTGAAGAATAAAGAACCAAAACCTTCACAAGATAAGAAGGTGATTGATGACAATGTACTTCTTCAACGCACTACGATTCCCTTTCAAAGCGCCAGTCTGAATACTCTGGCAACTCTCATCATCAAAAGCGCCTCTCTGTTAAGTACTCTATCTCCAGCTTCCAGAAGAAACATTGAAAACATAGTCAAAGTTGAAGATTTACCAATACCTCCAGTTATGCAGGTGTTAACCGTTGAGCTCCATGATGAAACGAACTGCACCATCATCTACAACTATAAAAAGGATGGAAAGATAGATAGAGTGAAGAGCACTATTCCATTAGCAGCAGGATTACTTGTCAATGAAGCTTCGCAAATAAGACCACTGGTTTTGATCTACATGGGTGTTGAAAAGACTGGAAAAGCAATTTTTCGTGCTGCTACAGAAACAGGAACTACTTTGAGGTGTAAGAATGCGTTTGATGTATTACCAGAAAAAAGTATGCGACAAATCAATGCTTATTTCGAGGTAGCTAATCTTCAGGATTTCCCAACAGATAGTGTCATATGTTTCCAAAACCCTGAAGTTATAACAAAATCTGACAGGCGATGGAATGGAAATGAAGAGACTCTTCTAGTTCAATACAGAAGTGTTGTAGATGAAGAATTACTGATCGGGGATATGCGCATTCCTCATCAAATAGCTTCTGCTGTGACATCGGAGAGATTTGGAGTGATTCTGTTCAAGGGTCTGAGTCGAAACGCGGACAATTCAATTTTCTACAACATCAGTGTACTTGCAGCTCATCAAGCCTTTGTCCAAGCCTCGGAACTGACTGATAATCCAAAATCTGAGGATTTTCTCAACCACTTCGATGATGCTGAAAAAGAAGACTGTGGAGAACAAACTCTCGAGAAGCTAATCTATAACTCAAGGGATTCATATCACTATAGGTAAGTTTTATTAATTTTTACCATAATTTTAAAAAAGTTGATTTGTGAAAATTTTGTGTATTCTTACAATGAAAAACCACTTAAAATGATAAATTTGTGAACATTTTTGTAAAACATTTTTAAGTTATATATATATATATATATATATATATATATATATATATATATATATATATATATATATATTTCGAATTAAAAAAGGATTTTGTTGTGTCATCAGTGTATTTTTTTACATAAAAGTTGGAAAAATAACAAAAGGTGATAATTATTTTACAAAAATGTTCAATTTTTCACATAAATGATCAACTCATAAACATTTTTTGTAAAACATTTTTAAATTATATATATTTCGGATTAAAAAAAGGACTTTTTTGTGTAATCAGTATATTTTTTTACATAAAAGTTTAAAAAATAACAAAAGGTTATAATTATTTTGCAAAAATGTTTAGTTTTTCACATAAATGATCAATTCATAAACATTTTTTGTAAAACATTTTTAAATTATATATATTTCGGATTAAAAAAAGAACTTTTTTGTGCAATCAGTGTATTTTTTTTACATAACAGTTTAAAAAATAACAAAAGGTTATAATCATTTTACAAAAATGTTTAGTTTTCACATAAATGATCAATTCATAAACATTTTTTGTAAAACATTTTTAAATTATATATATTTCGGATTAACAAAAGGACTTTTTTGTGTAATCAGTGTATTTTTTTCACATAAAAGTTTACAAAATAACAAAAGATTATAATTATTTTACAAAAATGTTTAGTTTTTCACATAAATGATCAATTCATAAACATTTTTTGTAAAACATTTTTAAATTATATATATTTCGGATTAAAAAAAGGGTTTTTTTGTGTAATCTGTGTATTTTTTTAGCTAAAAGTTGAAAAAAAAATCACAAAAGGTTATAATTATTTCACAAAAATGCTTAATTTCTCACGTAAATAACACGTTTTATCACATAAATGGATTATTCATGAGTGTTTGTTGTAAAATATTTTTAAAATTATATATATATATATATTTATATTTATACATTCCGAATCCAGATGAAAAAAAGGACTTTTTTGTGTGTAATCAGTGTATTTCTTTTACATAGAACTTGAAAAAATAACAAAAGTTTATAATTATTTTACATTAATTTTAATCATGCTATACTAATACATCACTTTTTATTTTAGTCCATTATATCGTAAAAAGAAAACAGAGTAAAGAACTTTCCCTAAAAAATAATGAGCTGAATGATGTAATTCATTGAGTTATTTTCCTGTTATATATAATGTAAACTATCTAATGTAGCTAAGAGTAAAATTCAAATTCGGTAAAATTTATTTATATAATGAATAACTTTTGTATTTTAGTCAATTATTGGATCACAAAGAAAACGGAATACAAGAGTTCCTCTCTGGGTCTAATAATATGTCAGAAGAACAACAAAGAAGATATTGTTCAAGAAAAGCGCTTTGTAACCATTGATATCGTAAGCTATAGTAGTTTGTATTACAGAAAATTTACTATAAAACAGTTTTATGAATGTAAAAACTATATATGGTATTTTCTATTACAATTATTTACTTGTAAATTTTATTCATCTAGAGAGGTCATTTGGTGATTTTTTGACAGTTTTTAAAAAAGTTAAAAGTACAAAAAAGTTAAAAATTATCGAAAACTATATATTTCAATGATTATTTTTTAAAAAGTTCAAAAAAAAAAACATGTAATAAAGCTCTGTTTTGAAACATAAAAAACTTAAAAGGATTGTGTAGGATAAAATTCTCACTCAAAAAATTATTGAAAATTGAATGAAATAAAAAAATATTTTCCCAAATACCAAAGTTTTGTAAATATAAAGTGAAAATCTCTATATATATATTGTTTTTAAAATAATATTGAAAACTATATATTTCAATGATTATTTTTTAAAAAAATAAAAAAAAGAAAAAAAGTCATATAATAAAACTTTGTTGTGAAACATAAAAAATTTAAAAGGAAGGTGTAGGATAAAATCCTCACTCAAAAAATTATTGAAAATTGAATGGCATAAAAGAATATAAAGTAAAAATCTCTATATATATATATATATAGATATATATATATATATATATATATATATATATATATATATATATATATATATATATATATATATATATTTATTTTTTTAAAAAAATATCGAAAACTATATATTATAATGATTATTTTTTTAAAAAGTTGAAAAACAAAAAAACTTTGTAATAAAACCCTGTTTTAAAACATAAAAAATTAAAAAGGATGCTGTAGGATAAAACCTTCGCTCAAAAAATTAATGAAAATTGAATGGAATGAAAGAATATTTGACCAAATACTGCATTTTTCTTGTAAATTTATTGAAAATTGAATGGAATAAAAGAATATTTTACCAAAATACCACATTTTTCTTGTAAATATATAGTAAACATTTCTAAAATATTGTTGGTGAAATTTACTGGAAAATGGTTTCAAGTGTGTCAAAGACTAAATATGATGTTTTCATTGAAATGTTTATTTTTAAAAGATCCATATAATAACATTGAATCAATTAGTCAAATTTAACAGTCAAATTCATTTTTTATCAAGTAGGCTTAATGTTTCTATTGCGATTAATTCTCAAATATTGTAAACTTGAACTATCTAGAGGAGTAATTTGTCGATTTTGATGTGTTTTTTTTTCTTTTAAAAAAATTATTATGTAATACCGCATACTTCAGTTCTAATTCATTTTGAACAATTTCATGGGAGACAAAAAATAAAAAAAGTTACATTGATTTAGTTTTTAGAATTAAAGTTGCTATCGAAAATGGTTTGTTCTTCAATGAGTAAATCCATAACCTCCTCATCATCATGACAGAAGTTTTCTGATGATCGCATTTTGAAAAACAATTTTTTTTTTTTAAAAAAATTATTACGTAATACCACATACTTCAGTTCTAATTCGTTTTTAGATTTGAAGTCGCCATCGAAAATGGTTTGTTCTTGAATGGGTAAATCCATAACCTCCTCCTCATCATGACAGAAGCTTTCTGATGATTGCATTTTGAAAAACAAATTACATTGATTTAGTTTTCAGAATTGAAATTGCCATCGAAAATCGTTTGTTCTTGAATGGGAAAATCCATAGCCTTCTCATCATCATGTCTAAGTTTTCTACCCCAATATCTCCAACCTATCAGAGATAGAGATTGTTCTGTTTAAAAAAAATAATGGAAATTGTATATATAAATGATTGTTTTTGAAAATGCAGGATAAAACCCTCACTCAAAAAACTAATTTTGTATGATAGGTTGCTTACCTAATAATAAGAAAATAATGAATAATTTATATTTAAGCAATTATTGAAAAAATTAATGAAAATTGAATAGAATAAAGGAAATATTTTAATAAATAGACTGTTTTTTTTGTAAAGATATACAAACAGATAAAATTTAACCATTTAAAGGGTGATTTCTTTTTTTGCAAAAAAATAATGAAGATTTAATGAAATGAAAGAATATTTTACCAAATACCCTGTTTTTTTGTAAATTTGTACAATTAGATGAAATTTAACCATTTATAGGATGATTTGTTTTTGTAAAAAATTAAAGAAAATTGAATAAAATGAAAAAATATTTCACCAAAATACCTCTTTTTTGTAGATGTAAACAAATAGATGAATATCTAACTTTATCCATTTTTTTCCATTTGGGATCATGTTTTGAAGGTTTTCAAGATAGTTTTAGTAAAAGCTTATGCATTGATTGTCATTACAAGTTGTAGTGTTTGGTATTACTTAATATTTACTGACTCTAGCTATATTATATGAAATTTTCCCTACTTATTACACAATAAATGTATATATTCACATATTGTTTCATTTTTAATCACTGTATTTATTCAATGTAGATATATCTCCTCTCTCTCCTCTCTCTCAAAATATCATATGAGTCGAATTACAAAAAATTATCAAAACTTAAATGCCATACATTCAAAATCTAGATGCTCTATGAGTTAAAGTTATGTATATAATTATGTAAAAAATTATCAAAACTTGAATGCCATACATTCAAAATCTATAAGTTCAAATTAAGTAAAAAAATAATCAAAACTCAAATGCCACTTAAATGCCACTCAAATGCCACTCAAATACCTCTCAAATGAAATACAATATAAACTCGGCGAATTCATCCAACGTCGTAACTCATTAGTAGTAATATATGAGCAGATCTCCCTACCAAGTGTTTTTTTGTGGATCTGACCTTGGAGTTGAGACAATGGGTTACGGCGTTGGATGACTTCGCCGAGTTTATATCGTATTTTATTTGAGGGGTATTTGAGTGGCATTTGAGTGGCATTTAAGTGGCATTTGAGTTTTGATTATTTTTTTACTTGATTTGAACTTATATGGCATATAGATTTTGAATGCATGACATTCAAGTTTTGATAATTTTTTTACATAACTCGAACTCATATGATATTTTGAGAGAGAGGAGAGAAGAATGAGGAGATATAACTACATTGAATCAATATATGATTATATACATTTATTACATAATAAGTAGGAAAATATCCTTGTATAATATAGCTAGAGTTAGTAAATACTAAGTAATACAAAGCACTACAACTTGTAATGACAATCAATGGATGATAGTCTTTTTCTTTACAATGTCGTCATTGTTGTACTGATGTTATAACTTAGGAAGGAAGACTTCTGTTCTATGTACTTTTGATTCCATAATGAACTAGAATAAAAAGTTATGTATTAGTATAGGATGATTAAACAAAAATGTAAAATAATTTTATGAATTTGAATTATAGTTCTTTTTACATTGGTTAGTTAACATTATATAGTAAAGGGAAGTAACTCACCGAGTTATATTGTTCGGTTTGGTTTTTCTTGAGCATAATTTTCATCAAGTGTTTTTGATTCTCTCTCTTCTATCTAAAGCAAAACAAAAAATAATTGCTTTATAAATAAATTTTATCTAATTGGAAGTATTACTTATACTGATTACATAATAAGTAGGGAAAATCTTCCTATATAAAATAGCTAGAGTCAGTAAATACTAAGTAATACAAAGCACCACAACTCGTAATGACAATCAATGCATACATACATACATATGGTATCATGAGAGAAAGAAAGAGAGAGAGGAGAGAGAGAGGAGAGAGATTTTTTAGTTTTCTATACATTCATGTATATATGGTTAATTATGTACATATTTATGGGTATATTTATATCTACATAGAGAGAGGAGAGAGGAGATCTATCTACATTGAATAAATATATTGATCAAAACTGAATCATTGTATGATTATATACATTTATTACATAATAAGTAGGGAAAATCTTCCTATATAATATAGCTAGAGTCAGTAAATACGCATATGTCCATATTCATGTACATGTCCATATTCATGCCCATTTATGTACATAACTATGTTCATATTTATGTACATGCGCATGTCCAAACTCATGTCCATATTAACATTTTATAGCTATGTACAGAGGAGAGAGAAGAGAGGAGAGAGAGATTTTTTAGTTTTTTATACAACCATGTATATATGGATAATTATGTACATATTTATGGATATATTTATATCTAGATTGAATAATATACATTTATGACATAATAACTATATTGAATGCTATAAAATATGTTGGAAAATCACCAAATTAGTCCTCTAGATGGTTAAAATTTACAGTATTTGGGAAATAACTGCAAGAGAGGAGAGAGGAGTATTTGGTAGAGGAGAGAGGAGAGAGGAGGCTTCAAAAAAGAGCTACAAAAAACTAGTCAGTACACAACTCAGTTTATTAGGTAGTAGCGCTTCAAGGAGGTACAAACACTGATTGCTGACAAACAACAAATTTTAATGCAGATTGGGAGAGGTAGCTTTTTTTAGACCCTATAATCATCCTGATTGCACAGGTTTTAATATCAATACAAAATGGTACTTCCTGAATATGGTGAACGTTATTTTGCTATACCAGAAGAGGAGTATCATAGTTTGATGGAAAAGATCAGTGGGGCTAAATCAACCGACCAAGACAAGTTTGCGTCATCATTGTATGACAACCCGACAAAAGACAAAATGGTGAGAGATATCGAGAAAATCCAGAATATTTTGGTTGAAACGAATGAAATAGTAATGGGAATCAAAAACGAGTTGCTTGAGCGCAAAAAGACAAATGAAAATGTTCAAAGCACAAAAACCTATCGGAGTGATGTTGGAAAGATTAGGGGAGAGTACAAGCAACCAAAGAGCTGGAGCTCTGCTAAAACACCAAAGCTCTCACCATCATCGTTTGATAGAAACACAATTGACGATGATAGTAATAGAGATTCGGAGAGAATGATGCAACAATTAGAAGAGTTTAAAAAGAAAGTATCCGACATGACAGCTAGTAAAGACAATCAAGCGTTAGGTGTAAAAATATTGTATCAATTGAGAGATTCTGGAAAATACGATCTGGATACTGACAGGATAAAACTCAAGGGAAGATGGCTTAGCGCTAAGCTATCACAGAATTTGTTGCAAGATGTACTAACTGATAAAGACTCAATAAGATCAACAAAAGATAACTACAGTAGATTTAAAAGTCTGCTCACCACTCAAGGAATCACAACTGTCAGGAGATCCTCATGAAAAACTTATTTTAGCTACCTAGTTGTTAATTCAAACATCTTAGCAACAACTTATTAGCTCAAACATGACTTTGTTATACTATTTTTTTGGTTAATGTCATTGTTGAAAAGTCTATGTTTATTGCTAATGCTTGCTAATACATTACTGCTTAATCCTTTATCCAACACCTACAATAATTCTTAGTAATAGTAGTGTAATGAGACTGAGTAATAATCTACACACACCTTGTTCACTCTGTATGCTGTAGTACATGTTATTCCTTTAGTTATCTGCAATTACTTCAATTGGATCTGATCCAGATGTTTTATAGTCTTTACTGCTGCTGCGTTTTGTCTCAAACAAGAGTCCAAAGTAGGCATCGTGTCTACAAAATACAAAAATTGCCATCTTAACTATCCAATCTAAAAAGACAAAAAATAAGAAATATTTTAAAAAATGTGAGCTATTTATTATTATTTAATCATAATACAAAGAAGATAACATTTTTATCAATATCCAAAGACAGGGTTTGTAACACAAACGGATTTGGTTGTAGGAGGCTATTTTCTCCATAGTGCAAGTATGTAAGTTTTTCAACTAGTGGTAAATAAATATTTATCATTCTTTTATTATTTAGATCACAAGACTTGAACAAAATTCAATAAAGTAACAATGAAAACCAAATGAAATCACAATAATATTAACAATAGTAATAATAATAAGAATAATAATCATCATCAGTAAAAATTATTTTTCATATTAAATACAATGAATAATAACTGTTATATGTTGATAATAAAGTAAAACAATACAATGATGAAAGTTGTAATCATTTTTTGGCTGTAAAGTTCTAAATCAACCTGTCGTTCAAGATGTCATTTAAGGCTAACCTATTTTTTCTCTCGGACCTACGACAATTCTGTCAATCAATGCCAAAAGACTGCGATCTTGAGCGGAAACAGGATAGGTTCTATGAGCATAAAATTATCTAGGAGAGATACTTCTATGGTCAAGAGAACGACTCCATATCGTAATATGAGGATAACTCCATAGTGCAACTAGTTGAGTTCTTCAACTAGTGTTAAATAGTTATTTATTATTCCTTACCTTAATACAGAAAGTCTCCTAGTAGTTGTAGTAGATGTTGATCCTTCAGTCACTGTTGTTGAAGTGGATGCTTTCCGTGTAAAAGCGGTGCTTCTTATATAGCTAGGTCGACACGAGTTGATTCCAATGAAAAGCCTTTATAATATATAAGCAGGTCTTTACGCGGAAAACTCACGCGAAAACCGAAACTAAAAAAAAATTCTTCGCGGGAGTTTTCCTTCTTATAAGTCATAAAGGTTTTACGCGGAAAACTCACGCGAAAAGTTGAACAGTAAAAAAATTCTCTTCGCGGGAGTTTTTCTTCTATATACTATAAAGGCTTTGCATGGAAAACTCACGCGAAAACGGGAAATACAAAACAATTCTTTCGCGGGAGTTTTCCTTCTTTTATGTTATAAAGGCTTTATGCAGAAAACTCACGGAATTTTTTTTACCGTTAGTTTTCCGCGTAAGGCCTTTATAGTACATAGAAGGAAAACTCCCGCGAAGAAGTTTTTTTTATTTTTCCGTTTTCGCGTGAGTTTTTTGCATAAAGCTGTCATGACGCATAAGAAGGAAAACTCCCGCGAAGAAGTTTTTATATAGTTTTGGTTTTCGCGTGAGTTTTTTTGCGTAAAGCCTTTATAACATATAAGACGGAAAACTCCCGCGAAGAATGTTTTTTTTTTTAGTTTTTGCGTGAGTTTTCTACATAAAGACCTTATATATTATAAAGGCTTTTCATTGGAATCAGCTCGTGTCAATCGGTACCTAGTACAACCTAGCTATATAAGAAGCATCGCTTTTACACAGAAAGCATCCACTCCAACAACAGTGACTGAAGTATCAACATCTACTACAACTACTAGGAGACTTTCTGTATTAAGGTAAGTGATTAAAATTATTATTTAACACTAGTTGAAGAACTCAACTAGTTGCACTGTGGAGTTATCCTCCTATTACGATATGGAGTCGTTCTCTTGACCATAGAAGTATCTCTCCTAGATAATTTTATGCTCATGGAACTTATCCTGTTTCCGCTCAAGATCGCAGTTTTTTGACATTGATTGACAGAATTGCCGTATGTCCGAGAGAATTAATAGGTTAAAATATTAAATGATGTCTTGAACTACAGGTCGATTTTGAACTTTACAACCAAAAAATGATTAAAACGTTCAATATTGTATTGATTTACTTCATTATCAGCATAAAACAGTTATTATTCATTGTAAAAATAAATAATTAGAGCCTTTTTACCTTAACTCTACTTAGAGTCCTCCTAGTGGTTGTAGTGATCTAAATAATAAAATAATAATAAAAAACTAGTTCCAAACAACTAGATGATTTAATTAACTACAGACAAATAATTATTTTAGCACTTCTTACCTTGATGCTGGTTGCTCTCCTAGTAGCAGATATGTGAATGAAGTAAAATCTTGTTGGGATTCCGGTTCATCAACCACCAATTGACTTTCTGGCATATCAAAGATAGGAGAAGGTCTTGAGTATTCATTCTGAAAAAAAACAAATATTTTGTTTAATTTTTTGTAATTAATTTTAAAGATCATAAAGTTATCTAGTAAAGATAAATTACCTAGGAGTGAATTCCAGTTGAGGGTTCATATTTTTATTAATAAATAATTGAAATCGCTTGGACAAACAGACAGATTTGTCAATGACACAGCTTGCGTTCTTGCGAGCGAACAGCTTAGACACTATGGGTATAAAATTATCTAGTAAAGTTAAACTTATGTCTAGAGGCTAAAATGGAGGACAACTCTGTATCGCAACTAGTTGAGGTTTTCAACTAGTGTTAAATAATTGTCTATTATTTATTTTAAAAATAAATAATTAGAGCTTTCTACTAGTGTTAAATAATTATCAATTATTTTTTACCTTATCACCACTTAGAGCCAGATGATTCAATTAACTAAAGACAAATAATCATTTTAGCATTTCTTACCTTGATCCTGGATGGTCTCCTAGTAGCTTTAGTAGATGATACTTCTCCGCTTGCTGTTGAAGAACTGGATGCTTTCTGTGTGAAAACAGTGGCTCTTAAATAGCTAAAGTTGCACTGATTAAACCCTATGAATCAGCAATTTTCCCAATGCTTTCGCGGGAATAAATAAGTTATTTTCACGCGAATGGAAACCGTTGCTTTCGCGGGAATAAATAATTTATTTTCACGCGAATAGAAACTGTTGCTTTCGCGGGAATGAATAGTTTATTTTCACGCGAATAGAAACCATTGCTTTCGCGGGAATAAATAATTTATTTTCACGCGAATAGAAACTGTTGCTTTCGCGGGAATAAATAGTTTATTTTCACGCGAATAGAAACTGTTGCTTTCGCGGGAATAAATACTTTATTTTCACGCGAATAGAAACCGTTGCTTTCGCGGGAATAAATAATTTATTTTCACGCGAATGGAAACTGTTGCTTTCGCGGGAATAAATAGTTTATTTTCACGCGAATAGAAACTGTTGCTTTCGCGGGAATAAATAGTTTATTTTCACGCGAATAGAAACTGTTGCTTTCGCGGGAATAAATAGTTTATTTTCACGCGAATAGAAACCGTTGCTTTCGCGGGAATAAATAATTTATTTTCACGCGAATAGAAACCGTTGCTTTCGCGGGAATGAATAATTTATTTTCACGCGAATGGAAACTGTTGCTTTCGCGGGAATAAATAGTTTATTTTCACGCGAATAGAAACTGTTGCTTTCGCGGGAATAAATAATTTATTTTCACGCGAATGGAAACCGTTGCTTTCGCGGGAATAAATAATTTATTTTCACGCGAATGGAAACCCTTGCTTTCGCGGGAATAAACAGTTTTTATTCCCGCGAAAGCATTGGAAAAGATGCTGATTCATAAGGTTTAATCAGTGCGACTTTAGCTATTTAAGAGCCACTGTTTTCACACAGAAAGCATCCAGTTCTTCAATAGCAAGCGGAGAAGCATCATCTACTACAGCTACTAGGAGACCATCCAGCATCAAGGTAAAAAATGCTAAAATAATTATTTGTCTTTAGTTAATTGAATCATCTGGCTCTAAGTGGTAATAAGGTAAAAAATAATCGATAATTATTTAACACTAGTAGAAAGCTCTAATTATTTATTTTTAAAATAAATAATAAACAGTTATTTACCACTAGTTGAAAAGCCCATCTAGAGGTCTAACTTGACTATTTTCCAAGATATTTTATAGTATTCAATATACTTATTATGTAAATAACTAAAAGAAATATTTACGCTCAAGCCTCCTCTCTCCTCTCTCCTCTCTCCTCTCTCCTCTACCAAATACTCCTTTCTTGCAGTTATTTCCCAAATACTGTAAATTTTAACCATCTAGACGACTAATTTGGTGATTTTCCAACATATTTTGTAGCATTCAATATAGTTATTATGTCATAAATGTATATTATTCAATCTAGATATAAATATAACCATAAATATGTACATAATTATCCATATATACATGGTTGTATAAAAAACTGTAAAGTAACTGACTCTAATTATTTATTATTAACAAAGTAATAAGTGATTATTTAATGCTAATTGAACCTAGATATAAATTTATCTCTACTACATAGTTTCATACTCACACAAAAATTTTTTCTTCGCTACTTTATGTAGATAAAGCCAATGAAAAAAAATGAATCAATTGTAACAATCATTTTTTTTGTATTTTGTAGACACAATGCCTACTTTGGACTCTTGTTTGAGACAAAACGCAGTAGCAGCAAAGACTATAAAACATCTGGATAAGATCCAATTGAAGTAACTGCAGATAACTAAAGGAAAAACATGTGCTACAGCATACACAGTGAACAAGGTGTGTGTAGATTATTACTCTGTCTCATTACACTACTATTACTAAGAATTATTGTAGGTGTTGGATAAAGGATTGAGCAGTAATTTTAATAATTTCTAACCATTGTAAATAATACTTCAACTCAAATAAAATTAATGAAAATTGAATGGAATAAAAGAATATTTCACCTAATACCCCAGTTTTCTTGTGGATATATACAAATAGATGAATATCTAGCTTCATTTATTTTTTTCATTTGAGTGCAATTATTTCCCCTCCTCTCTCCTCTTTTCCTCTCTTCTTTCTCTCAAGATACCATATGAGTTCGAATTATGTCAAAAACTATCAATACTTAAATGCCATACATTCATAATGTTTTTTATTGTAGTTATTTCCCAAATACTGTAAATTTTAACCATCTAGAGGTCTAATTTGACTATTTTCCAAGATATTTTATAGTATTCAATATACTTATTATGTAAATAACTAAAAGAAATATTTACGCTCAAGCCTCCTCTCTCTCCTCTCTCCTCTACCAAATACTCCTCTCCCCTCTCTTGCAGTTATTTCTCAAATACTGTAAATTTTAACCATCTAGAGGACTAATTTGGTGATTTTCCAACATATTTTGTAGCATTCAATATAGTTATTATGCCATAAATGTATATTATTCAATCTAGATATAAATATATCCATAAATATGAACATAATTATCCATATATACATGGTTGTATAAAAAACTAAGAAATCTCTCTCTCTCCTCTCTCTCTCTCCTCTCTTCTCTCTCATCTGTACATAGCTATAAAATGTTAATATGAACATGAATTTGGACATGCACATGTACATAAATATGAACATGTATGGACATGAATATGGGCATGTACATAAATGGACATGAATATGGACATGAATATGGACATGAATATGGACATGAATATGGACATGTACGTATTCATGTCCACTTATGCACATGTACATGAATATGGACATGTGCGTATTTACTGACTCTAGCTATATTGTATAGGAAGATTTTCCCTACTTATTATGTAATAAATGTATATAATCATACAATGATTCATTTTTGATCAATATATTTATTCAATGTAGATATATCTCCTCTTTCCTCTCTCTATGTAGATATAAATATACCCATAAATATGTACATAATTAACCATATATACATGAATGTATAGAAAACTAAAAAATCTCTCTCCTCTCTCTCTTTCTTTCTCTCAAGATACCATATATATCTCTTCTCTCCTCTCTCCTCTCTCTCTCTCTCTCTTCCTCTCTCCTCTCTCTCTCCCTCTCTCCTCTCTCTCTTTCTTTCTCTCAAGATACCATATGTATGTATGTATACATTGATTGTCATTACAAGTTGTAGTGCTTTGTATTACTTAGTATTTACTGACTCTAGCTATATTGTATAGGAAGATTTTCCCTACTTATTATGTAATCAATGTATATAATCATATAATGTTTCATTTTTGATCAATATAGTTATTCAATGTAGATAAAACTCCTCTCTCCTTTCTCTCTCCTCTCTCCTCTCTGTCTTCTCTCTCCTCTCTCTCAAGATGCCATATGAGTTCAAATTATGTGAAAAAAGTATCAAAACTTAAATGCCATACATTCAAAATCTAGCTGCCATATGAGTTCAAATCAAGTAAAAAAATAATCAAAACTCAAATGCCACTTAAATGCCACTCAAATGCCACTCAAGTACCTCTCAAAATGAAATACAATATAAACTCGGCGAATTCACCCAACGTCGTAACTCATTGCATAACCCCCAAGGCCAGATCCACAAAAAAACACTTGGTAGGGAGATCTGCTCATATATTACTACTCTCATTGCATAACCCCCAAGAACTAATCCACAAAAAAACACTTGGTAGGGAGATCTGCTCATATATTACTACTGATAGACCAGGCCAGTATAGGAGATATACCGGGCCAGTATTGGGGATATACCGGGCCAGTATTGGGGATATACCGGGCCAGTGTAGGAGATATACCGGGCCAGTATGGGGGATATACCGGTCCAGTATTGGGGATATACCGGGCCAGTATAGGGGATATACCGGGCCAGTATAGGGGATATACCGGGCCAGTATAGGGGATGTACCAGGCAGTATCGGTTCACTATAGTGTAAGAAAGTGATACTGGGTCTTATACCAGGTAGCAGTAAGAGGGGTTTATGTCAGTGATAAAAATGAGGAAGAATGAGGGTGTTAAGGGGGTGCAAGGGTGGAAAGAGGAAGGAGTTTAACAATACTCCAACACAAAGCTTTCCCAAAAAAATCACAGCAGAAATGAATTTCTGAAAAAATTGTATAATCACAGATAGCTTTAAATAACCAAGAATGATATATCAACATGACACTATCTTGATGTAAAGATTACTTAATAATGTTGCCATTTGGTTTTATTAGGTGTATTAGTGGGCTGGATCAATGAGCATATGCCATTAATTGTATTTGGGATCCACATCTACTCTTGTGGAGATGTGTAGATATAAAATTTCAGTGTGCATTGGAGCCAGCATAATTATTCGCACATGTGTCAGCAGTTCATCAGCAATGGCTATCATGTCATTGATTCCTTACTGATACTACTGGTATGATGCATCAGGGAATAGCAGATAGTGGTAGCGTGTCAAAGAATAAACAGCTTTACACTTGTCCAGTTGACAGCTTTTATTTTGAGACAATTAATTGTTGATTAACTATAACAACAACATTTATTTCTGTTGTTTTAATCAAATAGCTCTGCTGTTTATTGTTATGATCAATCTATTTCCAATGTATTATTATTGTACATGTCAACCATAATATTTAATAATAATAAACAACATATATACTTTATATTAACATTAAATAAATGTCACGCACCTGGGTACATAATAGTTCTATATTATGGATCAATAGTGTTTATGGCCTATGAGTATGCTTCGCAAATACACATTTTTTTGCCCGTGGCGATGGTATTTTGCGATCCACTAAAAGTATTGCTACCGAGCAATTTGCATTAAGTAAGTTGCAGAAAACATAATTGATTAAATTTATTGTACGGGTCGATCCAGCCAGCAAATACACCTATTATTACCACAATGCTGCTGTTATGCATATGTTATTGTTTTGAAAGAATTAAAAATGATAGATCTTCATCATATTGCCATTGTGATATAATTACCTAATTATATTGTAATTTGATTTTACTATCATCCAAGCGCTGCTGTTTCGCTTTCCTACTGATTGCTCTCGATAGTTACTGTCAAAGTATAAACTCATGACAAAAATGTTATTAAATGTAAGGAGGTAGCCATCTGACGAGGCTACCACCTCAGAAGACCTCCACTGGAGGAAATGGCTACAGAAAAAGAAAACCACTGGAGACGGCAACCACAGGGGGTGGTGACCACCCCAGGGAGTGATGACCACCGCATGGGGTGGTGACCACCGCAGGTGGCGTCCACTGGAGGAAGCAATGACGGGAGTAGGCAATCGCAAGAGAAAATTACAATTGGAAAGCAAAAAATTAGAAGAGGTGACAATGAGAGGAGGCGACCAGGGGAAAAGAGGCTGGTAGAAGATCAACAATATGTCTGTCTATGTCTTTCATTGTTGTTTAGAAAGGTGTGCCCATCAGTTTATGTATACACATGGGAAACTCTGTCTGTATGTCTGTTGGTGTGTATGTTATTCAATTTAAACACACTACACTATGGGAAATAAGAACTGATTTAAAAACATTCCATTTTAATATTCTGTTATAGGCAAGGAGCTTAAAGTTGCTATTTGTTTTCAAATTGGACATATTTGTTGATTTAAGACGCTTTTCAATACTAGATTGTAGGTGGAGATGGTCACAGTCTGATAATCCAATTGTCATGGGCATATCTGCCTAATATAGCAAGCTGAAAGAGATGAAAACTTTTCTAAAAACATTCTATTGCACCAATTTGATGGCCGACTGATGTTTAAATTTGTCGTCTGTTCTCAAACATTATATATTTGTAGAATTAATTATTTTGATAACATAGGTGGAGGCAAATTTGTTAGCGATTAAATTTTTCTAAAACCCAAGAATTGGAGTGTCAATCACGCAATTCCACCCTTGTTTACGATTCACATTGCTTCCTCTAAATATGCATAACTTGCAACATTTGATTTTTTGCAAGTTCTTAAGCTCTGCTCACATGTCTAACATTTCAAACTGAGTGGGGAGAAAGGGGAAGAAAGAAGTGGAGAGGGTAGAGTGGGTAGGGCAAGAACAGGGCAAGGGTAGACCTCAAAGAAGGGGGTGAGAATTAAAGTGGAGTGGAAAAAGAGCAAGTGGGGATGCTGGGTGGGGGATGACAGAATTCATAATTGAACGCTACAATAATGCTGCTAATAACTTGCTAAACAAAACATTGAGCACAAATAATAGATTTTTTTGAGGTTTTAAGAGTTTTTCATTTGCAAAAAAATAAAGAAGAAAAACAAACATAAGCAATGGAATGGTAAAAACTGTCAACTTCAGAAGAAAAATGAAGTTTTTTATTGCAGCCAGAGTTTGTTGAAGTTTCCGAGCCTTTGAGCAGAAAGGAACTGTACAAAATAATTCTTAACAATCGAAGAATGATATTAGGGGTGGCAGTGACAATGTTCTCTGCAAGTAGCTGGTATGCATTGGACCCGATCCTGGAACCCGAGCTGCGACACAGTGTAAGTGATTTTGTCTTTGTATAAATCACTAACAATGGTGGTTCGCATACCAAAAAGGTTGACCAATGCGCCAATGAAAGCAATGGTAAGGTCGGTTTCAAGTTAGCATTGGAATTACCATGAGAACCTGGTAATAATGAAAAAACGACATATCTTGCAAACTTAATGGCAAAAATACCTGTTTGAAGTATTTTTTTCTATTTTTTTAAATTAATTGAACTATTTTAACTTCTAATGCAAACGATGCAGACTTTTAAACACTGTTTTTTATGTGCTGTTACAGTATGGGTTGACAGAAGAAATAAGTGCCCTTGTGTTTTTGTTACTACCGGGTGCTTTCACAATTATGACTCCTGTTACTGGAAAAGTTATTGGAAACCAGGTGAGTAGTGCACCAGGTTCAGTCAACTCAAAGCTTTGTTTTTATTCATTTCACAAAAGGAACAAAGTTTTTGTCAAGTTTACTATTTAGGTAGTTATTTTTTTAATTAATCTGTAACAATTTCCAAAAGACAGATTAGAACAGCTTTTTAGTTTTAACCTTTCTTCAAAAAAGAGATGAAACATTACTTTCAATGCCCTTTACTTTTTAAAATCAAAGCAAATTTTTGCAGTTTTTGAATATTTTTTTTTATTATCCATTTTGATCAAACGACTTCAGAAAGCAATTTAGTTTCAATCAAATAGCAATAAAATGATGTCAATGTTGTTCATTACAGTTTAAAAGTTTAGTTTTTTATTTAACAAAAATGATGGCAAGCTTGAAACATTCACTCACTGCACTTACATTGAGCAAGCGGGATTTCGCCATTATCCAATGTAGTAAATGTTGAGATTAACTACATTTCCTTCAGATCCTCCTAGCTCCGCTTTCAACTATCATAGATATTTGACTTATAAATTAATAATTGTAGAAGTACAGTGTGGACAGTTTGAATGTGTTATGTTTGGGTTTCACTTCATTGGTTTGCACATATGTGCTTGCTGGACCAGCTCCTTTTCTGCCAATTTCCAAAAGGTAATCATCAACAACTTCCAGTATAATCCTTTCTTCAAAGAGAAGTTGTTGCATACGGAATTGGTTTAGTTTTACAACCTTTTTATGCACCCTGTTATTGGTAATTTTCAAAAAGCCGTATGTTTGTTATCAGTCAAATAAAAAATATTTTAGATGTTCCACTTGATAAGTATTCACGGCTTATGTTTGTTGAGCGACGTGAAATCAAATCAGTCCAATTGGTACTAAGTTTGATGGATAAAAAATTATTTCGTTCAGAACAGAAGCACCAATTTTAAGTAGATTAATGAAAAAAGTATCAACAATAATTTTTAAGCATGAAAATTAAAGCTGAACACTCAGTAAATTGTGGTATGTGAACTTATTCTTTGTATCATAGTAGACCTGTTTTTTAATCCTACAAACCCCATACATGTTAGCACATATATAAAAACGGCAACTGAACTGGTTAATAATGATCCTGTTTTTTATTTTTTCCTTTAAACATAGTAAATTGAGATTCCCCTTCATTAATTTTTAGTTATTAATCTACATGAATGTTTGTTATTGCGATGTTTCAAGCTGACGTTAAATGTTATACGCGACCTTTTGATTCACGAAAACCAGTTATTGTTCTGTCTCATTTAAAGGAAGTTCTGGAAATAGTATCAATCTTATTTTGTCTTCCAATCTTTTCTTTGTTTGTGGTGAGCTTTTGTTATGTTTTCTAGATTATGGCTATTGTTGGTGTGTCTGACTATCCAAGGTATTGGTACCAGTTGGACTTTTGTAATAGGTCAAGACCTGATGTTTGATATAGAGTGAGTTCCTAAGGGTTATAATACATCAGCTATCAATTTTCTACTTTAGTAATTTCAACAATTATGAAGCAAAATGTTGAAGAATGTTTTTTTATAACTATTATAATGCCATGGCTCGGCTCCATTCGGTGTGAGTTTAACTTTTGTTTAAGTTAGCACGCAATAATACCAGTCGGTGCTGTTAACAATTTCTATCGTAAGTCGAATCAGAATCATAAATGTATGCATGAGTTGCCGATTCTTGCCAATATTAATGGGTAGCTTTCGCAAGAACTTTGCGGTTAGTAACATATGAGCAAGGATTGGTGTTAAATGCTTGCAGTGGAAATTAATGATTAAAATAATAGTAAAAAAGAGTTGAATAACAAAACCAATATTAATTGATTACAATAATAAATTATTTTTATATGTTTAACTATTATAAACAACAATCAAATATTAAATAGATCACTAATAATAATGATAAGAAAAATGATTAAAAACAATCATAAATAATTATTATTGCAAAATCACTTTAATAAATGATAACTGAACCACAATAATAATAATAATAATAATAATAATAATAGTAAATTGTTGAATATGAATGTTTGTAATAAAACTAGTTGTTATTAATTATAATCAAAAAAGTAGCCGGTTTAATAGTGGACATGGTTATAGGGTGCTGCTCAGAGAAGCTACCGGCTTATGAGGCCTTTAGGGTTGCCTACCGAGAGACAGAGAAAATAAAATACAAAATTATATTATAATAAATAACAACCTTAATAATAAATTCATAGCTACTGATAAATAACTATAACAATTAAAATAACTCAGTAATAGTTTATCAGCCTATCAAACGCAATTTACGTTTCTCTCAACCCTGCCATCAAAATGCGCAAGGAGCCATTAGATCAATTTAAAAAAACTGAAAAGTTGGAAAATAAAAAAAGCTGTGCACTTGCAACTAATCAGCAGATGAAATGCTAGTACTCTTCAAACTGCTCAAACAAGTGAGCACTCATCAACTCGAATAAAACTTGTGATTCTATTGAATGCGCAACCCGTACCAATTTGCATCAAGGAACCATACTTAGCGAATATGGAAAAACATAAACCAGCAAGTACAGAGTCATCATTCCCATGACTCAAGTAAATAAGTAAACCGGTCAACCAAATAAAGCTGAACCACACAATCATAGTGAATTAAGGTTAATTATTCATTTGTATACCCTATTTTGAAGCCAAAAATACAGCTCTCGTAAGTCATATATTTGCCAATATATTGGTCTTCAACTTGAAATTTTTAGCGTGTTTGCAATGATGATCTTTTGAAAATATTTATGTGAGTGTACCATTCAAATAATTGGGAAAAAGTAACATGAGCACTTTGAGTGCTTCCTTTGCGACATTACATTAACTTTGAATTCCAATACTTGCAGAAGGCTGAATCTGTCAAACCAAGGAGACACTGTCAGAGCAAGAACTTTCATTGCAGGCTGTTGGAGTGCTTGTTATCCAGCAGGGTGAGCACCTTAATACACAACTTATATCAAGGGGAACAATTGATCAACCATCCAGTGATTGTTGTCATTTGCCCTTTCCAACGACAGCTTCATTAGCTCAAATGAAGCGAGAAGACCAATTAAACATGCGCTGAAATGTTTGGTTTCGAATTACAGTATCTGTTGTAACTAAATTCTCTTAAAATGTGCTTATTGCCTAACTACATTATCTTATTCAACTTTTGTGACGGACAAGTTGTGGATAAAAAAACTTTTGTATATGAAGCTTTTCTAAAATTATCCTCTCACGTGTAAGTTTGTTAAATTTTGACTAACTAAACAAAGATTTGTTAGAGTTATGTTGCAGAGACAACTTCTATACTTGTCAACAAGAAATGCATAAATAGTCAACTCGTTATTTTAACACAAATTATTTTCCAATATTTTGCACTACGTTTATTGTATGAGCCCATTATTACATGCAAATCACTGTTAAGGAACCTTCTGAGACCACCAGTGTATGGTTATAGGTATGGACCTAAACTGGTAGTAAAGCAGTTGTTTGACTTTTTAAAAGAAATGATTCTAAATTCCTGCAACCGATCAGGTCTAAATAAACTACCAAAATGCCCTTAAGAAACTTTTAAAATACCCATTGAGACCACCGCTGAATTGAACTTGTGGCTTATAGTAGTTTTGAATGGTAGACAAGGTAAAACTTACTGGTAAGAAACTCATTGAAATTTTGTAGTATCTGCATGGGTAATGTAATTGCTGGAGTAATACAAGAAGCTGCAAGTTGGGCTTGGGCTACAACATTCTTTTCAATTGTCTCTGGAATCTTGCTGACAACTGTAATCGCTGTGAAGGTGTCTGAGATAAAGAAGCCATCCCATAGCAGTGACAAGAAGATGGTGACAGAAATGAATAAACATAAAAAAATACAAGCATATCTCTCAGAATCTAAAACAGATGAAAAAGACATTGGAGTATGACAAGTTTTTTTAAAATTTTGTACATCCCATCACATGGTATGCGCAAACATGTGCTAGTGTGTAATGGTGTGTACCAGTATGTGCTATTGTGTGCGAGTATGTGTTAGTGTGTGTCAGTATATGCTAGTATGTGCTAGTATGTGCTAGTATGTGCTAGTGTATGCTAGTATTTGCTAGTATATGGTAGTGTGTGCTAGTATGTGCCAGTATGTGCTAGTGTGTGCTAGTATGTGCCAGTATGTGTTAGTGTGTGCTAGTATGTGCTAGTATGTGCTAGTATGTTCCAGTGTGTGCTAGTATGTGCTAGTGTGTGCTAGTGTGTGCTAGTGTGTGCTACTGTGTGCTAGTGTGTGCTAGTATGTGCTAGTGGGTGCTAGTGTGTGCTAGTATGTGCCAGTATGTTCCAGTGTGTGCTAGTGTGTGCTAGTGTGTGCTAGTATGTGCCAGTATGTGCCAGTATGTGCTAGTATGTGCTAGTGTGTGCTAGTATGTGCTAGTATGTGCTAGTATGTGCTAGTAAGTGCTAGTGTGTGCTAGTATGTGCTTGTATGTGCTAGTATGTGCCAGTATGTGCTAGTATGTGCTAGTATGTTCCAGTGTGTGCTAGTATGTTCCAGCGTGTGCTAGTCTGTGCTAGTGTGTACTGTAAAATATCTGCGACTATTAAATTTTCGCACTCATTTATTTGCTACAAGTTTAAGTTAATAAAAATTTTGCTCATTAAATAAAACTATGCAAATCGATATAGCCAGTCTAGTTTACTGTTAGAGCAATTTGATCATTCTCTTGCACTCTCAGATTGAGTCATCAAATAGGAGAGTTTACTCAGTTCATTGATATATCATCATCAAAGAACGTCTACGGCTGTATCGAACTTTGATAACAAAAATGCACTCCTTACAAGTGCGAAGTGCATAATAACATTCTCTTGGTCAAAGATCCAAACTAACTCTCTTGAGAGGACAACCGGTAATTTTATGGGTTTTATCTGTTACACTCCTGTCTGATTGCTAGAAGAATGGGTTTCAACCATTGTTGGTTTACATGGGTAGGAAAAAATTAGGAGCAAAGGAGGACAAGTGCAACTGGTGAAGTTAGTCTTTAAAGGCAGGCAACTCTGAAAGTTTTAGCTACGCTGTGTATAGCATATTTTGTTGGATTATTGTATAAGTAGGACCTTTTTCCTTTTCTCACACGAGCATTGCTTGTTTTCAAAATTGTCCGGTTTTCGAAAAAATTGCACACGTTTGTGTTGATTGACTTTAATAACTTTTATACCATCGTGTAGAGCAAAGTTTTTGCCTAATTTTGGCTTTTGTTTGAGTACTCTATGACTTTCTGACGGAAACAGTTCCAAATCTCCTTGACCCTACCACTTCCTGTACTCATTCTCAGTAACTTTTTCATAAAAATGAGCAGTTTTTTTTCTAGTAGAGAGCTAGCACATTGATTTGTTCTTCTGATATGATTACATTATTATTTATTTTAAACTTGTTTTAGCCTATTGATTGTGGAATCGAAGGTTAGTAAGATGTTAACTAATTATTTAGAAATGGCGACAATAATAAGGAATTTATTTTTATTTTTTTGATGATTGTTGTAAAATTATTGATTGATATTGTTATTTATATCAAAATTTAGCTCTGAATGCTCCTAGTTCATGTGTATAAAAAATGAAGGCTTTATCTTTGCTAATAACAAAATTATAAAAAAATTTTAAAATAAATTTCCGAAAATATCGGTATTCTGTACAGTCAGTCAGTGTTAGGTTGTTCTTTCAGTGTTATAAATCCTGTTTTGGATATTTTTGCTTCAATTTTTTGCTAGTTGCATGAAAATGTTGTTCTCTCTCCAGCTGTGCTATCAGTTTTTTTGGTTTAATCTGATACTTTTACTTTAGCTAGTTGATATGTCAGGGTCACTACTAAAAACAGGTCTCTGAATTAAAAACATGATAAATTTGATTTAAACAGGTGGAATCAAAATATTAGTAGTTCGTTTAGAGAATATAGATTGTTGATTTATTTTAACACAACAATTATTATCATGTAAAGATGAATTTTAATAAAAGTTTGAAAGATAGGACATTTTTTTACAAAAATCAGGTGAAAAGTTGAATTCGATAATTTGCTTGAGACGGTTTTAATTTCAAATAACACAAAGAATAAAAACGAAAAACCTGAGGAAGAAAATTTTTTTCAAGGGTTGCTACTAAGCCTCTTCGCTGACATCGATTCCTACACCAAACGCATTTTTTGCATGGTTGATTATTCCTTGTCCCAACTATTAGCAGTCAGCATTTACAAACAAGTTTTTTTTGTCATTCTATTTTTTTGTCATTGATGATTAGCTAACCCGCTATAATACCATCTTTGCGATTATCACGAGCATGGTTTGTATTAAAACTCACTTTTGTAATTGTTTTTGTTCTGAATTGAAAATTCATTGTTATTACCTGATCATCATTATTGTTGATTATTGGTGGCAATTAAGTATCACTATCGTTGTCAGTTATTGCAGATATGTCATGAGTACAGCCAATTCATGAACTAATATCAACTATTACTATTTAATGGTTTTTTCAATTATAAATTTATAATTAGTTGTTTGCAATTAATATTGCTGTCATTGTCAAATTCATCATCTTCATTTTTATAATTTTTGTAGGTATAACTATTGCTACTATTATCACTGTTACTGTTATAATGAAATAACAATAATAATCAATTAGTTTTGGAGTTAATATTATGATAATCAATAATAGCAAAAAGCATGAATAACTGTTATTTCAGTTAACAGGGTCGAAAAGTTTATTCATGTTGAACATTCTAACATTACCATTTTCCACACTCTAACCTTAAATTCAACTCTCTAACACTTATTCAATTATCATACAATAAGTTTTTTAAGCTGAGATGTTTTACTCAATTAAATGTCAAATGATTGAAATCTGGACAAAGGCGACATCTGGTGGTAGCAGGTGGTGGTGATGATACTAATAATGTTAGCAATAATGTTAGCAGCAGCAATGGAGGCAATATTATTGGCAACAGTTAATAAAATGTTTTACAAACCTGCGTATTCAACTATGGTAAAAAATATTCGGCGAGATGCTCTTCATTGTTCCTTCCAATACAGCAGTTTCTTAAACAAAATAATTGCACGACAATCATTTGACTGTCATCACACAGGCAGCCTGCTGGTTATAAAGTTTTACACGAGAATAAACATGACAAAAATTAACAATGAGCGTATGTTGAGACACATGAGCTTTTCTAGATAATGTTCTCACTTATCACTCATACCATATTATTATCAGTACTAAATATTACCAGGAACAAAAACTGGTAGCATCATAATAGTGACAATAGGTAGCAAAATTAAAAGTGACAAATCATAACTATGTGCATGCACCTTGTTAGCCATTTGCAGAATTGCAACATCTGATGCAGCTCATTGGTGCAATATTCATTCAGAGTTTTATATGCGGTGGTCAACTTTGGATAAAAGTTGTAGGCAAGCAGGCCCTACATCATTTTGGTGAAGCAACAAAAGACAATTCCAACAATTGTAGACGTACAATTTTGCTGCGGCTGCATACTAGAATTAACCAAAAATTACTAATATTTCTCCTCTGTAAACTTTGTGTTTCGTTGTTTCACAGAGTTCAAACTGGATAGTTATTGAGACAATAGCAGTCTATATACCTATATTCATAAATGTTTATCACTTATATGAGATTCATCCAGTGTTTTTTTTTTGTAGAGTAAATGCATAACTTAACAAAATGGATAGACCTTTTCGAATTCTAGGCTCATGAAAAGTTAACAACCAACTGTCATGGCCAGTATATGTTTAAAAACAAAGATAGGAACTGGTTTCCATTTTATATTGAAATCATCGAATAATCTGTTTGATTGCTCTGCAATAATGAATGATTATTTACAGACTGGCCAGGCTAAAATTCACCTGGGTTGTCGAATCTAAGAACAAACAATTGATTACACCATACGTTTATCAGAGTTATTTTTCGTGGACTTTTCAATATTCACTCAACCGTCAAAGAGACTTCCATAATAATTCGTTCCAGCAGTAAACAGCCGGAGACACCAGACATGGGAGAATAAGTATTGAGATACCCAAATACCTGCACTGTAATTACAGATTGTTTCAGGTAGACAATTGCTGAGCTGTAATTGTTTCAATGAACAAAAGGAAAAATCCTTTACACATTTTTGCGGAACATTTTTGCTGCATTAAAATGCTTGATTATTGCTAACAATATTACAAGTAAACTTTTATGTACAATTATGTTTGAAGTAGAGTAGGGGATATCTTTGACAAGCAATAATTAACTGAATAAAGCCACATGGTAAACAACAAAGAATATTCCACGGTGTGAAAACATGATCGTTCAATACTTGCTTGCAAAAAAACGACTAGCTTTGCCTATAACACGAATTTTATGTTCCTGTCAGATCCCAGTAGTTTGTGTGATGAAAAATTAATATATTAGACTGCATTACATATTTACATTTTTTACAGTCCATTCACCAAAAAACCTTAATACCAATGTATGGAACATTTTTGACTTTGGTACTTATTTTTGTTGTCAATAATAAGGAATAAAATCATGCAAAACTTTCAAAAGTATTTGATTGAATGTATCAGAGAACTCGTACAGCTGGGTAATATATTAGTTTTATTATAAAATACTACCAGCGAGTAATAACTATAGAACATAAAGTATAGTAATAACAGTAACAATGATGTTTAAAGATGCTGCAGGTAACAGCAACCAAGTAGCTATTTGGAATAAATGATAAACATATTAAGGTTGTTAAAGGGTTATTTATGATTAGTAGAATTATGTAATACAAAATAATCAATGTGTGTCATAAAATTATGCCTTCACAGTGCTAGGATAGTTTGAAGCAGGTCTGACCTATGTATTTATCTGCGCCTAGCTCCTAGTGTTTTATCTTAACCGATGTTATAACGATTTCTTTGTGTAAGCTGTGAAAATCGTCTGATTTTTAAGAGATGGAACTACAGAGAAAGGTGGCAGTAATTAACACTTTTACTTCCACACTCACTCAGAGGTAAGTTGTGTTATATTTGTGTATGAGAAGAGTTTGTCATACTGTTACACTTTTGATATGCGGTACTAATAGTTGTTCTAACAACAGCAATATTGGTGAATAGTGGTTGATGGTGATATCAGAAAATCGAAAGCTAATTGTTGTGATTCAGATACAATAAAATTAATTTAGATGCGAAGGTGCAAAATGACCACAGCAGCTTATGCTAGAGCTCAACCACTGACTGTAGGCTCTTAGAGTTTCATTCCACCCTACAGCAGTAACAAAGCATTCAGATGCCCAGATACTGTCACAGTATCATAACTTCCAGCTTCTAGACCTTCCAGAATCCTGGCACAGACTGACTTTGGTCTGGGGATACAGTACTACTAGTCATCAGTCAGGCTTGAGTTGAGATCATATTGCAAGATTTGGCGATCCAGAAAGCATGCAGGGATGAAAGAGCACTTGTTCTCACCCCCAAGGCTGCAGTAACGGACCGTCTACTAAGGTATAGCAAGCCATGAAGTGGCCACCCACTGGCAGTGCACATGCAGTCTCCAAATCGCCAAAGTGTGAAGGAATCGGTGATGTTGAGTACTTCATCACCCGGTTTGTTGAAGTAACTGAACCAGATGAGTGGCAGGAGCACACTGCCATACTTCATCTACGAGAGTCACTGTGAATCAATGCTCTGGATTGTGGGAAGCTCCACACATACAAGGGATCTTTGCTGCCTTGAGAGCCTGTTTTTGTTTAATGCAGCGAGAAGCTATGTCTCGGCTGCCCAGTCTGTGTAGGCAATACAAAACCACGGTCCAGTAGCATGCAAGTGAGATGGAACCGCTTGCATGTGGGGCATGTGCTGACCTTTCCCCCTCGACCTATGCAGATAATACCGCAGGCAATTTCAGAACCACCACTTGAAATGCCTACTTGCCGATGCACAACTGCTGGCAATGCAACCAGTTAACCTGGCAAAGGCTGTCAGAGTCAGTAATGAGTACTCAAACTCTACACTTCCCCCTCACTCCCTCCACTCCCACCCAACGAATAGAGCCCACCTTAAAATTTTCTGGTGACGCGCATTACTACTGCCTTGTTGAAACAGTAACACATTCAGTTCAAAAGGCTTCAGCAAGAGAAATAACAAGTCGTGTAAAGACATATGTCCAAATGTTTTGAGAACACAAGAATCAGTAAAGGGTAAAAGTTGAAAAGCTATAATAAAGGATGGAAGAACGGTGATGAATACCCCAATCAAACGGGAACCCACACTCACTTTACCCTAAAACATCAGTGTGCTCCAATGGTTGCCAACAGAGTCTGCTACTGTATAACAAAAGCGAGTAAAATAAAATTGCACAGTGATGTCACATGAAGGTTTCCATTGATGTGACTTTTTATGTAAATGATCGTAATTAATAGATCAGAGTGTTTTGTAATAAGTTTGGTAAATGTGTTCGTGCTTCAATTTTTAGCCATTTTGAAATATTCATTTCAGCTAACTAAGCAAAGACATATTCATCTACTGTACGAGTTTTAGATGGACTCATTGTTTTGTCATAAAAACATAATGAAATCCAAACCTACGATATAAAAAAGCGCAAAGCCTATATCAGCAGGTTAATTTTTTATTCAATACTAAAGTAGATATCATGACACAGTTAATGTTAACACATCATAAAATCAAAGATATTATACCAAGAGACCATGTGTCAACAAGAGTCAAGACTTAGGCAAATCTGTAGCATGTACCTCAAAGAGTCACAGGAGTGGTACAGATCTCCAAATGTAATTTTACTCACATTGAATGGTTTGTAGTAATCAAATTATAGGTTTACACAATGTAGCGATTTGTGTGACTTTACAATTATTACCAATCATAAGGTTCAATTTTGATGGGATTTTATTTACTGATATAAAATGTTTTACAAAAAGTTACAGCAACCCAAACAGTTAAACTGTACAGAAGAGAAACCACTCTGTGTCTTGTGTGTCAAACATTGCTAGAAAAAAGCAATTCCTTCGACATGTTTTTGTTAGTATTGATGTGATAAAGGAATGTATGCATTTCTCAACTGTTACACAGACAATCTAGATTAAAGCTGTTTGCACAGCATGGGTTTTACCTCCAAAGATTATTTTGGTGTATGTAAGCACCTTCCACATAGCACTGACCCAGTCTAAAATCTGCTGATCTGTAGATGTCTATCATACCCTTATCTCATTGGCCTCATTAGTGTAGAAGTAATACCCATATCTCATTGGCCTCATTAGTGTAGAAGTAGTACCCATATCTCATTGGCCTCATTAGTGTAGAAGTAATACCCATATCTCATTGGCCTCATTAGTGTAGAAGTAATACCCATATCTCATTGGCCTCATTAGTGTAGAAGTAATACCCATATCTCATTGGCCTCATTAGTGTAGAAGTAATACCCATATCTCATTGGCTTCATTAGTGTAGAAGTAATACCCATATCTTATTGGCCTCATTAGTGTAAAAGTAATACCCATATCTCATTGGCCTCATTAGTGTAGAAGTAATACCCATATCTCATTGGCCTCATTAGTGTAGAAGTAATACCCATATCTTATTGGCCTCATTAGTGTAGAAGTAATACCCATATCTCATTGGGTTCATTAGTGTAGAAGTAATGCCCATATCTCATTGGCCTCATTAGTGTAGAAGTAATACCCATATCTTATTGGCCTCATTAGTGTAGAAGTAATACCCTTATCTTATTGGGCTCATCAGTGTAGAAGTAATGCCCATATCTTATTGGCCTCATTAGTGTAGCAGTAATACCCATATCTCATTGGCCTCATTAGTGTAGAAGTAATACCCTTATCTCATTGGCCTCATTAGTGGAGAAGTAATACCCTTATCTCATTGGCCTCATTAGTGTAGCAGTAATACCCATATCTTATTGGCCTCAATAGTTTAGAAGTAATACCCATATCTCATTGGCCTCATTAGTGTAGAAGTAATACCCTTATCTCATTAGCCTCATTAGTGTAGCAGTAACACCCTTACCTCATTGGCCTCATTAGTGTAGAAGTAATACCCTTATCTTATTGGGCTCATTAGTGTAGAAGTAATACCCATATCTCATTGGCCTCATTAGTGTAGAAGTAATACCCTTATCTCATTGGCCTCATTAGTGTAGAAGTAATACCCATATCTCATTGGCCTCATTAGTGTAGAAGTAATACCCTTATGTTATTGGCCTCATTAGTGTAGAAGTAATACCCATATCTTATTGGGCTCATTAGTGTAGAAGTAATACCCATGTCTCATTGGCCTCATTACTGTAGCAGTAATACCCATATCTCATTAGCCTCATTAGTGTAGCAGTAACACCCTTACCTCATTGGCCTCATTAGTGTAGAAGTAATACCCATATCTTATTGGGCTCATTAGTGTAGAAGTAATACCCATATCTCATTGGCCTCATTACTGTAGCAGTAATACCCATATCTTATTGGCCTCATTAGTGTAGAAGTAATACCCTTATCTTATTGGCCTCATTAGTGTAGAAGTAATACCCATATCTTATTGGCCTCATTAGTGTAGAAGTAATACCCATATCTTATTGGCCTCATTAGTGTAGAAGTAATACTCATATCTTATTGGCCTCATTAGTGTAGCAGTAATACCCTTATCTTATTGGGCTCATTAGTGTAGAAGTAATACCCATATCTCATTGGCCTCATTAGTGTAGCAGTAATACCCTTATGTTATTGGCCTCATTAGTGTAGAAGTAATACCCATATCTTATTGGCCTCATTAGTGTAGAAGTAATACCCATATCTTATTGGCCTCATTAGTGTAGAAGTAATACCCATATCTTATTGGCCTCATTAGTGTAGAAGTAATACCCTTATCTTATTGGGCTCATTAGTGTAGAAGTAATACCCTTATCTTATTGGCCTCATTAGTGTAGAAGTAATACCCATGTCTCATTGGCCTCATTACTGTAGCAGTAATACCCATATCTCATTAGCCTCATTAGTGTAGCAGTAACACCCTTACCTCATTGGCCTCATTAGTGTAGAAGTAATACCCATATCTTATTGGCCTCATTAGTGTAGAAGTAATACCCATGTCTCATTGGCCTCATTACTGTAGCAGTAATACCCATATCTCATTAGCCTCATTAGTGTAGCAGTAACACCCTTACCTCATTGGCCTCATTAGTGTAGCAGTAATACCCATATCTTATTGGCCTCATTAGTGTAGAAGTAATACCCATGTCTCATTGGCCTCATTACTGTAGCAGTAATACCCATATCTCATTAGCCTCATTAGTGTAGCAGTAACACCCTTACCTCATTGGCCTCATTAGTGTAGAAGTAATACCCTTATCTTATTGGCCTCATTAGTGTAGAAGTAATACCCTTATCTCATTGGCCTCATTAGTGTAGAAGTAATACCCATATCTTATTGGGCTCATTAGTGTAGCAGTAATACCCATATCTTATTGGCCTCATTAGTGTAGCAGTAATACCCATATCTTATTGGCCTCATTAGTGTAGAAGTAATACCCTTATCTTATTGGCCTCATTAGTGTAGAAGTAATACCCATATCTTATTGGCCTCATTAGTGTAGAAGTAATACCCTTATGTTATTGGCCTCATTAGTGTAGCAGTAATACCCTTATGTTATTGGCCTCATTAGTGTAGCAGTAATACCCATATCTTATTGGCCTCATTAGTGTAGCAGTAATACCCATATCTTATTGGCCTCATTAGTGTAGAAGTAATACCCTTATGTTATTGGCCTCATTAGTGTAGCAGTAATACCCTTATCTTATTGGCCTCATTAGTGTAGAAGTAATACCCTTATGTTATTGGCCTCATTAGTGTAGCAGTAATACCCATATCTTATTGGCCTCATTAGTGTAGAAGTAATACCCTTATGTTATTGGCCTCATTAGTGTAGCAGTAATACCCTTATCTTATTGGCCTCATTAGTGTAGAAGTAATACCCTTATCTCATTGGCCTCATTAGTGTAGAAGTAATACCCATATCTCATTGGCCTCATAAGTGTAGAAGTAATACCCATATCTCATTGGCCTCATTAGTGTAGAAGTAATACCCATATCTTATCGGCCTCTTTAGTGTAGCAGTAATACTGTGGTAGATTTTGATGCACACTAGTAGTAAACAGGTCGTTTACGCTAGAAACCTTGCGAGACAATGCGCTAGACTTTTACCCACAGCGTTTGGCTAATAGCTGTTTGGTAGAAAGTCCTACTGTGCCGGTGGCATAGTGAGCAGGGCCGGTATTGACCCCTGCAGGGTCGGTAGTGACCCCTACCGACCTGGTACAACTGTACTGGGCCGGCACAAGATGGCCGCCTTAGAGGAGGATTCTCAAAAGTGTCTAAGAACTTAGTCAAGGTCGAGAACAGGAAGTACTCACCCTTAAACTACCAACTCCATGGACGTAACTCTACGTACAGCCTGGGAGCCTTGCAGGATCACTCATTGGACAATCAGGAGAAAGGACTCTGCCCTTAGCCACTTGGCACCTCCTTTTATTATTCACATTGCATTGTTGATTGGTTTGTTATTTATATAGTTAATTGTATTGGTCAATCTACTTCCTGTGCATTGACTGCTATATGTTTTGTGCTTGTCAGCTCTCCTATAAAAGGAGAGCGCACACTGTTAATCTTTGCATTCATTACAATGTTGCCATGGCATATACTCTTATATTGCTAAACCCTAGAGGAATGATTACCCTCAGGACAGCTTAGAGAATAAAGCCATTATAACAGACACTACACGGTACCGTTTGTTTGAGCCATGGGCTCGTGCCTTACCGGGTAATTCGGTTGCCCAACACAGTTGTCACTGTCGGTCAGTACAGTGTCCCCTCTGGAGAGAGGTAGAATACTCGAGATTAGTGGATGTCCGTGGTAACAGACCGGAATCCATTACATTGGTGGCAGCGGTGGGATAAACGGTACCTTCCCACGCTGTGCTCTTTCATGCTATCCTCTGGCCCTGCGAAAGCACTGCAGGCCAGCTATCACTGAAGAAGGAGAAGTGATCTACCGGGTGTAGATCTGGAGAGAGGAGGAGAAGATTGATCTACCGAAGTAGTAGATCTGAAGAAGCAATTGACACAAGATACTACCGGATTTCCCTGCAGGCTCGTAGAGTTCACTCCGCCCTGCAGCAGCTATACCGGCACAGTATCCACTACTAAAGGCTGTCTGCATCAACCGTAGAGCTTGCTCCGTTTGCAGCAGTCCAGTACAGACGCTACCGTATCTTCTACAGGCTCGTAGAGTTCGCTCCGACCTGGAGATACCGGCACTGTGCAGAAAGAAGAGAGAGTCGTGTATCAGCTATACATACTCAGCTACCAGAGGTTATTCAGCTTGGAGTGCTACTCAGCTGATGACAGTGACCCCGGCACTGTATCCATTTACAGTGTCCCTACACTACTGCCTGTAGGCTCGTAGAGCTTTGCTCCGCCCTGCAGCAGTACAAGAAGTTTCGTGACGGTTGTTACAAGCGACGGAGCGCCAGATACTGCCACAGTATCCATTGGACCAACCCTTAGATCTGCTAGAGCCACTGGAAACACTGCTACCGGCCTGGATCTCACCTATACCGGCCCGGGATCCAGTTGTACTGACCATTTCTTAGATCTGAGTTGAGATCACTCCTCTATCTGCAAAGAATGGCCACCCAGAGAGCACGCAGCGCTGGTCGAGCATCCGCTGGCAACCCAGAAGCTACAGCCATTGATAGATTGACCGAAGCATTGACGGCTATGATGAGGTCCAACCAAGACAATGCACCAGCTAGGCTAAAGGCTCCAAAGTTTGACGGCGAAGGAGACGTCGAGTACTTTATCAGTAGATTTGTGGAGGTAGCCGAGATGAACGAGTGGCCAGAGAACACGGCCATGTTGTACCTGAGAGATGCATTACGAGGTAAAGCATTGGACTGTGGAAAGCCTCCACATCTGCAGGGTATCTTTGCTGCACTAGGAGCACATTTTGGGCTAACACCCAGGGAAGCTATATCCCGGCTGACCAGCCTACGCCGCCAACACAAGACGTCGCTCCAAGAGCATGCAAGTGAAGTAGAGCGCCTAGTGTGCGTTGCTTACACAGATCTACCTCACCGACCCACGCAGAGGATGATGCTGGATATCTTCAGCACCACAGTCGGAAACGCTTACCTGCAAAGACACTTGTTGGCCATGCAGCCCGTTGACGTAGCTGAAGCAGTCAGGGCCGGCAACGAGTATATGCAGATAAACACGCCGTTTGAGGAGCGCCAGGCTCATGTACAGATGTTGGAGGAGGATGCCGATGAGGAGGAAGAGGAATGGATCAGGACGGTTGCCAAGGGCCCGTCTCAACGTGTCTCCACCGCTACTGCCGTACAGCAGACACACCACACCCCTACACCTGCCATACCGGATCCTATGACAACAGTCATGGACCGCCTAAAGCTCTTGACAGAAGAGCTACGATCGCTGAGAGCGGCAAGACAGGCGGCTCCCTCTCCACAGTTGGAGACAGCGCCTGCAACACGCTGCTGGGTCTGCGGACAACCAGGCCACATGATGGGCACCTGCCCCCGAACTCAGCGCGCAGTTCACTTTGCAAACAACCCCAGACAGACGGGAAACGGCCGGCGCCCTGCAGTAGCGCCACCGGCAGCTGACTGCAGCTGGGCAAGCCGGACCACACCCACAACCCCTTATAGTCCTGGAACTCTAGGAGAGAGTGGACAACCACCCAAGACACAACCGACAGCAACCAACCACCGCTGGACAAGCCAAACAACTCCTGATGCCCCGTACAGTCCTGGAACACTAGGAGAGAGTGGACAACCCCCCAAGAGAGCATCAACACCAGCTGACTGCAGCTGGACAACTCCTGATACCCCATACAGTCCTGGAACTCTAGGAGAGAGTGGACAACCCCCCAAGAGAGCATCAATACCCGCTGACCGCAGCTGGACAACTCCTGACACCCCATACAGTCCTGGAACTCTAGGAGAGAGTGGACAACCCCCCAAGAGAGCACATACGCCAGCTGAGGACAGCCGGACAGCTCGACAACCCCCTTTTAGTCCTGTAACTCTAGGAAAGAGTGGACAACCCCCCAGGAGAACACAGACTGACAGTAGCCGGATTGCTCACCAACCCCCTTTTAGTCCTGTAACTCTAGGAAAGAGTGGACAACCCCCCAGGAGAATACAGACTGACAGTAGCCGGAAAGCTCGCCAACCCCCTTATAGTCCTGTAACTCTAGGAGAGAGTGGACAACCCCCCAGGAGAACACAAATGGCAGCGCCACCGCTGGAGCGACCTTACCAGGCCAGCTACTTCCTGGCTGGAAGGTTAGCCGGTAGACCAGCCTCCCTGTTGATTGACACAGGCTGCACAACCAACTTGCTGTCAAAGCATCTGTATCAGCAATTGCCACAGTCAGTGAAGGACAGGCTGCAACGCAGCGAGGCACATGGACTCATGGCTGACGGGTCTAACATTCCCTTATACGGTACCCTGCAAGTAAACTTGCAGCTTCGTAGACTGAGAACGAGCGTTAACTTCGTCATTAGTGACATTAATGAAGATGCTATAATTGGCATGCCGTTCCTCACCTTACACGAGTGTGCCCTATGGTTTCCAGACTCCTATGTCATCATTGACGGACATGTGTTACCTTGCACAGACAAGCACGGGCGGCCACTTAATGATAGTGTCCGTCTAGCGCAAGCAGAACTGACGGAGAACCCCCCTTACACCCCTGAAGAAGAGGATGACCCCATACAACCACCCGCTGTAGAGAGAACTACAGGTGGAATGTACCAGGCTGTGAAGAGCGCCCCGCCACAGGTAGATGGCAGAAGATTTGAGCCGGATCGGACAACAACTGTAGGAGCTAGAGGCAAAACAGTGTTTTCCCCCCCGTTGGCTACACACATGCGATGGAGAGAGGAGACCCCCACCGCTGGAAAGAGGCAGCCACCCTTCAGCCATCCAACCCCTACAAAGAAGAATAGACTACCCCGAGAAACTCCCCGACAACCTCCAGTTAACAGAATAACTGTAGCTGACCGTCTAAAGATGTTAGAGAAGTGGCCAAAACCTCCCAGTACCCAAACCCTTCCTGTTAAGCCGGGCAGAGTGAGACAAAGTTGTAAACAACTCTGCAGCACAGACCAGCCACTCGTACCTAGCAGTGACAGTGACAGGACCATCCCCCAGCTAGCCATGGCTGCTGACCAGTGCATAGAGCTTGAGGACCAAAAGGCAGATTTGCTGCAGGATGCAGGCCTTGATAATTGTCCATCAGCCAACTGTGCAGACACAGAAGTACTGGTGATGCCCACAGCTGAGCTGTATAGAGACCCCCATTCATTGATCATAAAGACGGTGAAGGAGAACTTGCTGCCGGATGCATACCTCCCTAATTACCCGACGCCCAATTCTACTGAGACGGAACTACCTACCATGCAAACCCCTGAGTTAGGTGAAGAGCCCGTCCTCTCCCAAGGTGTAGTTGATGAAGAAACCGCCTCGGCCAGTACAAGTACCGAGGAAACACAGTCCCAGGAGACTGCAAGCACACGCGGTGGCTGTCATCCTTTAAGACAGTACCGCCAGAGAAAGCCTGTGGTGGCGACTAAGGGTGAACGTCCCACGACCTCTTCACCACCAACCTTAGTGCCACACAGCACAGTGCACCACACCCCGGCTCGGGATGTTGCTTGCACCCCCACGGTACAGTGGGAAGAGGAGAGAAGGCGCTGGCTTTCCTTAGAAAAGGAACGGCGGTCTCCTAAAATTGAGATAAGGAAGGTTCTGCCAGCACTAGAACTTTCAGGGCCACTGCTCACACCCATACATGACGCTATGGTACAGCAAGCCCTGCTGCACTATAGGCAGCCCATGGACATGTTGCATAAAACTGGTGATGCACGTGTTGCTGTAGACTCACGCTCACAAATGAACGTGACGCCCAAGCTTACCATACGATTGGTACAAGCATCAAGCCCTCCCGTAGAGGAGGAAAAGGAGCTGATTACTAGCTTCCCCTATGATCCAGGAGGAATTGAGTTATGGGAGATCACCTGCAAGGGCGACCTTCTCTGGAGAGAGGTGCTATGTCATCTCATGGCATAGCACTCGCCTATATATATAATCAAATATATAATCTGGGTACGGGTGTTACCCCCACACAGATCTGCTCTTGATATTTTGTTATTAAAGCCAGGCTATGACTTTAATGGAGAGAGGTATGTGGTAGATTTTAGTGCACACTAGTAGTAAACAGGTCGTTCACGCTAAAAACCTTGCAAAGCAATGCGCTAGACTTTTACCCACAGCGTTTGGCTAATAGCTGTTGGGTAGAAAGTCCTACTGTGCCGGTGGCATAGTGAGCAGGGCCGGTATTGACCCCTGCAGGGTCGGTAGTGACCCCTACCGACCCGGTACAGCTGTACTGGGCCGGCACAAGATGGTCGCCTTAGAGGAAGATCCTCAAAAGTGTCTAAGAACTAGTCAAGGTCGAGAACAGGAAGTACTCACCCTTAAACTACCAACTCCATGGACCTAACTCTACGTACAGCCCAGGGGGGCTTGCAGGATCACTCATTGGACAATCAGGAGAAAGGACTCCACCCTTAGCCACTTGGCACCTCCCTTTATTATTCACATTGCATTGTTGATTGGTTTGTTATTTATATAGTTAATTGTATTGGTCAATCTACTTCCTGTGCATTGACTGCTATATGTTTTGTGCTTGTCAGCTCTCCTATAAAAGGAGAGCGCACACTGTTAATCTTTGCATTCATTACAATGTTGCCATGGCATATACTCTTATATTGCTAAACCCTAGAGGAATAATTACCCTCAGGACAGCTTAGAGAATAAAGCCATTATAACAGACACTACACGGTACTGTTTGTTTGAGCCATGGGCTCGTGCCTTACCGGGTAATTCGGTTGCCCAACACAGTTGTCACTGTCGGTCAGTACAGTGTCCGCTCTGGAGAGAGGCAGAATACTCGAGATTAGTGGATGTCCGTGGTAACAGACCGGAATCCATTACAATACCCATATCTTTTTGGCCTCATTATTGTAGAAGTAATACCCGTATCTTATTGGCCTCATTAGTGTAGAAGTAATACCCATATCTTATTGGTCTCATTTGTGTAGAAGTAATACCCATATCTCATTGGCCTCATTAGTGTAGCAGTAATACCCTTATCTCATTGGCCTCATTAGTGTAAAAGTAATACCCTTATCTCATTGGCCTCATTAGTGTAGAAGTAATAACCTTATCTTATTGGTCTCATTAGTGTAGAAGTAATACCCTTATCTCATTGGCCTCATTAGTGTAGAAGTAATACCCTTATCTCATTGGCCTCATTAGTGTAGAAGTAATACCCTTATCTCATTGGCCTCATTAGTGTAGAAGTAATACCCATATATTATTGGCCTCATTAGTGTAGAAGTAATACCCATATCTCATTGGCCTCATTAGTGTAGAAGTAATACCCAAATCTTATTGGCCTCATTACTGTAGAAGTAATACCCATATCTTAGTGGCCTCATTAGTGTAGCAGTAATACCCATATCTCATTGGCCTCATTAGTGTAGCAGTAATACCCTTATCTTATTGGCCTCATTAGTGTAGAAGTAATACCCATATCTTATTGGCCTCATTAGTGTAGAAGTAATACCCTTATCTTATTGGGCTCATCAGTGTAGAAGTAATACTCATATCTTATTGGCCTCATTAGTGTAGAAGTAATACCCTTATCTTTTTGGCCTCATTAGTGTAGAAGTAACACCCTTATCTTATTAGTTGTATATTACTCTAGGAGTGATAGCCGGTATAGTAACCCGGAATGACCCGCATCATAGAATGACCCTCGGGGTCACTTCGGGATGGATTACATTAATAGTATCTCAAATTGACCCCCATAACATATGGACACCCCCCCCATCAAAATAATGACACTCCCCCTCCCTCTATAAATGATCAATTTGGCAACAAAATTCATTTTGAGGGTCATCTTATTTTTACCCCCTTATCACCGAATGATTCCCCCACCTTGATGACTGCCCATTGACGTTAGGCATAAGCTATGAGCAAAATATGATAGCTAAACTCTATGAGTGCGACTTTCAGCCATGACATAACGTCATGAATTAATGTTGTTGAACCCCAGTCAACAACATTATGTTGTGGCGTAACGTCACAGTACTCCTAGTTTAAAATCAAAAATGCAATGTCATTGTGTTTTCTTGCGAATATGTTTTGGAGGTGTTTTAAAACAGAATTTGCTGCAGTACCACAAAATCCTTGAACACAAAAAATTCAGATTCCAAAATTGCACTCAATAAGGCGTTTTTCTTGAAAATTTGGTACCTCTAACACAAGCAGTTTCTGAGCCTTAGAGGGCTAAAGTTGTGCGAAAGAAGAAGCGGAATAATAATAATAAAAGTGACCGGAACAACGGTCTCACAATATAACTGTGAGACTAATAACTTGTAATTGTATTTGTAATAAAATCTATTACTAATACATTATACTGGACTTAATCTTTTACAAAATCTGATACAAATACTATTACATCGGCCAGAGAATTACACAATCCAATACAACGCCATTACATCAGTTTGAATCTAATACAAAATCTACTAGAAAATCTAATACACATTCATGGTTATTACATAATCCAATACAGTTCTATTACAATGAGTTTGTGTCCAATACAAAGTCCAATACTAATACATTACACTCTGTGTTGGCTACTACAATTACAATTGCACACAATCTTACTTGGCCCCATCACTGCCATATAGTAAAATATTGCCAGGTTTTACAGACATCTTATGATTTGTCAATAAACAACCCTTGTACAACACAATTAAAACACAGGTTTATTTAGGTCTGTGACAATGTAGAATTCTTCGATTTTATTCAACTTCAATATTCATGACCTCGGTTCGATTTCATTCAATGTTCGAGCAATGTTAATGTAGCTACAAAATTTATTTATTATAAATAATTTTTGGGGTAAAATTTAAACAAATTTTTCATCGATACATCGGACTTTGATATATTGTTTCAGCACTAGCTCTAGCACTAGTCAAATTCTCAAGTTACAATGTTTTTCATAGTAAATCCAAACTTTGATTTTTCTACTTCAAGTTCAAATAACCTCATCTGGCGATTGGTACAAGAAAACATAACGTCACAAAATACAGATTGTTCAAAGAATAACATGTCACTTTCTCAAAGAATGCCGAATACTGGCATTTGTGTTATGCGGCAAACTATAAGTCCTTATGTAATGGTGGTCTCAAAATATCATGAGTCATACTGACACCCCTGACTGATTCCACAGACGGAGAATATTTCGGTTCAGAACATGATAACTATGATGACTTGTTGCGTCCTACAACAATGAGTCATATGACAAATATTATCTGGGGGGGGGGTCATTCTGTGATAAGGGGGTAAAAATAAGATGACACTCAAATAGCTTTTCTGGCCAAATCAATCATTTATAGAGGGTGGTCATTATTTTGATAGGGGAGTCCATATGTTATGGGAGTCAATTGGAGATAATACTAATGTAATCCATCCGGAAGTGACCCCGGGGGTCATTCTATGATGCGGGTCACTCCGGGATACTACACCGGCATATCAAACAGCTTTTCAAATGCCTTGCTCAAAGTCTCTTTTTCGTTGTCGACAGTTCCACCATCTACATATATTTTTCTCATTTTATACCATCTCTATATCTTCCTACAACTCTCCTTCCCTCATCATCCAGTTCTATTTCTATCTTACCAACAAATTACCTTGCCATTTACACACCCACGGTTGGTCTCTACCATATAATTTTCATTGCTAGCTCTTGTAATGGAATTTATCAGAAACAACCCATCAGTAATGCTTACTAAGGACCCAAGGGTAGCCTGCAGACATCAGGCAAACCTAATTGAAGCAATACAATAGGACGAACATTAATTTCGTTTATCTTCTTAGCTTAAATAGGCAATAGAATCACTATTTAACCATATATGCACAGTATATATTAGTCTAAGGGCCTGGGTAGCTGTCTCCAGTAGCAGAAAGATAGCTGCCATAGCCTGAAAAATTAAACATAGCCTAAGAGCACCATGCAGAGCATGGAACCAGACCTTATTAATCTTTAGATGTTATGGCTCTAGGAGCGAAGGCTGCCTAAGACCAGGAACGCCAGAGGAAGGAAGAGCGCCTAGAGACTGTTGTTACTGGCTGGAACATCACTAGCTCCACCCGTTACTTCTGCGCATCAGATCTTTTTAATTAATTTCCTTATCATCTATTTGGTCATTATTTATAGTAATTATGCATATTTATCTATCTGAATCAATCTTGCCTGTGATTGGAGTGTTTAGGTAACTAGACAATGTTCTTCTTTTTACCACATGTAACTCAATCTGTAAAAGACAGAGCTTTTCATTAACTCATTGCATTTCATAATAGCATTGGGTTCGACATTACGCTTTTGTATAGTTGATGCCACAAATCATTTTGCAATAGAATAAATTTACATTACTGATAAGAAAAGAGTGGTATGCTTGAACTGAGTGCTCGCCACAGTCGCAAAATTGAGGTTACTCCTTTGAAGCACTTTGAAGTTCCATTCCGGCACAAGGTCACCTCTGAGGAGAAGTAAAATGTCAGTTGGCAGGCTTTTGAAGACTACTGTGTTCTTGTGCAGGCAGATAGGAGTTTGCCTGATGACAACTGTTTAGTGGATAAGTAGCAGACGAGCCAAAGTCTACTACACTCTGCATTTTGTTTACAACTTTCACTCTCCTAATTAGACCCTGATATGATTCTTCCCTAAACCACTACATACTTTCCTTCACACTTTCTATTTTCAGAATTTGGTTCTACAGGATGTGAAATCATCATCAATTCTTTTTTCTAATTTAAATGTTTAAAGATTGGTCTAAGTCTAAGAGGTGTCTATTTCTCATAAGACGGTTCCATTTGAAACTTCATAGCTACTGTGTCTTGTAGTAGATGAGAGCCTGTGTAGCTAATGGTGGTAGATAAGAGCCTGTGTACTTAATGGTAGTAGATAAGAGCCTGTGTACCTAATGGTAGTAGATTAGAGCCTGCGTACCTAATGGTAGTAGATAAGAGCCTGTGTACCTAATGGTAGATTAAAAGTTGGCACCTTTGGTTAGTGAAAGCTTGCTACCTTATGATAGGTGATAGCCTGCATATTTTGTAACACAGTAGCTTGTGTACTTTGTGGTAAATGTTAGCTTGTGTACCAGGTGGTTGATGATAGCCTGCACACCTTTTGGTAAGTGATAGGCCCAGTACTTTGTGGTAACTGACAGGTTCAGTACCATGTGATAATGATAGTAGGTCCAGTACCTAGTGGTAGATGATAGCTTGTGTACCAAGTAGTTCCACAAGTATCAACTGAGCTCTTCTGCTATCATTATTCTGACCTAATGAGGTTACATAGCCATGTGTATTGGCGCAGAAAAGCCCGTGGTAGAATTATAGATGTACTGACTTATGTTTTGGTTAGAACAATTTTTACTTTTGAGTAGTTTCTTTGTTTTCAAACTTTGATATATAGGCTAATTAAAAACATTAACCACCTAAGAGAAATAAGCCATCTTAAATTTAATAGACTATCATAATATCCACCAGAGTATAATCTGCCTCGTTGCACTGGGACAAGCTGCTTATACTGTACTTCGAGAAATTTACCGTTTTAACTTTTATCATTTATCTCCACAAACTGACAGAAACCACCAAATAAAATTAACAGGTTCAGTTTTGTGTATAATATCACCCTATTCCCAATGGAGAAAAAGAATTAAAGAATTGTAATACATATTATAATACATCATAGAAACTCTAACATGTGTGTTTGGCCTGTGAAAATATTTAATACTTGAAACCTCTAGAGCCACGTCCTTGTTTACTTGTTTGCTTGTTTTAGCTGTGCAACCCTAAAAACGGGTCTCATAAGCTTGTAGCTTGTGGCACCCTAAACCCATGCCCTCCGTTGAACCGGCTACTCTTCCGAAAAAGCAGAGGGGGATCTTTTACTAGCATGATTCCATAATTATTATGGAGAGTGCTAATAAACGTTATTTTTATGCCCATATTCGACCAGGCAGAGCACATAGGAAGCCAAATATCTAGCTCAAAGATAACTGTGATGCGAATCGAACCCCAGATCCTGGATTGAAGTGCAAGTGCTAGTGTGTTGTAGCAGTGTCAGCGTACAAATGCATCAACAGGTGCTTGCCTGGTTGCTATGTACGCAGGTCACATTAGCAGCTGTTGCCAGCCATGTACAGTCAAACAAGTTTGTTATCAGTATGAGGCCACTAATGCATGATTGATATGAACTAGTCATACCTGTATAAGCTTGAACTGTCAACTGTTCCTTTTTATCAGTTGTCTGTAAACATTTGAAAATCAATTGTTGATGCTAAATTAGATATTGTAGCGGATTTTGGCATCCTGCTACTTCACCCCTACTGTTGCTATCAGGCAAACTGCTGTCTGCCAGCACAACAAAACAATCAGCCTCTCAAGGCCTGACAATAAACAATTAACTTCTCCTCGGAGGTGACTCTGTGCTGGAATGGCACTTACAACTAGTTGCAAAGGAGAACCCTTGACTTTAACAACTGTAACGAGCCCGCAGCTAAGGCCTACACTGAGTGCTTTTGAGTAGTATAAGCATTTTTTCTTATCCAGAATAAAAGGTGGCAACACAACAAGGACATGTAATGAACTGCAATGAACTGAAAGAAAGCTCTGCCTTCTAAAGGTAGAGTTAAAGGAAGTGACAGGAAGTGTTTGACCAAGTTTGCCAAACACTCCAATCACACATAAAATATATAAGATTTAACCAATAACACAATAAATAACAATACGAGCCAATGATACATGAATGAATATATTAAAAGAAGCCGATGCCCAGAAGTAATGGGCGGAGTCTGTGGGCATCCCAGCCAGTAGTAGTTTAGCATTCTTCCCTCCTATAGTTCCCGGTCTTTTACGGCCTTGGATCATGGTTTCTTGACTTCTGAGGTTAGTAATCACCAGAATATGGGTACTACAGGTCCTAAGGCTATGTTTCATTTTTCAAGCTATGGAAGTCATCTTGATGCCGCATCGGGATAGCTACCCAGGACTGGGGTAGTAATTACTCTCTGCCGGTATAAAATGATGCAGGGCAGAGATAGCAATAATGTATTTTCCATTGTTATTTCACCTATTAGTGTGACTGCAATCAATTACCGGTTGTTGGGTTGCTCATTTAGGCTTGCCTGATGCCTGCAGACTATCAGAGGGATGTTTGTCAAGTAGTGGTCACATGTGATGACTAGTAAAATCCACTACAATATTACTTCAGCTTAGCTACATTCTAATACGTTGGCTATCTATCTACCTGTCTGTCTGTTCATCCATCTATCTCAGCAGCCACATCAACTGCTCGACATCAGTAGCTGCTGCAAAAAATGTTGAACTGACATAAAAAATGTACTGTTTTTTTTTGTACAGGCAGCCTAATATTACCACTCCATTGTTCAGATGGTAATGAGTTCTCATACTGGTCAGCTAATTAATCATTGAAAAACAACAAGTGAAGTACAAGTGAGGAGTAGGGAGGCACTCGTGGTTTAGTGGTTGAAGTGCTTATACTACTCAAAAGCACTCAGTGTAGGCCAGTGCTTAAATTGTACCGGCTCGCACCGGCTCGTCGAGCCGTTATAAAAAAAACACCTTCTGCTGACCGGCTCGGCGAGCCGTTAAGAAAGTTTTGCCTTCTAGAATTATCTATCATCAGTTTGCACGAAGTTTCATTCATGCTGCAAGTATAGTATTGATCAAAACATATATTGTGACAATAGCATGCACCCCTCTCGTTATTTTTTTGAAAAATAGGGTTAACACAGCGATTCCAGCTGTGCATTTCTGATTACTAGCTTCAAATTTTGAGTGTATTTTGTGCGTTTGAACTACACCCCATCATTCTAGACAAAACGCTGTAGATTTGGAGCTACAATATCAGAGCAAGTCGATCTCTATCTGACTATTTCCAGCAACACATGTTGTTGTTGTCAGTGATATGAGAATGAAAACTAAATAATGTAAGAAAATTGATATGCCACCGAAGTGATATTAACAGTCAATGTTAGTAATGCAGGGCATGAATAAACTGATGATAATGGTTTAAACATGTTCTGTTTTAGTAAACTGCTTATTATTATTTTTATTATTATAATTATTATTATCATTTATAAATAATAATAATTGATAATAATAAAATAATTATTATCAACCAATTATCATTCTTCTTATTTTCATTATTATTTCTTGATGATTGATAATATAATACATAATAATAATTATTATTTATAATTGCTTATTAAATATAATAATTATTATTACAATTGTACAATAAATGTAATAACAACAATTATAATAATTGTTGTTATTACATTTATTGTACAATTATAATAATAATTATTATATTTAATAAGCAATTATAATAATAATTATTATTATTTATTATATTATTAACTAATTATATTAATTATTATTATTATTCATTAAAGAAATATAATATAATGATAATAATAATAAGTGTTATTATTTATTATCTTGCTTATGATTATTATTATTATAGTTATAACCATTATTATGAGTTGTGCTGATATAAACAGTAATAATAATGATATTAATAATCACGATATAATAATAGTTAATAGTATTATTATAATAATAATAATACTCACTGACTGTTGTTTAATTAATGGAGGAATGCAAATGAATTTCAATTTAATAATAGTGAATAATAAACAATTGATGAAAAATAGTTACTGACTCATCATTGTTTTTAGCTGCTATCAATAATATCAGTATTTTTTTGGGAACTGTCAATTAATTATTTGTTTTTAGTAGGTTATTTTTTATTTAGTTATCTCACTACTATTATTATTACTACTACCACTACCATTACTACTGCCATGCTTGTTTGTAACATGTAAATCCATATACCAAACTGTTAGAAATCAACATCTATTAATAATAGTAGCAATGTCTTAGTAATTAAACATGAATTGAATAGTTTAAAAATTATGATGATGAGTATAAATTGAATCCATAGAATGAAATTTTCTTTTCGTTATTATAATAGTCTTCGACTTTGAAGTGATGGTTTCTGCTGTCATTTTTATGAGCCTATTCCTACCAAAAATTCTTGGTTTTGTGATACCCAGTCCAGTCATATCTTTTACAGCCCAGTAACTATGTCGAGAAAGCTGACTGCATGGTTTACTTCTATTATATAAATATACAGTGCACAATATTGTCTCATATGTCTTCTATGATGTTCCTTACAGCTCAGTTTTAAAAAATTTCCGCTCGCGCGGGGCTTTTGAAGGGGGTGCCCACACCCCACCCCCGCACCCCCTCCCTCCCATGAGAGCCCCTAAGAATAACTGTACAATTTAAGCACTGGTGTAGGCCTTAGCTGCGGGCTCGTTACAGTTGTTAAAGTCAAGGGTTCTCCTTTGCAACTAGTTGTAAGTGCCATCCCGGCACAGGGTCACCTCCGAAGAGAAGTTAATTGTTTATTGTCAGGCCTTGGGAGGCTGATTGTTTAGTTGTGCTGGCAGACAGTAGTTTGCCTGGTAGCAACAGTAGGGGTGAAGTAGCAGGATGCCAAAATCCGCTACAATATCTAATTTAGCATCAACAATTGATTTTCAAATGTTTACTGACAACTGATAAAAAGAAAAATTTGGCAGTTTAAGCTTATACAGGTATGACTAGTTCATATCAATCATGCATTAGTGGCCTCATACTGATAACAAACTTGTTTGATTGTACAAACCTGGCAACCAACAGCTGGTAATGTGACATGCATACATAGCAACCAGGCAAGCACCTGTTGATGCATTTGTATGCTGACGCTGCTACAACACACTTGCACTGCCCTATCACACCCTGATACACCTACCTACTAAGTCATGGCTGAATCTAACATATCTGATGTTGAATGTGGATTTTGTTGGTTGAAGTTTGATGAAATGGTAGATCCAAGAGAACTACCGTGTGGACATACATTCTGTGTACCTTGCTTGGAAGGTAAAAGTGTGGCTAATGGAGTTCGTTGTCAAGTGTGCAAGTAAGTTTTTCACACAGTCTTGTGGTAGCTAAACTTTAAGTACTTTTTATTTGTCTGGTCAGTCTAAAAAAACCATAGAACTAGTTTTTTGGGTAAACTGGGAGCTCCTGTCAGTGTGCAAGCTTACAGGTCTCCGCTGGTAAAATGATAATGGAATAAGGACTTGCTTACCTGTTAGACCAACTTATGTGCCAGTTACAGTGCCTGCTTTGTTGTACTTTTATTATGTTTCACATCATGAAAAAATAGCGATAATGGCAGCAATAAAGGGAAGTTTCCTTTGGAAGCGCCATTGAGGATATATTTATTGTGAGACATTTTAAAAAAACACTTCTTGATCGCTGAGGTGGACAACTGTAGGGCTATGCCAAATGCCAGATGTTTATTGCTATTGGAAACGCTAATGTCGCTATAAAACCAGTGATGCGTAATAAAACAGGAAGCTGCAAAGTATACATTGTAACTGTCTGGCATCGTCAGCTTGTGTGTTTGCATTACCAGCGGTGATCGTTTGTGGTTTATTACAGCATTATTCATCAAACAATACAACTGATTTGAATAGAGCTAATCTTTACTGCTGGTAATTAATTGTTCCAGTAATGAAATATCACTGGTAGTATTTTTTCCAGCAAGAATTAACTTAGTTTATTTGTTGTTAATAATAACTAATAATGAATAATATCCTTTATTGAATGATAGCCAATGCGCTATTAAAATTCCTTGTTGCCACACAGCTTTCCTTGCCAGCCAACAGCTCCGCGATAAGTTCTTCATTTACTTATTCTTACACAGTACAAATAATAATAATAATAATAATAATAATAATAATAATAATAATAATAATAATAATAATAATAATAATAATAATAATAATAATAATAATAATAATAATAATAATAATAATAATAATAATAATAATAATAATAATAATAATAATAATAATAATAATAATAACGATAACGATAACGATAACGATAACGATAACGATAACGATAACGATAACGATAACGATAACGATAACGATAACGATAACGATAACGATAACGGCAGCGGCAGCGGCAGCGGCAGCGGCAGCGGCAGCGGCAGCGGCAGCGGCAGCGGCAGCGGCAGCGGCAGCGGCAGCGGCAGCGGCAGCGGCAGCGGCAGCGGCAGCGGCAGCGGCAGCGGCAGCGGCAGCGGCAGCGGCAGCGGCAGCGGCAGCGGCAGCGGCAGCGGCAACGGCAACGGCAACGGCAACGGCAACGGCAACGGCAACGGCAACGGCAACGGCAACGGCAACGGCAACGGCAACGGCAACGGCAACGGCAACGGCAACGGCAACGGCAACGGCAACGGCAACGGCAACGGCAACGGCAACGGCAACGGCAACGGCAACGGCAACGGCAACGGCAACGGCAACGGCAACGGCAACGGCAACGGCAACGGCAACGGCAACGGCAACGGCAACGACAACGACAATGATAATGATAATGATCAGGGGCGTACATACAGTCCTCGAACACTCTAACTTTCGAGGACAGAGTTGTTCGAAATCAGAATTAATGTTAGAGGACATAAACAAAGAAAATCACTGAATACTTAGAAAAACAAATCAACACCCTTAGTTTGTGCGTAGAACCAGAGCTGTTGCATAGTGTGATCCTTTCCTCCTGCAGTCAAGAGCGGTTTTTTATGTAGCGCGGACAAACGTGACCGCAGGTTGCTGTTCTGGGCTTTGTTGTTCGGGTGTTAGTTGCACGTACTGTGTAACAGGCACAGCTTATTTAAAACTCGTGGATAGTTTAACTAGTTTAACAATGGCGAGCAAGAGAAAAGTAGTGAGCCAGCAACAAACACTTATGAAGTTTTGGGGGTAAGCATGTTTATATTATGCTAATAATACATTTTCTTAAGTTATTTCATTTAGGCTACTTATTATATTTATCATTTATTATTATTATTTATTATGCTCCTGTGAAAGTGAATCCTCCTGCTGTAGTAGTTATTTCATTTAGGCTACGTACTTATTATATTTATTATTCACTGAGTTACTAAAAAATAATAAACAACAGTAGCAGGATTTTATTTGTACTAAGTAAATTAGTAGTAAGTATAGTAGTAGTAGTATAGCAGAACTAGTACAGTAGTATCAGCGCTAGTACTAGTAGTAGTTGTAGTAGTACAGTAGTAGTAGTGGTAGTAGTAGTAGTACTGTTGTTACTTGACTGCACTACATGCTATGCTATGCTACTGATTAACCTCCTCTAGGACATGTACACACGACCACAGGATGTCACCAAAATTTACAACACTACTACTATATATAATAATATATATAGTCTTATATATAGTAGTATAGTAGTAGTGTTGTATATTTTGGTGACATCCTGATCCTGTGCACACGACATAATAATAAGGAGTATTTTTTTATTTGTTTACACAAAAAATCATTTTTAAAATGGGAATAAATATTATTATTAAATAAAATTTATTAAGTAGTATATTACTAATAAAATAAATAATAATACTATATTGTTTTATTCTTTTTTATTTATTTTTTTATTTTTTTAAATAATTTTAGTTACTTTATTATTATTATTATATTATACTATGATTTATATATTATTAAAAAGGCACTCCTAGTTCTTTTTGTTATTTGTTATATCAACTGCATATATTTCTTTTTTTTTATCAGTCACCTGCAGTAAACTGACTGAAAATAAGTATGTATGTAGTAACTAACTAACTACCAACCAATAATACTTACTTTTCTTCTGCTGAGCTGAGATGTTTGAATTAGCTATTTATGTGTCCTTTGTTACATTATATCTAGGAAGAAGTCAGCATTTCCAAAATGCATTTTTGGCGGCTTTCTAGAAGATCATATTTTTTATTGCTTGTAGCTTTTTCATTGCTCTGTTGGATAGCATATTACACATCAGTGGATTTACCTTGAGCATTCAAACCGAATTAGCAAGATTTTTTACTGCATTCTATGGTACAGACTGTGCAGTGCCTAGCTCTTGGTGGTTAAAATAGATGTTACTGTTTATTTATATTAGGAGATGGTTTTATGATGTCCAGGTTTGACCAAAAGAGAGTTTTCTAAATGTCAACTTTATAGTTTATGGGGACATTGTTTTTATTTTAGTTCTATTCTAACTGATTCTACCCAGATTTCAATGGCTCTCGTCACGTGACATTGTTGAAAGCATTAACATATTTTCATTACTGATTTTGTAGACTGAATGCGCTATCACTTTTATCGATTCACCAAGATATAGATATCAATGTATCTGCTGTGGTTTACAAATTCCTCTCCCGAAGAAAATGATTCTCTCTTCAAAAACAATCCTATTTTTTATTTAACTAGGCTTAGTAGGCTAATTAATTTTAGTTTTAAATCTGTTGAGTAAGCTGTAGATAAATAAATTTTTCACAAACTTGTGTGTATACTTCATTTTGAAGATGACTATTAGACATCGGTAAGAAAGCATCACGTTTTTGCGATTTTTACCATCTTTTTTAAACATTACCTGTAATGTTAATGTTATATTTTGTGCCTTACTTTTAAATTTTATGTGGGAGCCAACCAAAAAAGAGAGTCATCAACTACTTTGTAAGATGGTAACACAGAAATTAATAAACTGTTGTCTAACTTATACATCATAATTTGTTGTTTAGATTATGCAAAAAATTTGTTGTTATACATTTTGTTATATATATGTGAACAACTTCTCATTTACCTTGCTTTCTTTATTTTTGTTTGTTAAGTGACCTTGTTTGCTGCAGTTCATAGTTCTCTAGAATATTTAGGCTTTAAATTTTTGTATGTTGGGTTTATGTAAACCATTAGATTATGATGCAAAATATAAATCATATGCTCTACTGTGAACAGGCAGTCAGAAGGTTAAATTTGATATATTACCTAGGGTAGTGGAACTTGGATGTTATGTTAGAGTTCTAAAGTTTAGCTGTTAGAGGATTAAATTTTTTAGAGCTCTAACATTTTGTTAATCCTCTAACAAAAACTTTTTCCGCTGCGCGGGGCTTTTTTTATCAGTTGTTAGAGGACTCAATTTCAAATTAGGTACGCCCCTGATAATGATAATGATAATGATAATGATAATGATAATGATAATGATAATGATAATGATAATGATAATGATAATGATAATGATAATGATAATGATAATGATAATGATAATGATAATGATAATGATAATGATAATGATAATGATAATGATAATGATAATGATAATGATAATAATAATAATAATAATAAAAACAGCGAGCAATGCTAGTCAGCTGAATTGCGCTCAATGGCACCCTAAGTGCAACCGCATGGTTTAACCAGTGGCGATAAACTTAAATTGTGGAAAAAGATACCATTGTCGCTAATTATTTGTGATCACAAATCACAGCGATTTGTTGATAACTTATAGTGATGTGGCAACATAGTACATGTGCTTGCTCACTGTCATATTGGCACCGATAGGCCCCAATAATAGATGATGAAACAGCAGATTGCAACTGTGTGACTGAGTCAGAGACCAACAACAAAAATTTTACTTCATATCCTACGATCTAGCAAGTGATTTACAGGATGTCACCTCGTATGGAAAACTGTGTTGTTATGACACAATTGCGAAACCCATTTTTTGCATTTCCTGCAGCAATAACAGTTTATTGTCAAAAGTTGTTTGTGACTCAGCTGCTAATACTATGAATTGACTTTATTAGCTTAAACAGTTGAAGCTTTGTATTTTCCCAAAATTATTTCGTGCATCAACTTGACAGAAAACACAATCAGCATTGATCTCAATCCCTCTATCTAAGAATGCTAGCAGAAACAATCAGTTCCACATGAAACATAAGAAATAAGCAATTAATTTTATGTCCAACTTATTTGTGATTAAAAACTTGCTACTTGAATATGTTATGATGCTGATATAGCCAAAAGGCTTCTTGTCATAGTTTGTAATGAATGCTTGGTGTATCATTTGCTATTAATTATGTGTGGAATCCACACTGCTGGGCAGCGAACGCATCAATCTAGGTGTTTACATTTTATCATTTAATAAAAAGAAATAGTAAGAGTATTAAGGACCGGTGATTGCAGAAAACAATGCAATAAAAATATTCAGACCGGCAATAAATTTAATCAATAAATAGTCATTTTGTTCGGAAATTTATATTGTTCGTAGGTCGCAAATGAAATTGAACACAAAATAAATAATAACGAGCGAGTTGATTTTTTTCCTTTCCATAGACCGATTTTATATCCTTGAAAAATAATTCGGAATAATTTCAAGCGTTCAAAATTTGCTGAATTGAAGGGCAGCTTGACAAGCTATTCCAGTTCGTTGCAGTTCAAATTTTATCATTTTCTCGATTATTTTGAAAATCGAGAGTTATCTTCTTTATGGTTTGTTCGGTAAACTATAACATTTTATTGAATATATATGTTGTTCTAAACTAATGCTCCGTTGCGTACGTGACATATTGAACTACGAAGAACTATTATTTTTTTATTTTGTTCAACGAACAGGTCGCGAATACTCTTTGATCCGGATCAGATATGAAGATATTAAATTCCAGTGTGCATTGCAGGGAGCATAATTAGTTTCACATGTTTAAAGAGTTGATCAATGACGGTTATCGTGTCGTTGATTTCTTACTGGTGCTCATAGCAAGGTGTTACAGGAAGTAGTGGATAGTGCTTGTAAGTTGAAGAATAAACAACTTTACACTTGTCCGGTTGACAATGTTTACTTTGAAGAAAATCATCGTTGATTATCTGCAACAATAACATTTATCTTGATTGCTCTATATATTTAAAATATGTTATTGTTGCTGATGATAATCATATTAAATAATAATAATGAACATATATAATTTATATTACTACTGAATAATGATAAACTAATAATACAGAGAATTAACTGCTTTGAAATAAATTTCACCCACATGGGTATATATTAACTTTGTGTGGTGGCTCAAAAGTGCCGTCACCCATGAGAATGCCTCGCCAATAATCTTTTTTTTCTCCGTTAGGATGTTTTTTGCAATCCATTTAAAACATTGCTGCAGACCCATTCGCATGAAATAAATTGTGAGAAACATTACTCGTTTGATATTGTACTACTTTTTGCTGCTACTTGGCCACAACTGCTAATCTGCTTGTCTATCTTTTAATCTGTGACTCCCTATATAGGGCACCAACGAGACGAATCTTGAAGTTTGAGCTTTATTGCAAGGAATAAAACTGAGCTTTTGGGCTCAGTCTCTTATATTTATACAAAAACATATTATATACAATATAATTTAGAACCAATCAGATTACATGATAACAATGAAACATATAGCAAGTCACTTAAGCATAGCGCTTATTTACTGTCTTATTGGTCCTTGACAAAAATAGGGGCGGGCTCCTGTCTGACCTTTGACCCCTAATACCATCGCCTAAATTATCCAGAATTGTCTTCTCTTCATACCGTTTAGGGGGAGACAACTTGTAATCTTTTGTATAAATCTCCACTAGTAATTATTGTCAGCTACAACTATCTCACCTGGTGACAGGTGAGCTTGACTCGCCAGCAAATTCCCCTACAATATATTGCATGGCTCGATCAAGCTCGTGAATACACGTATCACCTATTGCAACACAATAACAATATTTTTGAAATAACTGGTTGGTGAAACAAATAACCAGCTGAAGGAAAACTTTGATTATTACAAAACTGTTTATTTTTCTTCTGGTGAAAATTAAATTAATAAAGCCGATGTATACTAATTAAATCAGATTAATGTATTCAACATTATGTGTGTAATAGTCATGTTAGATTTAAGATTTATGAAACCAGATTTCTATCACTAAAAAAGCGCTAAAACTTGCCTCAATGACTTCCCAATTGTGCGGCGAAGTTGCATTAATATTGCTTTACTAGCGGTCATGAGACGTTTTTCCTCGTCGCCACTAACTATAGTTGTGTAATAAATATTGGTTTTAAAACCACAGAATACTATAATGTTTAAATTTTTTCCCACTTTTCAGAGGGGACACTAATGTTTTGCTCAGTGCCACTTGCGTGATAGACTTCAACAGCTAATTAGTACAATACAGCTCTAGAGAGGCTTTCCTCTAAAGTAAAAGCATAGATAATGCCTGGCACAGGGCATAAAACATAACGCAACGAACATAGTGATAATTCAGCCTTTTATACGAAAAACCAGAGGAAGTGATTGGCCTATGTAGTGAAGTAACCAATCACTAGAGCAGGAAGTAATTGCAACAAATTATATTAGAAGAATAAATATAATAGTAAAAGGATGCACAATATTAAATAGGAAAGATGCCTCATGGCAGTGGCTGGAGCTAATGGCTGGATAGCGTTTGTGTATAGTAGTCCCATCTCCTAATAAAGTCTAAGGCTCTCTGTAGCTTTGGTCTGCGAAGCTTGAGGTTAAGGGGGGATACATCTCAGATACATCCTCTTGGGGCACTTGGGCTACTTTTATGGTTCTTGGCTAAGGAGTTCTTCTGTGGCTCAAGTGCCTGATCCTGGATCAACTACTCCGAATCAGTACAGGATTTGCATAAGTAATGTCGGATCTGCATTGGCCACGGTTGACCCTGCTATTTCACATAGAGTTGGCACATTTTAAAATGGCTGTTTCAAAGCAAGCACAAAACAGCCAGTGGCTGATTGCTAGTGCAACTATCAGAGAGAAAGCCTCTGTGCCTCAGATATGGTGTCTTTTCTGACAATAGGTGTAGAGCAAGTTTCCACACAAATTTTACAGCAAAATTTACCGTAGCAGTTCAAACTTCTTGGCAACAAGGATGTGCCAGAAGTTGAGCTGACAGATTTTTTTTGTATCAAAATTTGATAAACAGCAACAACAGGACTAGGTTTAGAGATGTTTACAAGCAGAAAACATCTGAGCTAGACAGAGTAGCTGCAGATGCTGATCAGATGTTTAAAGAGTACAAAACGACTTGAAAAATATATTAATAAAAAAGAGGCAAAGCCTGAAACAATATCAGTAAAAAAAAACTCACATGCAAGCAGTTGATACCTACTGATGGCCTGTTTCTTTCATCTGTGATATCTTACATCTGCGTTTACATGTATTTCCAGTATATTAAAATACTTTATCACATAATCCAGCTACACACCTATGTAAAGTACATTATCTTATATGGGCAATACTGTAATGGATTCCGGTCTGGTAACCACGGACATCCACTAGTCTCAAGTATTGTACCTCTCTCCAGAGAAGACACTGTACTGCTCTGCAGTGACAACTGTGTATCAGGCAACCGAATTACCCGGTATAGCAAGAGCCCATGGCTCACACAAACAATACAGAGTAATGCTTGTATAATGTCTATACTCTCATAAGACAAAGTCCTAAAGGGTAATTTTTCCTCTAAGGTGTTTGTGGCAAGACATGAAAATGAACGCTAATAGTGTATGGAAAGTCTCTCCTTTTATAGGAGGACTCACAGGAAATCATTAGCATAAATCACATAAGACAAATAGTACAGGAAGTGATTTTTCCAATGCAATCAAGTATATAGATAAGTATCCAGTCAGGTAATGCAAATAGGTTAAAAAAGGCGCCAAGTGGCTAAGGGTCTGAGTCTTATCTCCCTAGTCCACTTAGAGGTCCTACAGGACTCCCAGGCTATAGTTAGACTACGGTCAACTAGGTCGGTAATCCGGGGAAGGGTAGTTTCGGTTCCTGGCCTTGACTGAGTTCCTAGATAGTTTTGAGGCTCATTTGCTATATCGGCGATCTTGTGCCAGCCCAGTATAGCTATCCCGGGTCAATAAGGGACCAATACCGGCCCTGCAGGGGTCACTACTGGCCCTGTACACTATGCCACCGGCACATGATGACTTTTCACCTAAGCAGCAGTTCACCGAACGCTGTAGGCTGAAGTCATTGTTTCGCAAGGGTGGATAGTAAACGGCCTGTTTACTAGTAACTTCCACCAAAATCTACCACAGGATTTCTCAAGTGTAAATTTGACATCAGGCTTGGTCAATTAACAATCACAGTTCACCTGAAAATATCAACCAACTGTTGCCCACTCAAAGAGGCTGGCCCTTGGCCCAATTACCTATGAGTATCAAGCACAATGTCTGAGGTCAAGTGCAGATGTACTACCACAAGGGTAATTAGCTCAGTCACTCGTAACTTCCCTTGCAATATTTTACCCATATTGAAATAAATATTGAATATTACTGTAATTACAAATGCATAATTTTAATAGCCGCCATCGTAACAAAAAGGTGATAAGTACCTAGGAAACAGAATAAACAAGTTGCTCAAATTGCTATTCATTCACAGGCAACTTTCACTGCGAGCCAGGCCCTCTGAGAAAAGGAAGGGTAGTGATCTATAGTTGACTTTGTTTGCTGGATAAATTAAATAAATGAAAGAAACTTATTGTTGTCATAACTGAAGGAAATCCATAGATGGAACAACAGATGTCCACAAATGCTCGGACATGTAGCAGTTTTATGTTAACTGATGCTCTTAAAACAGTTGAACAAGCCAACCCATGACCCAGGTTCCAAGTCATGGATTGGCACCTGTATCTGCACACATTAGCAGCAGCTTCCAGTTTAACACTATCATTTACTATTCTGAGATTCAAGACAATATTTGCAATCTTATCGGTCCAATAGATGTCGTGTGAGGGATTTGTATGAAATATCCACCCCCCCCCCCCCACCACCCCATACCCCCCACCCCATACCCCCCCCAACCCTTGCTGTCTACACCCCTCTAAACATAACCTACAACCCCTTCTCCTTTCACCTTCACGCAAACTACCCCCACGAAATTAAACCCCAAAGACCCAGACCCTGTATAGACACTATTCCACATATAAAAGCTACCCCGGATTACCCCGGGTCTACCCTGGGTCAGCTACCCCGGCCGAGATCAAAAGAAAATGGAAGAGATAGCCTGAGATCTGAGGAACCCGATGCCCAATCAGAAATTGAATCGGAGAAATACAATGGCCAGGAGAGCAAGCTAAGTGCTGGACGTCCTAATAAGGAGTGGAAAAGTACCAGCATGCCCTAATAAAGACTGGAAGATAACCAAGCTAAAGAAAAGAGCGGCAAATAGTGCCCAGAGCAAATTACCATGTGCTCAAGACTGTGATTGGTCAACTTTGTAAATAACCTTGTATGCTGTATTGTGATTAGATTATTTTTACTGTTATGTTGTATGGTTGGCTCACCCAAATAAGGAGGTGAGTTTTCCTTCATTTCTCCTATAAAAGGAGCCCTGTTGCATGATTTGTGTCGGAAGTCTAGTGGAGTTGTTAGATACCATTATATCTTGCTAAATGGATTGTGCATAAATAAAGTATTGTTAAGTAAACCTTTGTCATTGTGTGTTTGGGTCTAGGACCCCGTCAGTTGGTAGCGTTGATTCGGAGTGACTCCGAAGTAATATTCAGAAGTTGTTGGAGTGACCCCGTTGTGTCGGAGTAGCTAGTGTAAAAACTACTACATTGGTGGCAGCAGTGGGATTAGAAGCGAACAAGAAGACACAACAGAGAGAGGAGAGAGAAGTCGAAGCTATACAGACCCTGTATCACTCCATATCTATACAGACCCTGTATCTACACCGAAACTATACAGACCCTGTATCACTCCCCTTTCCCCTACCCCGAAGCTATACAGACCCTGTATCACTCCCCTTCCCCCTACCCCGAAGCTATACAGACCCTGTATCACTCCCCTCTCCCCTACCCCGAAGTTATACAGACCTTGTATCACTCCATATCTATACAGACCCTGTATCCACTCCGAAGCTATACAGACCCTTTATCACTCCCCTCCCCCCTACCCCGAAGTTATACAGGCCCTGTATCACTCCATATCTATACAGACCCTGTATCTACTCCGAAGCTATACAGACCCTGTATCACTCCATATCTATACAGACCCTGTATCCACTCCCCTCCCCCCAACCCCAAAGTTATACAGTGCCGGCATAACCCCGTCTATTGTTTTTACTTCACTAAAGGACTTCTTTGGTACCACTAGCACCCTGTACAGTACCCCCTCCCCCTCCCAGCAGCTATCCCGGCCCGGGATAACCCCATACACCACTTATTCTTTGCCAGATCAACCATTCCATACCCCATAGCTTGCCATTGACCAAGAATGGCCACCCAAAGAGCTAGGAGCGCTGGCAGGAACCCCGTAGGAGCCCAACCCACAATAGCACTAGAGCAGCTGACAAAGGCCCTGCAGAAATTGATGCAACCACGACAAAGGCCAACACAGACACCTGTTAAAGCCCCTAAATACGATGGCGCCGGCGACGTCGAGTACTTTATTACTCGATTCATTGAGGTAGCAGATGCCAATGACTGGGGCCAAGCCACTGCATTAATGCATCTCCGAGAAGCCTTGAGAGATGATGCCATTGAATGTGATCACCCCCCTCACGTAAAAGGCATCTTCTCCGCCTTACATGCCCGATTTTGACTCACCCCAAAGAAAGCACAAGCAAAGTTGATTATGCTACGACGCACCCCCAAGACCTCACTCCAGCAACACGCTAACGAGGTAGAGAAGCTGGTACGTGTTGCGTATGACTACCTCCCTCCCAGATGAGTCGATAGGATGGTACTGGAAACTTTTGCCAGTACCCTAGGCCACGCTTACCTGCAACGGCACTTGCTGGCGGTACAACCCCGTGACCTCGAAGCAGCCATCCGTGCCGGAAATGAGTATCTACAAATAAAAACTGGATTTGAGGAGAAACCTTCCAGAGTGAAGTTGATAGAAGAAGAAGAGGAGGAGGAGTCGCTCCCCCCAAAGGTGGACCCACACTCACCACCCCCCCAAACCAGATCCACCAGGCAGCTACCATACCCGAAGACACTCTCGCCTTGCTGTTAAAGAACATGCAGATGCTTACAGAGGCCGTCAAACTCCAGTCCGAAGAACTGCAGAGACTGCACCAACCACCAACACCCTCCCTTACTGCCACTCCCCCATACCCCCACAGCCCGTCGCCTCCCCTCCAGTGCTGGGGTTGCGGTGCCATTGGCCACCCTCAAAGGAGCTATCCCACTAACCCCTGGCCATCTACCCCGGCTCCCCCAGCCGTCAGTCAAAAAACGGGCGCCGCGCGCAGTAGGGAGACCGGCCCCTAACTGCCCTCGGGCACCCCGGAACTATAGGAAAAGGATAGCAGAGTTGGAACAGTACAACCCTGTAGAACCATTCGTGCCTCCCAGAAGAAAGAGACAACCAGCTACCCAGATGCCAGAGCCCTGGCAGCTAACTACCATCAACAGATACACCCCCTTACAAGAGTTGAAAGACTTCGAGTTTTGCCCAGCTACACTCAACCCCAGCGGTCAGACTTCGCCAGCTTGTCGTCCTATGCCACTGCACACCACATTCTCCCCCCATCCTCGTAGGCAACAAACCGCTGTTCAAGCCAGTCATGGTCACCACACCATGGAAGAAGCTGCGCCCAGCATACCCCGTCGACACCCGACTCTGCCAACAGATACACGGCGATCTCGCCCTCGAGATCGCCGCCCCCCTGCCTCCAGGCCCTCAGCTGTCAAGCCAGCCACCCTCTTATACCCCCCACCAGAACGCCCTTACCAGGCTAGTTATTTTCTCCCAGGACGAATAGAAGGAAAGCCAGCTTCAGTGCT
>OX183131.1:28657834-28704625 GCA_945261195.1 Cryptosula pallasiana | reverse complement strand
CCTTGGGGGTTATGCAATGGGTTACGACGTTGGATGAATTCGCCGAGTTTATATTGTATTTTACTTGAGGGGCATTTGAGTGGCATTTGAATGGCATTTAAGTGGCATTTGAGTTTTGATTATTTTTTTACTTAATTTGAACTCATATGGCAGCTAAGTTTTGAATGTATGGCATTCAAGTTTTTGATAATTTTTTTACATAGTTATATACATAATTCTAACTCATAGGGTATATATGTTGGAAAATTGCCAAATTAGATCTCTAGATGGTTAAAATCTACAGTATTTGGTAATTTTGACTCATATGATATCTTGAGAGAGAGGAGAGAGGGAAAGAGGAGAGAGGAGAAAGGGTAGCATTAGCTCTCTAGATGATTAAAATTTACAGTAAATTTTGTGTAATCCAAAGTACTTTAACTTCATTTATTCACTTGAGACTACATATCATCAGCATTCGAGATCGAGTTTACATATAAGAATAATTGAATTTGTATACATCTAGAGAGGGAGAGAGGAGAGAGGTTAAAGGAGAGAGAGAGAGAAATAGAGAGAAAGAGAGGAGATATCTTGAGAGAAAGGAGAGAGAGGATACCATTAGTCCTCTAGATGATTAAAATTTACAGTAAATTTTGTGTAATGTAAAGTACTTTGACTTCATTTATCTGCTTGAGACCACATATTATCAGCATTCGAGATTGAGTTTACGTATAAAAATAACTGTGTTTGATATATCTAGAGAGAGTGTTTAGAGGAGAGAGAGAGGAGACTTGAGCATAAATATTCCTGGTAAATTATTTATTTACAATATTATTTGTAATTATTAGTGAAAGAAATTATGAAATACTAGCGTGTAATTAAGTAATTCAGTAAGGAAATTGGTTGGAAACGTAGAAATATTATTTAAATACAGCATTGCTTTGCAACAATGATTAATAAAAACAATTATGGATGTTGGTGAGTAATTAAGTAATCTAGTAAGGAAAACTGATTAAAAATCACGGTAATATTTGGTAAAAGATACTTGCAACATGTTTTATCAGCGAAAAAATCAAACAATTTTCAAATGTTTACGAGTAACTAAGTGATTTAGTAGGAAAAACCAACTGAAACACGCAATATCCGTTTTTGAAATATTTACGATAAGCATAATTGGGATATTGCTGTTATCAAAAAAAATCAAGCGAGTATCAAATGTTTACGAGTAACTAAGTGATCAGTTAGCAAAAATCGATCGAGATCACGTGTCATCCGTTACAAAATATTTTACGTCAAGTTAGCAACGAGAAAATCAAATATTTTTTGCAATATCCGTTATAGCGAGTTACGATAATTTTGTACTCACCCTAAAGGTTTTCAGTCCATTTTCGGTTAGATCAAAATTTATGCGAGACGTTTTAGGTATTATTTCAGTCGACGTAATGTTACCAGTTCATTTTCACAAGTTTTAAAAAGTAATTAATTATAATACAACGCAAGTGTCACTTCACTAATAAACTCATTCCAGAAAAGCCGTTAATCATCATCTCTTGCCTAATCCTATATGTTTTGATCTTTTTAATGTTATGTGTTATAAAGCCGCTCGAGAAAAGTCATTAATTTAACCTAAAAAGGAAGAGAACTTGATTGCATTTATCTCTTGTTTTTTATTTTTTTGATTACATATTAGTTAAGACAGCTACAGCCTTCCACAAAAACGGATTTGTGGTGTATCTCTAATTCTAGTTATCTCCGATATCGTCTAAAAACATGAACAAAGCATGACTTTATCCACTTTTTTGTTAGTTAGACTGTTACTTTTCTTAAAATAACTCATTGTTTTTTTGTGTGAAATACAAACAATATATCAACATACATGGTGTATTTTCTATTTTTAGGAAGCTGTTTTGTCTAATAAAACAAGAGTTCTATGTTACATATACATATTTAAATGCTATCAGATAACTTTAAAGTGTTTATTACATTCCTAACTCATACTTGACGTTGTAAACTATAATTTAAGCTCTCACATTTTAATTTACTGTCTGATGATATAAAGACGGAACTACACTACATCATCAATGTTTTGCTGTTGATGTGTCTATATGCGATGAACTGCAATTGAACTAGTTAATCACACATTATATTTTTGCTATAAAAATATGTTTGGAGGAAGCGAGTTGTCATTCAAAATGAAATGTAAGTTTGGTTCTAGCTAGATGTATCTTAAAAGAGTATCAATCTAGGGATTGTAAAATTTGTTTATCCAATGCTTTACATTCAAAGAATTTTAGTTAGGTGGAAAGAAAGTTTACAAGGGTGTATGTATGACTCAAGCTTATTAATCTATCTAATCTCTATCTTCCTATTTTTTAACCAACTTTTTTAATTGACTTCCACTTTTTTAAAAACAATATCAGTTATCATAGTAATGATCAGAAAATCAGTCTACGAATTAGTCTTGATAAATGACTTCAATGTTTTGGTTTTGTATGAAAATCAGTCTACGAATTAATCTTGATAAATGACTTCAATGTTTTGTATATAAGAGAAAGTATTTTTATACTAAGCAGGATCAGTTTTCATTTGCACTAAGTACAATATTTCAAGTATAGTATTAGAACACAAAACTACAAAAAATGGCCAGCAATATCCCTACAAGAAATGAGTAAGTTATATTATACTATCTTTTACAATTTTGTTGCAGTTACATTTATAAACTTATACAAATGTATATATATATATATTACTTGTAGGTCTACAACCTCAGATGATGAGCTAGAGTTGAATATTGATGAAATAGATTTCAGTGCTATGTAAGTATATTATTGAAACTTTATTATTCAACTGTATTATATAGAGTTTTTAAATAATTACAATCTTGATTTATTGTTTTATTAAGTTCTACCGATGATGAAACACTAAGGTGGTTGGAGGAGTGTTTTAAAGATGATGAAGAGAAGACGGAAAAGAGCAAAGCTAGCACGCATATTGCTATGAGTAAGTTTTTCTGTTTTATGAAAAATGTAAATTTGTCTGTAGGTACAATAATAATGACTTTACATTTACTATGTTATTTTTTTGTAGAAAAAACATCTTCACGATTCATAGGAAGTAAACAATGTGTTGGGAAGAACGAAAACTTCCTGTACTATAAACGCAACACATTTGAATGTAAGTATGACGAAAATATTACTTACTACATACTCATTCAATTTATAAAAAATTTTTCGAATTTTTTCAAAAAAACAGCATAACTACATTCGTATTTTCTATTTTAGTTCAAGCAGAGAATCCTCAATTAAGGGAATATAAGGAAGTAAGTCTTCTAGACGGAAATATAAAAGAAGATAGAGAGTGTTTTAAGTGTAAGTGACATGCATTATCTTTATATATATATATATACATATACCATGCTTAAGAAAGTTATCTATATATGATGAGAATTTGTTTATTTTGTTTGTAGATATTGATAACAAAAGCCCTAGGTATTTCCTTTCAATGCTCTCATTGTTATTGATAGCATATGGCACAAAGATGTTGAGTGAAGCACTGAAAGGAAACAAAAACAACGTCTCTTGTATATTTTGTGGTAAGAAGTTTAAATTAGGGGGATTGCATGAGCCTGGCCGAGTTCTTTCAAGACATTTTTGTGCTCACTTGTTTATTTATTATTGTTTATGTGGAAAATCGCATACAACTTTGAGAGATCTTCAGCAACATAGTTGTATTTTAAAAACTAAAATGTTTTTTATTGTTGATATTGCTAGTTACAATAATTTTGTTTTATTTATTAATAGAAAATATTCTGAATTACTTATGGATATTACTTTTCCGAAAAATTTTGGGTTAGTGTATCTCTATCCAATAGAAGGTTATTTTTCTGAAAACATTGTTTTAGATTTTGAATTAGGGAGTAAATCGTTGGCGATAGCTAAAAAACCTGCTGCTGAAGATCGAAAACTATTGATTAAAAACCAGTGTAAAAAAATGAGAGCACTTATATCTTCAGATTCTGATCTTTCAGAAACTGAAGAAAGTAATAATGACTTAATTTCTGTTGCTAGTTCACAGTGCAGTCCAAAAACCAGTGTTTTAGAATCTAATACTATAACAGTTAAACCTCAAACCCAAGTAGATTTAAAAGAAAGCCAAAAGATTGATGATAAGAAAATTGATTTAACTTCACTTAAATTAATTTTGAATATAAAAGATGGACTGAAAAAAAAGGGTTTTAATGATTGTGTTAAATTGAAATTAGCGTCTATTAGACAAAAAATGCAGAAAAACTCAGACTTTTCTCAAGAAGAAGTTCTTGTACTAACTGCACTCTTAGGTGAGTTTTAAAATTTTTATTTCACTATATTTTTTAATATTATCATGGCTCTGGAATAGGTCTTATGCAACTACCCTATTTTATAATTTCTTACCACAAAATATATAGTGAATAGGATGTTTTTTTATAAATACTCTCTATATATATATATTATATATACAGACAATAGTCTGTGTTTTTATGAATACATTTCATGTAAAAAATGTTCTGTCATTAGTTTACCATAGACTTTATGCAACTATCCTATTTTACAATTTCTTACCACAAAATATATAGTTAATAGGATGTTTTTTATAAATACTCTCTATATATATTATATATACAGACAATAGTCTGTGTTTTTATGAATACTTTATTCATATGTATACACTTCATGTAAAATTGTTCTGTCATTAGTTTACCTAATGCATTATTTTTATTTGTTTTGTGGTTGAGAACTCCATACGCTTCATTCTTACTGTATTACTTTGCATAATATTACAAAATAAATATTACATCAACTACCTTCATACTGCATTCAAGTGATGAAACAATAAATTTCACATCTGTATTACTGAATCTATAGCATTGTTATGAAAAAGACTATAATTACTTAATTATTATGTCATATCGTGACAAACTATCAACACCCAATTCACAAAACTGTAAAACCTAAAGTATAATGCTTGTGGTTGTAAAAAGTCTTCTACTGTTTTGGTTTCTCAAACAAATTATAAAACATTTTTCACAATTTTTTGTGTAAAAATCGGAGTTGTCTTACCATTTTGACACAATGTGCCGACAACTTTTATATATTTTTTCAAAAACGAAGTTTAGAAATTATAAATGGGAGTTGTCTTAACATTTTTGAAAAATGAGACGATAACTTGAAATATTTATTTTTGTGTCGGAACATTGAAATTTTGTAACATTTTAGAGTTGTAACCCCGAAAGTTTTACAAATTGGCTAAATTACTAATGTTAAATATGAATAAAATACTTTATTACACTAAATATATACAAATTATTGCACAATACAAATAATATGTAATTTAATGTTCATGAGTTGTTGCTGATAGATTTTGGCGAGTCGACGGTCATTCACTTGTACACGTATTCTATCTAAAAGCATACATAGATGTCGTTATAACAACTACATTATACTATGGTGAAAAATACGGCTATTAGTAGTTACTTATTACTAATGAAGATTAACATACCTTAATTAAATTTCCGATATTGAAATCCTGCTAGCTTCGCTTGAAATGTGATTGTCATCTTCATTGCTTTTCTCACTATCATTGTCGACAACTTCATCTTTTTCCTCAAATTTTTTGTTCTCAGAGTCATCATCCGTCATATTATCATCTTCTTCATCAGTATAAGCATCAATGTTATCATCGTCATCATCATCATCATCATCATCATCATCATCATCATCATCATCATCATCATCATCATCATCATCATCATCATCATCATCAGCAGCATCATCAGCAGCAACATCATCATCATAACTTTTCATCAGCTCAGCATCATCAAATAGAGAAAGTCTGAAAGCTATTCCTTCTTTTTCACTTGAAGTAGATAGAAGCATCAAAGCTTCTTCAACACTCAGAATCGTGAGAATGTGTTTCTTTGTGCCGCTTTCAGTTGTCATCGTACTTTTATAGTGGATCATACCACATTCATGATTTTTGATCTTCAAAACGTTCTCAGGAGGGACAACAATCTTCCCAGTCATCAAAGATCCGTCATTCATCATGTATCTGTAAGTGACAGTGTGAGTGATACGTAAAGGCGATGTATCTTGTTTTCGTTTTCGCTGCTTCGACTTCAAATTTTTCCAAACTGAAAGTCTAGTGAATGTCAGAAGAGTGTTGACAGGAATATTATCGAAAGTGATGATATCAAAGTATGCTTGCAACTGTTTCAATGATTTTTTTCTCAAGATTTTGGCTATAACTCGTTGTTTTAGCCCTTGATGATGATTATCTCCTACAATACGTAGATCGGGTTGATTTTCTTCTAGCTTTCCCATGTACACTAGGATTTGTGAAGAGCCGGGATCAAGTTCCTGTAGCTCCATCGTAAGTTCTTTGTCAATCAGTGACTTGACTCGAATTCGATGATTGTTTTTTAAAACATATTCATAGTCCAATATACCATAATCTTCAACGTAATTAACATCGAAAACCTCCAATATCGTAGGAATTGGTAAATCCAACAAACTCACAAAATTTCCGATTTCCAACATTCCTTTCTGCATAGCTCCTGTCATTATTCCACCCATCTCGAGCAATTCAAACTCTCTAAGTTTGTTTACGGTATTATTCTTGCTGTTGCTGAATAAAAAGGAAATTGAAGCTCGAGATAATGTCACTGTCGGTTTTTTGATATCCTCCGTTCGTTTGACTTCACTGTTCTTATGCAGATATGTGTAGTCCGGTGTGGGACTCAAAGGAGAGTCAGCTGAAACTACATGATGGTTCATTGCTATATCAGCATGAGCATTGGTGTTTGAGTGAGAAGATGTATCATTAAAGGTGTTAGGATTGGATCTTCTATCATCAATGTGAATGCCGTTGGTGGTGGAAATGATGGTTGTAGTGGAAATAGCGTTAGTGTTGTTGGTAGCTGTGGTTGGTTCAATATGGAGCTTAGGAAGTGCTTTGGAGTGTGATGTCATCATACCTGCAAAAAGTAAAAGAACTTAGTTTAATGATGTAAATATACTGAAATTATTGTTTTATTAAAAGATTGTTTTTAAAAACTAAGATTCAAAAACCTAGATGTTTCAATTAATTAAAAACAAATAATTATTTTAGTGCTTCTTACCTTGTTGCTCTCCTAATAGCTGTAGTAGATGTTGCTCCTCTGTTAGTCGCTGTAGAACTGGATGCTTTCTGTGTGAAAACGATGGCTCTTATATAGCTAAAGTTGTACTGATTAAACCCTATGAACACCATCTCGTGTCAATCTCTATGAATCAACATTTGTTCACGCGAAGGAAAGTCAATGCTTTCGCGGGAATAAATGAATTATTTTCACGCGAATACAAACCAATGCTTTCGCGGGAATAAATAAGCTATTTTCACGCGAATGGAAACCGTTGCTTTCGCGGGAATAAATAATTTATTTTCACGCGAATAGAAACCAATGCTTTCGCGGGAATAAATAATTTCTTTTCACGCGAATAGAAACCAATTCTTTCGCGGGAATAAATACTTTATTTTCACACGAATGCAAACTGTTGCCTTCGCGGGAATAAATGATTTAATTTCCCGCGAATGGAAACTGTTGCTTTGGCGGGAATAAATATTTTATTTTCACGCGAATAGAAACCAATGCTTTCGCGGGAATAAATGATTTTATTTCCCGCGGATGAAAGTCAATGTTGTCGCGGGAATAAATACTTTATTTTCACGCGAATACAAACCGTTGCTTTCGCGGGAATAAATAATTTATTTTCACGCGAATAGAAACCAATGCTTTCGCGGGAATAAATATTTTATTTTCACGCGAATAGAAACCAATTACTCCCGCGAAAGCAACGGTTTCCATTCGCGTGAAAATAAAGTATTTATTCCCGCGACAACATTGACTTTCATCCGCGGGAAATAAAATCATTTATTCCCGCGAAAGCATTGGTTTCTATTCGCGTGAAAATAACTTATTTATTCCCGCGAAAGCAACGGTTTGTATTCGCGTGAAAATAAAGTATTTATTCCCGCGACAACATTGACTTTCATCCGCGGGAAATAAAATCATTTATTCCCGCGAAAGCATTGGTTTCTATTCGCGTGAAAATAAATTATTTATTCCCGCGAAAGAATTGGTTTCTATTCGCGTGAAAATAAATTATTTATTCCCGCGAAAGCATTGGTTTCTATTCGCGTGAAAATAAGTTATTTATTCCCGCGAAAGCAACGGTTTCCATTCGCGTGAAAATAGCTTATTTATTCCCGCGAAAGCATTGGTTTCTATTCGCGTGAAAATTATTTATTTATTCCCGCGAAAGCATTGACTTTCCTTCGCGTGAACAAATGTTGATTCATAGAGATTGACACGAGATGGTGTTCATAGGGTTTAATCAGTACAACTTTAGCTATATAAGAGCCATAGTTTTCACACAGAAAGCATCCAGTTCTACAACGGCTATCAGAGAAGCAACATCTACTACAGCTATTAGAAGAGCATCAAGGTAAAAACTTAATAAATTACAGTTTTTACTCATATATTATTTATTATACTAAAACAACTGAACAAAATTAATCATCTGTTTTTTTGTTTTTTTTCAGATTCAATGACAAAAAATGGAAATAGTTAACAACACAGAATCAGAAACTCAGCCTAAATCTTTGACTCAAGAGGACTTGATACTTCTACAAAACATATGCAATAAAAAAATTGAAGAGAGAGTGCGAATTATCTCAAACAATTGTAAATTCATACAGAAAGACTTGATAGAGCAGCTAAATAGTTTTCGAACTGAATCTTTTCTAACATTAAAGCTCTTAGGGAATGATGTTACATCAGACATTCAGAGATTACATTATGTATTACAACAACGACAATATCAACTAGAACAGGTAAACACACCAATTTCTATCGAGTGTGCTCGTAAAGAACTTGCTCTAAAAAGAAGAAACATGCAGCGACAGTCCGCTCAAAGACAAGCTAGAAGGCTAAGGACTCAACAACGTAAGACACGACAAGCTACAAAAACATCCGATTAACAGTCAATTTTTGATGATAAGGTAATAATTAATAAAAAAGTACTATTTAGTAAGAGTTTGTAGTTGTTTTAAATTTCTGTTTAACCATTCTATACTAATACATAACTTTTTATTTTAGTTCATTATGGAATCAAAAGTACATAGAACAGAAGTCTTCCTTCCTAAGTTTGTATTATTTAATATTTACTGACTCTAGCTATATTGTATGAGATTTTCCCTACTTATTACACAATAAATGTATATATTCACATATTGTTTCATTTTTAATCACTGTATTTATTCAATGTAGATATATCTCCTCTCTCCTCTCTCCTCTTTTTATCTCTCCTCTCTCTCAACACACTCTCTCCTCTACCAAATACTCCTCTCTCCTCTCTTGCAGTTATTTCCCAAATACTGTAGATTTTAACCATCTAGAGGTCTAATTTGGTGATTTTCCAACATATTTTATAGCATTTAATATACTTATTATGTAATAAATGCATATTATTCAATGTAAATGTAAATATATCCATAAATATGTACATAATTATCCATATATACATAAATGTATAAAAAACTAAAAAATCTCTCTCCTCTCTCTCCTCTCTCTTCTCTCCTCTCTCATCTCTCCTCTCCCCTCTCTCCAAAGACTATGCATTGATTGTCATTACAAGTTGTAGTGCTCTGTATGACTACATTGTAAAGAAAAATACTATATATTGATTGTCATTACAAGTTGTAGTGCTCTGTACTACTTAGTATTTACTAACTCTAGCTATATTATACAAGAATATTTTCCTACTTATTATGTAATAAATGTATATAATCACATATTGATTCATGATTGTCATTACAAGTTGTAGTGCTCTGTACTACTTAGTATTTACTAACTCTAGCTATATTATACAAGAATATTTTCCTACTTATTATGTAATAAATGTATATAATCATATATTGATTCAATGTAGTTACATCTCCTCATTCTTCTCTCCTCTCTCTCTCAAAATATCATATGAGTTTGAGTTATGTAAAATAATTATCAAAACTTGAATGCCATACATTCAAAATCTAGCTGCCATATGAGTTCAAATTAAGTAAAAAAATAATCAAAACTCAAATGCCACTTAAATGCCATTCAAACGCCACTCAAGTACCCCTCAAGTAAAATACAATATAAACTCGGCGAATTCATCCAACGTCGTAACCCATTGCCTCAACTCCAAGATCTAATCCACAAAAAAACACTTGGTAGGGAGATCTGCTCATATATTACTACTGATGGGGGAGGGGGGAGAGGGAGAAAGGGAGAAAGAGAGAGGGAGAGAGATGGAGAGAGAGAAAATTGGCTTCCACATATAAAAAGTGGCTTAGATGTATAAATGCTTAAACTTTCGACATTTACTCTGCTGATGAAAGTTTACAGTATGAGATAACTAGTTTCAGTAACACTTCAACTATACATGTTTTACGTACCAACAGCCCAAACTAATTTCTAATGTAGGGAATAAAACTTTGAATAAAAAAAACTTTAGATCGGGTGGCTGAAAAATATTTGCTCTCTGAAAGAAAATGAACCCTCGCAATGTATCAATATGATTAAATTAGCTTTTATCATTGTATTGAGTTACCGAGAAGTCACGGAGTAACCAAGTTACCGAGCAGGTCAAGGAGTAACCAAGTTTCCGAGCAGGTCAAGGAGTAACCAGGTTACAAAGCAGGTCAAGGAGTAACCAGGTTTCCAAGCAGTTCAAGGTGTAACCAGGTTACCAAGCAGGTCAGGGAGTAACTAGGTTACCAAACAGGTCATAGAATAACCAGGTTACCAAGCAGGCCAAGGTGTAACCAGGTTACCATGCAGGTCAAGGTGTAACCAGGTTAATCCATGACCTGTTTGGTAACAAGTACTTAAGTCACCAAGCAGATCAAGGAGTATTCAAGTTCCCAAACGTTGAAAAAAAGCTTTGTATTAAGAGTTGAGTAGTTTAATTATTTTGTATCACTTTTCACGAATCTTCATCTTTCAACTGAAATAAAAATAAACTTGCTCTTCCAATCTATTCAATGTTTAGGATTTTAATATTAATCATTGTGGTAATAGAGTGGTTGTTGTTGTGTTTAGGGAAATACTTTGACATTAAAAAATCAAAATTTTCATGAACTAATTCAATTTTAAATTTTCAAGTTGCTTCATTTCAACATTAAGACTAGTATACTACATGTACATGTATGGGTTAAAAGAAAGATTGTTATTGTTGTCACACTGCGATGATCTGATAATTGCAGTGTGACAACACTGCGTGAAACTTGTAGTAATAAAATCTTTTAACAATCTTTCTTTTAACCCATGCATTTTGTATATATCAACAGCTCTGGTGCAACCATCGAGCACTCTTGGCAACAGCTGTATCCTCTGCCTATTATACATATATATTGTTTATGTTGTAATTATTGTATATATGTACTTATCACATCTTTAGCGTTTATTATATTACCATGTTTGTTGTGTGTTATCCTATTGCTGCCTTTTTATCATAATACAATGCTCATATCCGCAAGTTCCATTCTAGTATTTTCTAGTCTATGTGAACACGTATATAGTTTTTAATATTCTTCTCGTGTACAAGCATACATACCTGTCTGCTTGGTAGCATTTATTTTATCATCATGGCTCTTGTGTGCAATACATAGTACAATATTCACTGGTGAAGGAGGTACAGGGGATACAAAGTAGATGTGCAGTTTATCATAGATTAAAAACGAAAGCTAACATTACTGACTTTACAAACAAACTTGAGAGGTAAGTTTAATGGTCGTTTGTTAGCCCCATTGATAAGGCAACCACTTGTTTGGGAGTTTTCCTCTCTCGGTAAAATCGGTATGTCAGTGGTTTTTCTGAGTTGTTTTCCCTCGGCATATTGCATAAGCTATTGAATAAACCAGTGCTATAATGTTGGTTAGAGCTGGTCGGTAAATTTGGTGAGTGACATTTGATTATACAATATACCAAACAGCAGTGCTTTAGTCAATAACTAGCCCTGACTTACAGTTAATACTTTGATGTTCTTTGTCACACAACATAGTTAGAAGATATGTTATGTGAGATTTAAGTTTGGTAATTTGAGGTGTTGATACCTTTAGTTGATTTAAACTTGAAGTCAATCAACAAACTCAGTTGGTTGATAGATAATGTAGTTTATATCAGTTATCACTTAATAAAACTGTACAATACATGATAAGAAGATAACGTATGATGTCATCATTGCAACGTCACATCTAACCAATATATAAATGAAATCAAAATTCTATTTGTATGATTATTTAGTTTAAATATTGTAGAACACAAAACAAACATTTCAATCACACAAAGTCACTCTATCCAGCTTGTAATGCCTTTCTGCGTGACACTGCTAGTCCATTATGTATGTTTGTACTTGATAGGTATCTATCTCTCTCATACATGGTACTGCTAGTCCATTATGTATGTTTGTACTTGATAGGTATCTATCTCTCTCATACATGACACTGCTAGTCCATTATGTATGTTTGTACTTGATAGGTATCTATCTCTCTCATACATGGTACTGCTAGTCCATTATGTATGTTTGTACTTGATAGGTATCTGTCTCTCTCATACATGACGCTGCTATTCCATTATGTATGTTTGTACTTGATAGGCATCTGTCTCTCTCATACATGACACTGCTAGTCCATTATGTATGTTTGTACTTGATAGGTATCTATCTCTCTCATACATGGCACTGCTAGTCCAATATGTATGTTTGTACTTGATAGGCATCTATCTCTCTCATACATGGTACTGCTAGTCCATTATGTATGTTTGTACTTGATAGGTATCTGTCTCTCTCATACATGGTACTGCTAGTCCATTATGTATGTTTGTACTTGATAGGTATCTATCTCTCTCATACATGGTACTGCTAGTCCATTATGTATGTTTGTACTTGATAGGTATCTGTCTCTCTCATACATGGTACTGCTAGTCCATTATGTATGTTTGTACTTGATAGGTATCTGTCTCTCTCATACATGACACTGTGTGTATAATCTACCTATAAAACACAGAATTATAACATGGTCATTGAAGTTATGTGACAAATTGAATGAAATATAAACCAGGGAGACACATGCTTGCAGGTGCTGGCAGTGTGCATACTGTCAAGTAAATGAAACGGTTTATATAGTCTGAGATCATGTACAAATCATAGTAGCATGGTAAATGGGTGATCTGGACCAGTTTTTTCGCCCTTGGATATTTGATCATAAAAAGTCCTAATTTTGATGGAAATATGTAAATTTCTAAAGCTGCATATTTTTCCAAAGCGAAACTGTGGAAAAAAATGGATAGAATTAGTGGCAGAACGCTTTGGGGTTTGATGTTTACGGCTGTCATATGACACGCGACTACAGGACAATTAAGTGCTGGTCACGCTTGCTTGTTGTAAAACACCGCTCCTTTACTATATACAACAAATTCTTTAAGTATCAATCGGGGTCAAAAAGTAGGACATTGAGATTGACAGATAGTTAAAGGTTTGTAGTATAGTAAAGATGGATAGAATTAATGAGAAGACACTGGAAAGTGTCGGAGGTCTCTTTCGAGAGCCAAAACATACCGAGACGGATCCGTCTCGGGTAAGAAATTTATTTGGGGAAGGGAACACGAGTTGGCTACGACAAGATGCCAAGCGAAAGGGAATACGTGGGTACAGCAAGATGAGTAGAGACGAACTCCAACATCGTATGACTGGTGACCAATCAAATATCATTGGTCACACCACCACTGGTAGACCTGTAATGGTAGCAGGGGGATTTAACCCCAAGCCATCTGACCCCGTGGACAGCGTGAGAAACCTATACGAACCATCAACAGCTTGGATGCGTCAAGACGCTAAGCGACGAAGGTTTGCAAATTATGCGAAACTCACTAAATCCGAGCTTCAAGATATAACTCGAGGAAACCGGCGTCTTACGCTATCGGATATGAGTATGAAAGAATTAAAATCATTGGCTAGAAGTAGAGGTGTGCCATTTAGATATAACACGAGAAAATCTGACTTGGTAGACCGACTACGTGGTGATGCAGACAATACACCGCGTGTAGAGATAATACCCACTTTTACTAATAATTTGGTTGACAAATCTACTGTGGAGGTTTCCAGTTATCGGTCTGCGGACATTGAATTTTTGTGGAATCAAGCCACAACCGATATGATTAGTAGAATGAATTCAAAACACATTTGGTGGTACTAAAAAGATATGTGTGAGTGCCGAGTGTGTATTTGCTCATAAAGAGCGCAAGGATTGGACAACTAGATTTTGGGGTAATCCAAGAGGTGGTCCGGTAGAAATTATGCCATCCACTGATTTAGATAAAGTGTTTGAAAGACAGTTATCGCATATAATAGTCAAGATTGATGAGGTTACTCAAAATGGATCTTCATGGAATTTGATGCTTGTGCCAAGGTTTTATCTGGAGATATACTGATGGGAGCCATTAAGAGGTGGTACCTATGTGCCAACACCCAAAGCCCTAGCTAGTAAAAAAGCTGTCATCAATGTCGACAACAGCGGCGCTAAGACCATGACTGAAATGAAAGAGATTGCCAAGTCGTTGGAGATAACATTTACCAGCAAGGCGAAAAAATCTGAGCTAGCGGAGGAAATACAAAAGGTGGATCCTGATGTGTTGGAAGACAACAAATGCTTTTTGTGGTCTGTACTGTCATGTCTATTTTCAGCATCGGACCATGTAGATCGACTAGCCAACTACAAAAAATTTGAAAACAAGCTGCACACTAAGATGCTAAAGTACCCAGCAAAAATAAATCAGATCCAAAGGTTTGCTGACAAGAATAACCTGTTGGTAAATGTATTTGAATGGTGTGAAACGGGAGAAAAAAGTCGACTAGAGATTATTCACACGGACAATCGATTGTACAAGGAAGATCTACCGGAAGTGAACCTGCTTTTATACAAAAACCACTACATGTGGATAAAGAGCATGTCGGCCCTGATGTATACTCAGACTGATCACAATACTGGTGGTAAGTTTACGTGTCTCCGATGCCTTCACCACGCTACATGCGTTCGAACTTTTCGAGATCACATTGAAAAGTGTTTGACGGTCCATGATGGTACATGCGTACCGAAGATGCCAGAGCCGGGAAGTGTGATGGAATTCAAGAATATCAAAAATATGGAAAAAGCGCCATACACGGTCTATGCCGACTTTGAATCAATCGTAGACAAAGAGACCAAGGTACACATAGCGTGTGGGTACGGTGTACACCTTGTAAATGGCTTGGGTGAGTCACTACATTTTGAGACTTATAGAGGTGAAGATTGCATGGAGCGCTTTTTTGAGGAACTAGATGAGGTAGAAGAGTTGGTCGACAGCATCCCAATAGCCAAAATGATCATCACTGTGGAGCAAGAGCGAGAGTTTAAAGCTGCTACTAAGTGTTACATGTGTGGTCGTGAGCCTACATCCAAAGACTGGTTAGTAAAAGACCACGACCATTTGTCAGGATATTATAGAGGACCAGCGCATAACATTTGCAACTTCAAGCATAGGCAGACAAAAAATATCAAGGTGATTTTTCACAACCTCCGAGATTATGATTCTCACCTCATTGTGAAAGCCTATGAAGGATTTGTAGATGAGAAAACTGGTCAGTATAAAGGGGGAATAGATGTTATTGCCAACACGGAGGAAAAGTATATGTCTATGCAGATGGGTCGCTTTGAGTTTATGGACAGCATGCAGCATCTCAACAGCTCTCTAGCCAAGTTAGTGGAGGGTCTGGATGGTTATCCTCACTTGAAACGTGAATTTCCCAAATACGCCAACCTACTAGCTCGAAAAGGAGTGTATCCGTACGAACACATGGACTCTCATGATAAATTCCAGGAAACCAGGCTACCGAAGCAAAAAGACTTTGCTTCATCGCTCGACAATTATGAGGGTATAAACGATGTTTACTACAAACACGCTCAAAACGTGTGGAAAAGAATGGGTTGTGAGACTTTGGGAGACTACCACGACCTATACCTCAAGACGGATGTATTGCTTTTGACCGATGTTTTTGAGAGGTACAGAACAACAGCAATGAATGAGTATGGCCTCGATCCGTGTCACTACATCTCAGCACCATCACTATCTTGGGACGCATTGCTCAAGATGACGGGACAATCATTGGAGCTCATATCCGATTTGGATATGTATAATTTTGTAGAGAGTGGCATCAGAGGTGGTGTGTCTACCTGCGGGGGTCTGCAATATGCCAAAGCCAACAATCCATACATCAAGGGATATGATCCAAAAAAGAAGACCACCTATATCATGTGCTTGGACATGAATAACCTGTACGGATGGGCAATGTCACAAAAATTGCCGACCGGTGGGTTTAAATGGGTAGAACGCAAAGAAGATATGGCATTGGATGACATTAACCTCGATGAGGATGAGGGATACATTGCGGAAGTAGACTCGGAGTATACGGAAGAGCTGCACGATGAACACAATGATTACCCACTAGCACCCGAATCCATCAAGCCTGATCATTGGTCAGAGTACATGCATTCTGTGGGAGAACTAAACAAGGCTGGAGAACCATGTTATGCCAAAGTTCCCAAGTTGGTGCCAAACCTAAGAAACAAGCAAAAGTACATAGTTCACCACCAGATCTTAAAGTATTACCTAAATAAGGGACTGCGTCTGACCAAAGTACATCGAGTCCTAAAGTTTAAGGAGAAAGCCTGGATGGAACCGTATATTCGACTGAACACCGAGCTGAGGAAATTGCATGCATTCTGTGGGAGAACTAAACAAGGCTGGAGAACCATGTTATGCCAAAGTTCCCAAGTTGGTGCCAAACCTAAGAAACAAGCAAAAGTACATAGTTCACCACCAGATCTTAAAGTATTACCTAAATAAGGGACTGCGTCTGACCAAAGTACATCGAGTCCTAAAGTTTAAGGAGAAAGCCTGGATGGAACCGTATATTCGACTGAACACCGAGCTGAGGAAATTGGCCAAGACAGACTTTGGAAAAGACTTTTTCAAGCTACTGAACAATTCGGTGTTTGGTAAATCGATGGAAAACGTTCGCAACCGGATCGATGTAGAACTAACTGTAGACGAGAGTCAAAAGCAGAAGCTTCAAAACCGGTATCGATTTGAATCTACCAAAGAGTTTAATGAGCATCTGACGGCAGTACTCATGAATAAGGTTACAGTGCAACTGAACAAGCCCATATACGTTGGCCAGGCCATTTTGGATCTCTCCAAGAAGCTCATGTACGAGTATTTTTATGATGACATCCGAAAACGGTATCCCGGGGCCCGGTTGATGTACACGGACACAAAGAGTTTTGTTCTGCTCATCGAGACGGAAGATTTTTACAAGGAGATGCCATTAGACAAGTATGACACCAGTAATTACCCCAAGGACCACCCGTGCTACAGCGATAAGAATAAAAAGGTGATTGGTTTGCCCAAGGACGAAGGTGGTGGTCAGCCGATCTCAGAATTTGTAGCTCTGCGAGCCAAATCATACTGTGTAGAAGGTGTGGGGTTTGGGATGAAAAAGTGCAAGGGAGTTAAAAAGTGTGTTACCAAAAAATTAACTTTTGAAACGTACAAGTAATGTCTGGATACAGGAAATCAAGCTCCAAAGGCGTGGATGACAACGCTCCAATCGAGAAAACACTTGATTCAGACTAACACTTTTAGCAAGAAGACCCTATCAGCCTTTGATGACAAAAGGTATTACCTAAACTCTATAGACAGTCTGGCACACGGACATTATAAAATCAAAGAGTGTAAGTAAATGGCTAAAGAAATACCCGAGCATATATTAGAATTGTTTGATCGTGTAAGCCCTCCAGTCTACGATGAATGTATAGAATCCAATACAGAATATATTAACTACGGTAAATACTACAATGGACCAACTCGCAAAATTTGCAAATCTGAGCAACTGTGGATGAATGCGCCAGCTGATCAAAAGTGGTTGTATGAAATGAGTCTCAAAGATTTGAGGGTCTGTGCTAAAAAACGTGGTATCAAGGGATGTAGTAGTAAGAGAAAAGCCGAATTGCGCGACGTATTTGCCAAAAAAGAATGAGGCATTTTATAGTCCAAAGGCTATAAAATATCTTAAGACATCAAAATGTATGCAACACCAGCGGCTACGATACTTACATCGATCAACGTATTGGTAGCCCCATGATCATCACGCTCCGACCTATCCAATAGCACAGGAGTTTTAGGTGCTGCCTGTATAACTGGCTTTGGTACCGGTGCTGGGTGTACAACTGGCTTTGGAGCAGGAGAAGGTGCCGGTGCTGCCCGTACAACTAGCTTTGGTGTCAGTGCTGTCTGTACAACTAGCTTTGGAGCAGGCGCTGCCACAGTTACCACAGGAGAAGGTGTCGGTGCTGGGTGTACAACTGGCTTTGGAGGAGGAGGTTTAGGTGATGGTTTAATGCCTATTGTATCAAAACTCTTGGCTACCCTGATCTCATCGTTGAAACCTTTTACGCTTTTTCCTAGCTTGTTTAGATTCATGTCAGAGGGAATCATGTACAATCCTTTGGCAATGTTATAATCAATGATGCCCTGAGTCTTACTTAGAACATCTTCAAAGTTTTTGATAGACTCTTCTAAAGACTGTTTTTTGGCAATCAGATCGTTGACCAAGGCTAAAAACTGCTGTTGACTTTCTAGAGAAGAGCCCGCCTGTCTGGCTTGTACCTGAGCACCGAGTAGACAGTATACGCATCCCCTGATAGATTCATTTAGTCGTACTATGCCGGGGTTTGTAAAGCTTTTAGAGTGATCAATAACGAGTCGATTAAAGTCAAAAGGTTCTTGGTTTACGGCGATCATCTTTACGCTGACATTTTTGTTCCAAGGTTTAAACTGGTAGTAAGTACCCCAATCACCGCCCTTGGGTTTAATGTCCATGTAGGCATTTGGTTTTCCGGTGGCGGGGAAGGTCGGTAGTTTCCTACCAAGATCTTTGGCTATCGAAGTCATTTTCAAAATTCCAATAGACCTCTGTATGTAACCCAATCCGCCTGCCGGTTGATCTATGATGGGTATACCCATCGGAACAACGCCAAATTCATTTAAGAGTTTTTGATATTCAGTCTTGTTGTAAGGATTGTTGTGCAGATTAAAATCTTGATCGTTAGGATTTCTAACCTCCACCTGAGCCAAAATCTTCTTAGCCTGGAATAGCACGTGAAAATTCATTATGGATCTCGTAAGTGGTAGACCTCTGGTGAGATGGTCTTTACTCACTCCACAAAGCGTTGACGCGCAGTACAGGGCAAACTTGTGCTGTTCGGTGTAATAACTGATTCTCTCGCTATACCACCTATCTACATCTTCAAAGTTATCGACGGACAATGGTTTCGGTGTAATGTCTACAAACGTTTTACTAAATCCGTATTTGGTTTTGTTTTCTCGACCAACGGAAACTACAATGTCTAGTCCGTAAAAGTCTATAGGATAAGCGCTATATAACTTTGCCATTTATTAATAAATGACAACACATACTATAACAAAAACTGGAAGGATTGAGCTCGATGCTCCGGTATACGCAACCGCTATCAGCCTACAGTCTATGTCATTGTACATGAATATGTATAATTTGACAGAGAGAACCATCTACCAAGAACGTGGCCACACACCCGTTGAACTCCCTCCGGGGTATTATACGTATGACGATATCACCCGAAAACTACCAAGGGCAATAACAGTCGAGCCAAATACATTGAAAGTGGAATTGGGGAAAGGAACCATTCATGGCGGGTTGAGTAAGCTGATCAAAAACGGATATCTGTACCTGACCCCACTGTGTCTGTACATGCACGTCCATGGTATTGACACATCAAAAAACTTTTTGAATGGAAAACGCAGCGACTTGTTGGCAGCGATTCAGACAATACGGATGTTGGCGATGTAGTACATTACCAGCCGATAAACAATTGCAAGCGCATGCATATCGGCGAGATTAACGAGTTGCTAGTAACGATACAAGATGATAGGGGTAATGATTACCCAGGGGAATTTGTGGCTGAATTGTCGATGCAATAAATGTTTGGAGTAAAATCATATCATCGTCGACGAAGGATACACAATGTAAAAGCGAGTGTGTCTAGCAAGCCTTCGCCGACAGAGTTAATGTTTACGTTTTCATTGCCCAGCAACTCTGTGATCCAAGAAATCATATGCTACTCACATGATAATGTGGATAACGGACGAATCGAGTTTACTATCGATGGAGTTGTATTTTCATACGGAAATGTGTCGTCGCACCAAGCCAATTCTATAGATTTAGTTATAGACCGAGGAGGGGTAATCTTATGCAAAGTGTCTGGTATTGCGAGCCGTCAGATTTTAGTGTATTACGAATCATAGAATAAATGTTTGGTAGAAAAAGTTTTCGGAGAACAGTGCACACGATCAAAGTAGAACGACTACCCGCAGACTTACCAACGGATAACTGCGTGTTTGCCCCAGTATTTCCCACCAACTCGCGTATAAGGGACATCATGATTTACAAACCGTACATACCGGACAAAGACAATTAAACTCAAGCGGACGATAGCATTTATAACAACAGCTTGGTCAAGTCGACTATCGGTGCGGGCAACCACTAGTAGAAAGTGAACAGTTGAGATCGACCTTTACTGCATACGACCTATTGACGTATGATACTGAAACGTTGCTCCCTCTGATATTCCGACGCTTTACAGTTGTTCCTTTCGACCGGAAAATCAGGGGAAAGTGTGACAGTCAATTCGACCCCTCCCTGTGTATATCTTATGAGCGTACAATGCTGCAAATTTCGATCGTCTGGAATAATCTGCCGACCCTGCTGCCTACAGAATAACACAAAAAGATACCAACTAAACTGAACCATATATTCACTGAGTTGTGGGAAACTGTACAGGTGGCAAGCTACCACAGTTCCACCCTAAATTCCTGTACAATAACCTAGTGGATGGACCCAGGTGACAAGTGGTCTTCTATGTTCCAACATGAGTGGTGATTAGACAACTCCTAAACTACATACACAATACACACACATTTTGAGTAGCTGTACCCCTACAGCTACTCAAAATATGTGTGTATTGATTGTTGACTAGTTCAAGTTACCAACTGTGGGAACAAATCGTTTTTATAATATGTCATCAAATGTGATATGTATTAACGGAAGTTCCAAAGAAACAATTTAATGTGTTTTTTAGGTGTTAAATGTGTTACTGACATATGTACACAAAACTTTGTGTTTGCCATGAACTACCCAGTTTTTGTTTCTGTTCACATCAGAGAGCCTCAAGATTTTTTATCAACTGTACTGATGAGCTAAACCAGGCTACATGTCAAATTGTACTTCTCAGGACAAAAACGGTTACCAGGTTTAAAAAAGTGGCTCAGATGTATAAATACTTTTAAAGTACCAACTTTTGATGAAAGAATACAGTATAATGTAACTAGGTCAAGTAACGCTTCAACCTTACATGCATTAAGTATCAGTAGACCCAACCCGTTTCTAGTGTAGGAAAACTGAAGTTCAAGTAAGAACACTCTAAATTGGGTTGCTGGGGAAAAAACGGCTTTGTAAAAAACCTGAACCCTCGCAATGTATCAATACGATTAAATCAGCTTTGTTCATTGTATTGAGTTACCAAGCAGGTCAAAAAGTAACCAAGCTACCGAGCAAGTCAATAAGTAACCAGGCTACCAAGCAGGTCAGGGGGTAATGAAGTTCCCAGGCGGGTCAGGGAGTAATCAAGTTCCAAAGCGTTAAAAAAAACTTTGTATTACGAATTTAGCAGTTTCTTTATTTTGTATCACTTTTTATGAACCTCTATTTTTACAATGAAATAAAAATAAACTTGCTCTTCTAATCTATTCAACATTCAGCGTTTTAATATTAATCATTGTGATGATCTCTTTAATTTTTGGCCGCTCTATGCCTGAGCGCATCCCATAGTCTCAGGCGCCTTTGATAAAAAACCATAACTTTTGATAATTTTTTAAATTTAACTGTTAGGGTTACAGAGTTAAAAAAAAACACCTATTCTATTGGTGGATTTTTAAACAAAATTACCTTTGTGATGGTGAAGAGATGAAAATATTTTTTAATTGATACGCCTTTTTACACTTTTCAAAAATTGACCTTTATGTTTTAAAAAGACTAACTAAAAGTAAAGCTCAAAACAAAAACTGATGTTACAGATGGAAGGAGAACTAAACTTTGAATTATGTACATATTTTTTAAGAAGAATGGGTATCTAAATTAGCCAGAGCACGACAATGAAAATTGGCTCGTGTATTGAGAAAATTCTAAAAGATTTTGCAATGAAAAGTATTATTTATTTTTTTAATAATAAAGGTACAGCCATAAACTTTGAACAACTGAATAGAGAGTTTTAAGTGCTATATTCTGATATAAGGAACTATGATGATAAACATTTTGGGAAAAAGAAACTGAAAATAGTTAAAAATTACTAGTTAACATTATCGTCGTCATCCAAATGATTGATTTATAGTTTACTTACTCTCATTTTCACCTCTAAACAATTCCGGCATACTTAAATAAATATATTCTTTTCCTTTATCAGAACAAATCTCATTCATGGAAGTCCCTTGCCAAAAAATTATTTCAACATAGCTCAGCAAGAAAAAATTATTGCTCCCCGAAAAGGAACATGGCACGGTTGACATGAAGCTGTTTCTGTTTTGACTGACAGAACCTTTTCAATTAAAAACCAGAAAATAGAGGAGAGTCTGCTCTACATGACAATGTAAAAATCGTAGATTTAACAGAAACGTTAGGAAATTTTCCAGAAAATCGTCGCAAGACTTGTCTCCAACAGAAATTAAAGAAGTCACAACTCCTGCTAGATCTGTCACCAACGAAAACTGTTGCTGTATTTAGGAATAAATTTTGATATTTAAAACTTAAAATTTTCACGAATTATTTCAATTTTCAATGATTTTTCAATTATTCGTAATTTTCCTTCAAGTAGCGATTTTTAAGTCGCTTCATTTCAAGGCTAATACTAGTATACTACACGTATAGAAGATTTTTTTAATTTTTACGCAAATGACGTTGTTGAAGAAAATATTTTAGTTTGTAGCTTATGTTGTTCTCTTGCATCCACTCCTTGAGCTCTCCACTCACCTCCAGACACTCCTCCTCAACCTCACTCACAAACTACGTTCTACTACGGACTCTTCCCTACCCCCTGTAGTAGATAGACTCTCTGATACCAAGTAGTTGCTACACAAAGTTGTACACTTTGGCAGCCATACCACTTCACACTCCAACTCCACCCACTCTTCACTTCCCCCCCCCCCAACAGTTTCTCAAGATACTCTTTCCCCTTCTGCAAGTGGGTAATTCCTCTATTAGATGAGACAGGCTCCAGTTCTCTGTAAATCTAATGGACAATCATTTAAACCTTGAAGATGAGAGTTTTGTTTTCATCTGACTGCAAAAATGGACAAATCGCAAAAAAAAATGGAGATATTAAGAAGGATTCTAGAAAGTAATGAGAAACTTGTTGTTTGGATGGGGTTGGATCAACCACCAGGATATTAATTCATGATTAGCTTATTTCAACAGTTTTTCCTTTAACATATGCAGTACAGTAGTAGTTTTACGTCCTCTACTACTGACACAACGGCATCCACTCTCCAACTTCTCCAACGATTCGGTGTCTACTCCAAATAGACGCTGCCAACTCGACGGGGTCCTCAACCCAGACTCACTACACCAGAGTCCACCAGAGTTAACAAAACTTTATCATAAAATTCTGTTTAGCTATACAATATAAGATGTTGGTACAAGATCCATAAAACTTCTGAATCTAATGCACCACAAAAGCTCCTCCTATAGGAGAACAGGAGGAAAATTCACCCTCTTAGTAAGGTGAACCAATCACATAATATAATAGAAACAATTCATCAATCAGAGTATGCAATACAAGTTAGTAAATAAGATAATCCAATAACATAAGCGAACACATGGCAAATCAGCCCTGGGTTGTTTACCCGCCCCTTCTAGAGTCCTGAAAACTTTCAATTCCTTATAAGGGCCTTCACTTCCTTGATCTCTGTTCCTACGCTCTCCAGCTTCAATCTGCAACTTCTAATGGTGGGCAACCAGTCCTCCAGACCCTAGGCTATCTAAATCAGCAATATTTCTTGGTTGGCCTGGGATAGCTGACCTGGGGTAACCCGGGTAAGTTACATATGTTCATATACATGAATACAGGATTTATACAAGGTAGAGGTTGCCAGTATCCAATTTTCGGGGAAATTTGGGTAGATACAAGGGAGGAAAGCTTCAGGGGTTACTTTATATCTTTGTTACTGACAGGGCAAGGGGTGTAGGGAGTCTAAGGGTGGAAGGAGGTGGAGAGGGGCTTGACTGGACTATCTATCATGTAAATCTCCCACAATAAAAAGTTTCCCAACATTGTACATACGCAGAAAAAAATCTAGTCACGAACTTTTTAGTTAGAAGTTACTTTCTCATGAACTTGATTCACTCCACACTCCATTCACTGTTTTTCATCATAAAATAGATTTGTGTAGTTTGTGTCCCTGATTTCTTCTCTCCGTTATCTCTGCTCCGGTGCCTCTTCCAGTTCTTTCTCGTCACGTTCTTATACCTACAATAACGCTGCATCTACTGACTTCTAAGTGGACCCACTCTGCATACTGCATTTTCTTGGTGCCTATACAACAGGGGATGCACTTATCCTGGACTTGTCTGCCCTGACCTATACATCTTTCACCTGTCATCCCTTTCATTGTCAGTTTTGAATAACCAAAAAATACAGTCCTCTTTCCTAACCTCTACATGAAACCTCCACCCCATAACAACTGCTAGCATGTAAGTAAAAATTGTTTTCACCAAAAATTTGGACTTTTCTCTGTCTTTTTATTGCTTCAAAGAACATCAGCATTGCACATCTCCAAAAACTCATGCAATGAATTCGGAGGCTTTAATTTTTTGGTCCATTAGAGGGAGCAAAGTTATTACTGGTGAGCTGGCAAGTACAGCCTAGTGCAGTCTGTTAGAGGGAGCAGAGCTATAGCTGGTGAGCTAGCAAGCATAGCCTAATGCAGTCTGTTAGAGGGAGCAGAGCTATAGCTGGTGAGCTAGCAAGCACAGCCTAGTGCAGTCTTTTAGAGGGAGCAGAGCTATAGCTGGTGAGCTAGCAAGCATAGCCTAGTGCAGTCTGTTAGAGAGAACAGAGCTATAGCTGGTGAACTGGCAATCACATCATAGTGCAGTCTGTTAGAGGGAGCAGAGCTATAGCTGGTGAACTAGCAAGCACAGCATAGCGCAGTCTGTCAGAGGGAGCAGAGCTATAGCTGGTGAACTGGCAATCACAGCCTAGTGCAGCATGTTAGAGGGAGCAGAGCTATAGCTGGTGAACTAGCAAGCATAGCCTAGTGCAGTCTGTCAGAGGAAGCAGAGCTATAGCTGGTGAACTAGCAAGCACAGCATAGTGAAGTCTGTCAGAGGGAGCAGAGCTTAGCTGGTGAACTGGCAATCACAGCCTAGTGCAGTATGTTAGAGGGGGCAGAGCTATTGCTGGTGAACTAGCAATCACAGCCTAATGCAGCCTGTTAAAGGGAGCAGAGCTATAGCTGGTGAGCTAGCAAGCATAGCCTAATGCAGTCTGTTAGAGGGAGCAGAGCTATAGCTGGTGAGCTAGCAAGCATAGCCTAATGCAGTCTGTTAGAGGGAGCAGAGCTATAGCTGGTGAGCTAGCAAGTATAGCCTAATGCAGTATGTTAGGGGGAGCAGAGCTATAGCTGGTGAGCTAGCAAGCATAGTCTAATGCAGTCTGTTAGAGGGAGCAGAGCTATATCTGGTGAGCTAGCAAGCATAGCCTAGTGCAGTCTGTTAGAGGGAGCAGAGCTATAGCTGGTGAGCTAGCAAACCCCCTAATGCAGTCTGTTAGAGGGAGCAGAGCTATTGCTGGTGAACTAGCAAGCACAGCCTAATGCAGCAATAAGTAACTTGTTTTAACTCCAATGAATTGTGTCTCAAGTGAATGCTTGCCACTCTCTCTTCAGTAATATACAATTTGGTTTTACTTTTAGTTTTCTATACTTAGATTATTGCGTAGCCAGTGTTTTTGGTTTTATTGGAATAGAATTGCACAGAGCAGCCATGCGATGGGATAGTGTGCTACTAGCATAGTAGTTACACCTGAGCAAGCAGTGGTTTGCAAGCGATGGACAGATAAGATCAAGCTTGTTCTAGTGAGATAGTACAGTACCTTGCCAGGCGGAGAAGACAATCAAGAGACCCTCAGATGAGTCAAGATCAGGCACTAAGGATTGCCAGCTATGCACTGAGGGTGACATCATATGATTACTCTAATAAATTAACATTTGAATATTTGGCGCCAACCAGTTCAATGCGCCAGCTTTCTATGTGCTTTTTATATTTAACATATCGCCTTATGAATCATATATGTATTGTGCAAGCTGTTTGTCTAGCCAATCATATTTAATTATTTTCAACTGTTATCTTTCCCTATAAATGGCGAGACAAATTTCCCTATGCTCAGAGTTGATTTAGATATACTACGAGTTAGTTAGAACTTGTTTTAGCTACTGCTGAAAGATTGTCTAGTTATAAGTATCAGCCATTGCTTGTACTGTCTTAGTGTGTAATCTAAGGGGCGTCAAGTTACTGTACGCTTGTAATGACTGTTTTATCCAGCAAGGTTTTGTGTTCTACTAATAAATTATTATTAATCTGAAACATGTGTACTTAGTGAGGCCGGTTGCCGGTACCACTAAGTTCGCATACCTTACTAACCAGATCTGTCTGCTATACAGATCTCCTGCAACAAAAAGCCTATACTACCATCCAGTAATGCCTGTTGTTCGTATCTACCACCTTCTACAATAAAGAGCCGTTACTACCATACCGGTAGTGTTTTATAACTATATTAATTGCTTTTTAAAGAAAGCAGATGCTACCAGTCTACTTGCACTATGCATTACCGTATTGTTATTACACACAATACAGGCAACTCCTAACAGTGTCAGTGAAGCGTTATTTGAGACCCCAACGAAAACCTTTACGTTATGTTATTCTTGACTACGTACATTCCTGAATCAATGCAAGTACTTTCCATTACAAGGGATGGCACAGCAAGTTACCTGTCTGCACTTACACATTTCAAGATGCCTTATGGACATCGGTCATCTAATTACTTCATGAAATGTGGATGTTTTCAAGTTATTATTTTTTAAAGTGGTTTGATTTGCAAAACATTTTGTGTACTACTGCTCTACACAATATTTGCGTATCATTGATTGCATGGACGGACATCTAAACATTGCTGTAAGTAAAGTAGAAGTTATTGCTTGAGATTGAGAGACATTCAATAAACTATTGGCTTAGCAGTTTAAAGTTAAAACTTTTATGTTCTTTGTTACACAACATTGTTAGAAGATATGTTATGCGCCATTTAAGTTTTGTTACTTGAGCTGGGGATACCTTTGTTTATTCAAACACGAAATCAATCAACAAACTCAGTTGGTTGATAGCTAATTTAGTTTATATCAGTTATCACTGAACAAAAACTGTACGATAAGTGATAAGAAGATAACATATGACTCCATCATTGCCATGTCACATTTAGGTAATATATAAAGTAAATCAACATCTATTTGTATGGTTAGTTAGTTTAAATATTGTAGAACACAAAACAAAGGAACTCTATCCAGCTTGTAATGTCCTTCTGCATGACTGCTAGTCCACTACGTATGCTTGTACTTGATAGGCATATTTCTCCCTCATACATGGCACTGAGTGTATAATCTACCTATAAATCACAGAGTTATAACACGGTCATTAACTATATGTGACAAACTGAATGAAATATAAACCAGATTGACACATGTTTGCAGGTAATGCACTGGCTATGTATATGCCGTTTAAGTAATTGAAACAGTTTATATACACTGGCTTTCCATGAGGCGCATGATGCGCATTATATGATGCATGCGCATTATGGAAAAAGGTCCCTGCGCATTGATATCAATGCGAAGTTTGGCATCGCATTCACCCTACATTCGCAGCATAGAAAAGGTTAATGCGCATGATGCGCATGCTCAATCTTTATATTAGGAGGGAATAAAGTTGAGGACTACTTTCTTCATTCATTTACGCTTGTTGTTGTACCATTCATGCAACTTACTACAATTTTTTATATATATATTATCTTTAATTTATCATTTCCACTCCTATATATTATATAATAATATATATAAGATATATATTTATAACATAATGATAATTATTTATTTATAAATAAATATTAATATATAATAATTATTATATCCATATATATATATAATATATATATTGTATAGCTATTATAAGTGTAACTACAAGTACACTGTACAGTATTGTATAAATATTGGTATGATAATAAATAATAATTATAATTATTATAATAAATAATATAATTATTATTATAATAATTATTTTTGGTTGTCCATGCTGTCACTTTGAGTTTCACTACTGAAATAACTCACATAAAGGGGTGTTGTATTTCATACATCCGATCATTTTATTCTATGGGGAATACAAATACCCCCAAACTGAAATTATTTCAGATTTTTAGCAATTTTAGCTATACCATTTATTTATCTTCTATTATTGGCCTCAATGCGCATTCCAAATCGGTTCATGAAAATGCAAATTAGAGAACAGACAACTCCCGGACTTCGCATGATGCGCATTTATCAATGCACATCATGGAAAGCCAGTGATAGTAATGTAGTAGATTTTACTGGACATAAACAGTGACCACTACTGCGCAGAGGTCCCCTTGATAGTGGCTACCACAGGCATGCCTCCCTTGGACACAGTAGACAAAGACCTGGTTCTGTTGTAACAAAGGTATTGCTCTATTTGAGCAATATACAGTAATAGTTAATCATACCGGCGCTGGGTATTTACTACCCCGGTCTTGGGTAGCTATCCTGGGCCAGTACCAAGATGGCTGCCATTGTCTGAGGGAGAAAACCTAGCACCTGAACCTCCAGAGACCATATCCAGGAGCTGGCTAACCTTAGATGAAAGAAGAAATGACCCCAAGGCTTACGAAAGACCAAGGAACTTACCAAAGGAGATATCCACCTACCACTGAAAAGCTACGCATAGACTCCCCCCCACCCACACTTAATTCTGGGCGTCCATTTACTTTATCTTTTTTACTCATACTCGATTGGAAAATACTGTTTTATATATGTTATATTTCTTCCTGCCATGCTTCCTGTGCATGATGAGAAGTTTCCAAAGTGCTTCCTGTAACGCTGCCTATAAAAGGCAGAGCATTTTGTATACTCATTGCATTACCTTTCAAACTTGCATTAGATTGCCACCTTGTATTCTGGGCATCAATAAAGGTTATTATATATCAAGTGAAAGCTCCGAGTGTATATGTCTGAGCCGAGGGCTCGTTACCGTTGCTAAAGTCAATTGTTTGCTTTACAACACCTTGTTTGTGCCATTCCGGCACGGGGTCACCTACCGGTTGAGGTAGGCTGTTGCTTGTCAGGCCTATGAAGGCTGACTGTATAGTGGTGCTGGCAGATGGGCAGTTTGTGCAGTGACAACCCCCGGCCGGAGATAGTGCGACATAAAAATACGCTACAGTATGAAATCATGTGCAATTCAACTATAAGTTGTATTAATGTGTTATACCTAGTTTGTTAGAATACCTTTAGACAATAACTATCTGTTGATCTTGTACATGAGTAGTCTAGAGTTTTCACCATCAGGTACCAGCAGCTCATCTCCTCTGATACTTATCTGTGTTGTCCCCTCTGGGAACTGCTCATGTGTTAGAGTTTGTAGAAGTTTCCCTGTAATTAACAAACAGTTTTCTATCTGTTGTGTAAGTTCTCTTCATAATAAAAACCATTACCAATTCACTTACAATATGTTACAGAGAATGTCAGTTCATACTTGAATGAATAACAAATAAAACTGATGATAATTCAATCACAACATGTAGAGAAGCAATAATTAGAACAAAGTAATATTGAGATTGCTTTCACAGAAGTTGTTCACATATTTAAATGTGTAAGTAACCTATTTGGAAAACTGTATTGAGTCAAAATAAAAGTAAATTCACACTGAGTCATAAATGTTTAATGTTGAGGAATGTGATTTACATTTTGATTCACTGTGAAAGGTTTAAAATATTATTTGAGTGAAGTGCTTTTAAACATTACGAATGAAATACAAAGTTTTTTGTTATAATGAACAAAAAATACTTCTATCTTTGAATTCTAGCAATATTGAAATTATTTTGCTACTGGTATTATTGTTATAAACCTCAGCACAGTAAAATCTGAAAATAAAGCTGCTGAAACTTCGCTTAACCAATTACGAAAAGTATTTGAAAAAATCAGAGAAGTATTCACTGGTGATTGTTTGTATCATTATTTATATATTTCAACTTTGTAGAGTCTGTTTAACAAAACTTTTGTGTGTTAAATCAAAACAAGTCACAGAACTTTAGTTACCAAGGTCAAAGTGTAACCAACTATTGGTATACAATTGTGTAAGTAGAGATATATAGTGAGTACCTTCAGGGGAGATGATGTGTAGTTGGTTTGTGTCAAAGCTTGCAGCATAAATAAGTCCCGCCGAATCTGCACAAATAGCATATGTTCCATCCAAGCCTTCGCATGCCCACATCTTATTTAGCTCTCCTTCCACTATGTTGTATTTGGTCAGTCCTTCAGGAGACCCCATAATTAAGGTGAAGTCTGATGGAAAGTGGTTGTCACTTAGACACTCTATGTTTATAAGTTTTTCCTTATCGAGCAGGTTATCGATGGTATTTAACCAAACCTCATTGCCCTTGGTTACCCATAACACCATGTTTCGGTCAAAAACATACATTAATGCTCCCTCAACTTCAATATCCAGCAGAGTCTGTGCATGCTTGAGGTCTGGTAAACACATTTCTACCCTCAGCCTGTTTCCTTCAAGGAATTGTAGGATGTATACCACTTGGTGGTGTTCTTTGATGGACATAACGTTGCTGTACGGTAGATCTAACTTTGTTAACTTGTTAGTTTCTCTGTTGTACAAGCTAACACCTCCTGCACATCCAACTAGTATGTTACCATCTTCTTTATGGCAGACTGAAACGCACTCGCTATCTGTTGGTATCTCTGAAGTGAGGGTTATGGATTGAGGAATCTTGATGAAGTCTGCATCCATTGTCAATGGTTTCTCTACAAAAAATAAAATAGAATAACTCATATATAATATATACAACACCTGTACACAAATAAATAGTATAACAATTGTGACCAACTCTTAGTGCATAATGTGGTGGATTTTCATAGCACCGACATCTGTGCAGGATTCTAGCAACTGTTCTGGCTTCATTTTTATATCCAATGTATAGCCAGAACAGCAACAATACTTCATACCAAACTGACCGACCCGGCATCGGTAAGGTACCGACCCTTTAATTGTACTATACTGATCCTGTACCATCCCTGCGTGAGTCAGTACTGACCCTGTGGTAGCCATATCGAGCCAGCAGGAAGTGACTCATCATAGCCTGGGCCTTGGAAATAGCTTTAGAGGAAACAGAAGGCCATACCTGCAAAATAGCTACCCCTATATTGGAGAAAGCCAAAGACCAGAGCTTAGAAAGACTGATGTATCAACAGCAGAAAGTAGAAATGCCTAGGATTGGCCAGCTCGCCTGACTCCGGCTACCACTTCGGGCGCCACATATATTTAACCCTATATACCCTCATCTTATTTAGTTGTCTCTATATCTGCATATTTGTTAAATTATGTCTCACTTCTGTGTTATTGGACATTGCACTGTTTTACTTGCTGTGTTCTGCTATAAAAGGCAAAGCTTTGGCCATATCTAATCAGTCACTATTGAGACTTGTACTTTCTCACAAGAATAAATGCACACTCTAAAGCTCTAAGTTATTCGTCTGAGCCAAAGCCTCTATACTGCTTGTGGCATAGAGAACACTCCGTCACTTCTCAGTGAGTACCGACCTGTTGTTACCTCTATGTGTAAAGTAATTGGTGACGGGATTCCATTGAAATGCTATAAACTTCATTGTGCCAGCAAACGAGGAGTTCAGCTGGTCACAGCACTCAGTTAGTGGACTAGAAGCGCACAAAATTAATTATAATAACACTGGTTGCAATTTGTCATGATTTAGCAAAATGTTCCACATACCAGAAATCTGTGAAGATTTTCTCAAATCTTTTTTACGCTACCAACATCAGAAAATGTTTTACAAGTTACATATTTTGTCACCAACTTCACTAGTAGTATAATAGAAGCAAATTTGTGTGATGGTGTCTAAGGATAATAAGGTTCACCTGGTTCCAAAGTGCCTTTTTGAGCACCAGGTGTAATGAAAACCGTTTGATGGTACCTTTTTGGTGCACCAGGTGTTGATTACTTGTTGATGTCAGTTGTTAGTGTTTGTGATATTGTATGATTATTTAATATCTAAGTAGTGCAGGGGTTGGCTATATTGTGATGGACTTCAGTCTGGTAACCACAAAAGTTCACGAATCTCAAGTATTATATTTCTCTCCAGAGGGGACACTGTGCCCGTATGACACTGACAACTATGATCAGTTACTGCCATATCAGTTGGCAAGTACAGAGCCCACGGCTCAGACAAACAACACAGAGTGTTGTTTGAATAGTGGCTTTATTCATCAACACCAATATCCTAGGGTTGCTATCCACTAGTGTGATTGGCAAGACAGAATGAATGAATGCAATGAGTGTGAACAGAATTGGCCCTTTTATAGGTAGACTGACAGGAAACTATTTGCATAATACATATAAGTGTAAATGCGCAGGAATTAAATGGACCAATTAGAACAAATATATAACTAGTAAGCTGATCATGCAATGAATAAGGGTTAAAGGTAATTAGTGCCATGTGGCTAGAGGGTGGAGTCCTGTCTCCATTGTCCAATCATAGGCTCTGCAGGGCTCCAAGGCTATACCTAGCTTGTGGTCATCATTTCTGTCATTCTGAGGAAGAGTAATTTTGGCTCCTGTACTAGAGTAGGATCCTAGGTAGTTTTACAGATCCTTAACTATGGTAGCAATTTTGTACCGACCCTGTATCACCAAACCCTGTCAGTAAGGGGTCAATGTCGGCCTTGCATGCTGTGCCACTGGCACAGTAAGGCATTCCACTAATAAGGCTTCTTTACGATGGCTGTATGGGGAATCCCAGCACACTGATGGGGATGTTCGAGTAGTAAACAACCAGTTTACCACTGCCATTCACCAAACTCTACCACATACCTCTTTCCATTAAAGACACACACGGTCTTTAATTACAACATATCAAGAGCAATATGTGTGGGGGCATCTCCATACCCTGGTTAAATATATTTGACTAGTTAAAGTGTATGGTCGAGTACTATGCCATGTGATGACATTGCTTCTCTATCCAGAGAAGGTCCCCCTTACAGGTGACCTCCTATGACTACGCCCCCTGAATCATGGGGTGAAGCTGGTAATCAGCTCCATTTCCTCCTTTACTGGAGGGCTCACCGTCTTCACCAGACAAACCGTCAGTGGTGGTTTCACATCCACTCGGGATAGTGTCTCCACAATGGCTTGCACAAGCAACTTTTCAACCATTCGCTTGCATTGATAGTTGGGTTGTTGGGATACGGTGTCATGTATTAATGACAACAATGGCCCTGGAAGTTCCACCGCTGGTATGATGCTCCATATTTTTTCTCCAGGAGAATGTCATCTCTTTTCAGCAGAATGCCATCGTCTTCTCTCTTTTTTTCTCCCTCATTGTGTACCATAGGGTTGCCAACTACAGCCAATGCTGGGGTGTAGTGAATAATGCTATGGGGCACTAAGGCTGGTGGTGGGGAGGCCAATAATAACTGCCGGTACTGTTTTAAAGGATGATAATCACATTGTGCACTTGCAGTCCTTTGTGACTGCATTTCCTCTGTAGTTGTGATGGCTGAGGTGGTTTCTTCACTGACTTTGCCTAAAGAGAGAGCAAGGTCTTTACATAACTCAGGGGTTTGCATGGTAGGTAGTTCTGTCTCAGTAGAGTTGGGGAGTGGGTAGTTATGGAGGTATGAATCAGCAGCAAGTTCTCCTCCACTGTCTCCACTACCAGGGAATGGGAGTCTCTATACAGTTCAGCAATGAGCATCGCCAGTAGCTCTGTTTCTGCGTATTTGACTGATGGACATTTATGAAGGCCTGCATCCGGCAGCAGATCTGCCACGTTTTCTTCGAGCACTACGCACTGGTGAGCAGCCATGGATAGCTGGGGGATTGTTCTGTCACTGTCACCGCTAGGTACGAGTTGCTGGTCTGTGCTTCAAAGTTGTTCACAACTTTACCTCACTCTGTCTACCTGTTCACAAATCGCAGGAATTGTTGGGGTACTTGGGGTTTTAGGCCTCTTTTTTTAACTCTCTCCTGGGGCTTGGTGTCATTAATCGGTTAATTGGGAGATGCCAGGGGCTTCTTGGGGTTATTTATTCTTCTTTCTCGGGGTTGGATGGCTGAAGGGTGGCTGCCTGTCTCCAGCAGCAGGGGTCCTTTCTCTCCATCTTAGAGATGTAACCAGCGAAGGGTAAAACACTGTTCTGCCTCTAGCATCTACAATTTTTGGTCCGTTCTGACTCAAATTTCTAGCAGCAGGCCTGTGTTTGAACACTTTCCACAGCCTTATGGGGTTCCCACACAATTTTCTCCAACGTGGGTGTCTGTATGTGGACTTACTCTGCCTCAAGGGGGCTTATTTCTTCCTGAAAGGTCAATGGAAAATCTTCCACTGAACCTTCTTGCATCCGTCTGATGCTGTCTTGTAATTCTCTGGGGGACAATCACTCCAAGTTGGAGCTGGTGGAATGGCTGCCTGTTTTGTCCGTGGGCAGATGTCGAGCATATGGCCAACCTGGCCACAACCCAAGCATGGTGGTTTAGATATTGTTGCTCTCAGAGGTGGCCGGGGAAGAGTTCTAGCTTGCCTCAGTGATTGAAACTCCACGGTTAATTTCTTCAGACTGTCCATGATAGCTGCAATTGGATTCCGGGTGGTAGGTGTTGGCGTGCTCTGTACTTTTTGTACTGGGGTTTTAGGGGAGACATGCAAAGATGGACTCGTAGTAGTAGGTTCTAACCACTCCTCTTTATCATTTTCTTCTACCATAAGTAGATGAGCCTGAAGCTCCTCAAATAACTTTTTAATCTGCAGATACTCGTTGCCGGCCGTCACTGCATCAGTTAAGTCCGTCGGCTGCATGGCCAACAGATGTCTCTGCAGATACGCATTCCCGACTGTGGTATTGGACGTATCATCACCGTCGTCGTTGCCGTCGCCGTCGTTGCCATCGCTGCCGCCGTTGTCGTCGTCGTCATTGTCATCATCCTCTGCAATGGCCCATGAGCGAAGTCAGCATAAACAATGAGTACTAGAAGCTCTACATCAACAGCTTGCTCTTTGAGCGACATTTTGTGCTGTCTGAGTAGACTGGTTAGCCAGGACAGGGACATAGGTTCCCATGGCGTCAGACCAAAATGTGCTCATGGGGCAGCAAAGATACCCTGCAGATTCGGAGGCTTTCCACAGTCCAATGCTCTACCCCGTAGTGCACCTCTCAAGTGTAACATGGCCGTATTCTTTGGCCACTCATTAATCTCCGCTACTTATATGAATCTGGTAATAAAATACTCGTCATCTCCTTTTAAAGGTAGCTGGTGCATTGAGTTGGTTAGGTCTCATGATGGCTTGCAATGCTTCCGTCAATCTGTCTATTGCTAGGTTCTCTGTGTTGCCAGCAGGTGCTCTACCGGCGCAGCGAGCTCTCTGGTTGACCTTTCTTTGCAGATGGACAAGTAACTCGACTCAAATCTGAGACATGATCAATGCAACTAGGTCCTGGGCTGGGATCAGTAATTTCAGTGGCTCTAGCAGCTTTAGAGGCCGGTATAGCGGATACTGTGATAGTATCAGACAACTTGTAGCTGTAACAATCGTTACTGAGTTCTAATGTACTGCTGCAGGGCGGAGCATGCTCTACGAGCCTGCAGACAGTGGTGAAGGGACACTGTATAGAGATACAGTGCCGGGGTCAATGTTACCAGCTGAGCAATACTCCAAGCTGAAGTAACCATTAGCAACTGAGCCTGTATAGCTAATATATGAATCTCTCTCAAGCAGTTCCGCTGCCGGCGGAGTAAACTCAATGACCGCAAAGTCAGTGTGGCTTGTTCTTTACAGAACCTAAGGCACAGGCTACTAGCTGAGAAACACTCCAAGTTATAGGTAGCTAATACCAATGGCTTGCACTCTGCTTGCTGTGCCGGGTCAATATTGGTATGCTTGTATACAACAAGTCTTTTAGTCTCAAATAATCAATTTCTCTCTCATACAATACCGTTATGACTACTACAGGGTGGAGCAAACTCTACGAGCCTGTAGTGAATACGGTAAATGCCTGCACTGGATTGCTGCAACTGGAGCAAGCTCTACGGTTGATACGGACAGTATTTAGTTTTGGTATACTGTGCTGAGATAGTTACTGCAGGGCGTAGGGCCTCAACCAGCCTGCAGAGAAATCCGGTCGTATACTGTGTCCATAATCTCCTCAGATCTACGCCCCAAAGATCAATTCTCAATGGTTGCTGGCCTGCAGTGCATCAATGTAATGGATTTTGGTCTGGTTACCACGAAAGTCAACTAATCTCAGGTATTATACTTCTTTCCGGATGGGACACTGTGCCGGTATGACAGCAAAAACTATGATCAGTTACTGATGGATCAGTTGGCAAGCACAGAGCCCATGGCTCAGACAAACTACACATAGTGTTTTTATGAATAGTGGCTATATCCATCAACACCAATGCAGTGCTGTACTCTCTGGGGCAGCCAGATGGCCGTGCCGCCTCAACTTTCCAAGGCCTGGAAACGGCAAACCTAATTTTCCTGCCTTTCTCAGTTATGCATGCGCTGCTATTTGCAAGCCTCAGTTGCCTTTGTTGGAAAATGCCATGCCGTTGCTAACCAATTTTATTTTTGCAATTGCTATATAACCACTCACGGCAAGTATATGGATCGCCTCAAACGTAGAACAATACTCACGCTATGCTCCTGAGATTGTGCAATGCCGTTCGTTTTACAAACTTACCACTGCTCTTCTAGTATTATCGATCGATTATTTTTGCTTCACATACTAGCCAAGCCAAACATAATTACGGCCAAACTAAACTGAGAAGCTTTTTTACAAGTATCAGCCTGTGAGTATGCTTATTTTTCTTATGGAGTTTAGTGAAAAGAATATGACAATTATCATCTTATTAGTAATAATAAATAAATCCCAGTGATGAAAAATAATAATTAACATTATCTATTATTATAATAATATCAAATATTTTATATTCTTCAGAGTAAATAATTATTATTTATTATGGATAGAAAATATATACTATTATAGTGTATATCATAATAATTTTTTTTTTAATAGTTATTATTGTTGGGAAATGGCACCTCACCATGGTCGACCCCAAGACAGTTCTACCTAGCATTACCGAACTTTACTATGTCTAACTACATGTAATCCCGAACTCTAATTATCACATTTACTCTCATTTATCTAACTATTATATTTTATCATTGGTACTTTGTTTACATTTCATATTATCAACATGTGCTGCCGTGCAGCCAAGCGTTTATAGAGGCAGCCCCTTTTGTATTAATGTTAACACCTCTTTTTGTCTATGGACCAATTAGGCCAGCAGGCGGGGCTTATCTTTTGTCTTGTATTTTATGCTGCCAACAGCATGCCCGCCTACTATGTATTTAAACTGTTGCAAGTAAGATAATAAATCAGAGTTAACCTGGCACTCTCACTTCTTCATGATTCTCTCTACACAAGACATAAAGAACAAGTTACTAGATGCAAGCACAAGAACAAATACACAAGCAAGCAAACAAGCATAAGCACTTAGCAAACAATTAATTGGCAGCAACTTGGACAAGTCGATCGACAGCAAGAGCAATAGACAGTAGAAAGTGGTCAGTCTACGGCACTTACGCTGCACACTACCTTCGGGAGTGTGATACTGGAACGATTGTTCAACCTGTCGATTCGACCCAGTGCAGCTATTCTGCCCGAGCAAGAACTCAGTGGAAAGTAAGGTAGTTACAATAACTCCTCACTGTGTACAGTCTTCGGGCTTACAACGCTGCAAATCTTATTCAAACAGAGTAGTCTGCCGACCTTGAGGCTCGCTGAGGAACACTTGCAATACTGCTACTACACACACACTGGAAGTGGGCCGCTGTACAGGTGACAGCTACCACTACCCCCCAAATTCCTGTACAATAAAACCCTGCTTTGAAACATAAAAAAATTAAAAGGAAGGTGTAGGATAAAACCCTCGCTCAAAAAAATTAATGAAAATTGAATGGAATAAAAGAATATTTTACCAAAATACCACATTTTTCTTGTAAATATCAAGTAAACATTTCTGAAATATTGTTGGTGAAATTTACTGGAAAATGGTTTCAAGTGTGTCAAAGACTAAATATGATGTTTTCATTGAAATGTTTATTTTCAAAAGATCCAAATAATATCATTAAATCAATTAGTCAAATCTAACGCTCAAATTCTTTATTATCAAGTGGACTTAATGTTTCTATTGCAATTAATTCTCAAATACTGTAAATTTTAACTATCTAGAGGAGTAATTTGTCGATTTTGATGTTTGTTTTTTTTAAAATTGACTACGTAATACCACATACTTCAGTTCTAATTCGTTTGAACAATTTCATGGGAGACAAAGAATAAAAAATTACATTGATTTAGTTCTCAGAATTGAAGTTGCCATCGAAAATGGATTTTTCCTGAATGGGTAAATCCATAGCCTCCTCATCATCATGACAGAAGTTTTCTGATGATTGCGTTTTGAAAAATGATTACGTCATACCACATACTTCAGTTCTAATTCATTTGAACAATAATGAGTCCTTTTCGGTCAAACATTGAATAGTTATCTTCTTCTCTCTCCGCATTATCTCCAACCTCTCCGAGACAGCAATTGTTCTGTTTAAAAAAATAATGAAAACTATATATATATAAATGATTATTTTAAAAAGGGTAAATTTTTAAAAAAAATTCAAAATGAAGGTGTGGGATAAAACCCTCACTCAAAAAATTAATTCTGTTTGATGGGTTGTTTCCCTAACAATAAGAAAATAATGAAAACTGTATATTTAAACGATTATTTAAAAAATTATTGAAAATTGAATAGAATAAAAAAATATTTTACCAAAAAACCCCGTTTTCCTTGTAAATATATACAAATAGATAAATATCTTAGCTTCATCTATTTTTTTATTTGAGTGCAATTATTTCCCAAATACTGTAAATTTTAAGTATCTAGAGGATGATTTTTTTGCAAAAAATTAATGAAAATTGAATGGAATGAAAGAATATTTTACCAAATAGCTCTTTTTTGTAGATGTATACAAATTAGTGCTAGGACGAGCTTGAAATTTCAAGTTCGGTAGGGTTCGGGTATTTGTTACCAATTTCGGGTCGAGTTCGGGTACAGTTCGAGTAGTAGTATACTAATAATATTTTCATTATAGCAACAATAATAACACTAAAGTATGTTATTTTTACTCTCGCAGTTTAATTGTGGTCAATAATAATATACAACAATAAATTTCAGTAAATGATGATTATGAAAAAGCAGCATCATATAGAAAAAAAAACTAATTACAGGCTTTAATAAAACTATTATGTTATTTAATTTATTATCTTCATGCTTACTTATCATAATCATTATTATTGATTATTATTCAAATATTATATGATGAATATTATTGTACAGGAATTTAGGGTGGAGTGGTAGCTGTCACCTGTACAGCGGCCCACAGTAGTAAGTGAGTTACAACAGTGCAGTGTACGCCTCCAACTCGCCCAAGGTCAGCAACCTAAACCGGTTGAATAGAATTTGCAGCGTTGTACACCCGTAAGCAATACACAGTGAGGAGTTGTCACAACTCCCTCACGTTCCACTGATTTTCTATTCGGTGGCATAGATGCGTTGGGACGAACTAGCAGTTCGAATAATCGTTCCAGTACCACTTGCCCGTAGGTCGAGTGCAGTGTGAGTCGAATCGACTGAACACTTTTTACTGACTATTATTCTAATTACTAGTCGACTGGTCCAAGAGCTGCTTTGTTTGTCCAAGTTATTGTGCAAGTGTTTGAACTTATAAGTTCCTCTATCAGCGCAATCTGTATGTGAGAGCTTACTTGTATGTTTTCTGCTTTGCCACCAGTGCTTTGCATAAGTGCACTTATGCAAGGAAAATCAACAAGCAAGTGAGAGTGTCAGGCTAACTCTGGTTTTTATTAGACATGACATGGATATTTATACTATAAAAATTACATAATAAGATTGACACATAGGAATACAAAAGCAGGCCACGCCTGTACAGTGGATTGGTTAAGCATGTACCAATAGAACGTAGTAAAAAGAGAACAGGGTGGGCTTGGCTGCACGGCTGGCTGCCCAAGCACATGTACAACAATATGAAAATAAGTGCAAGTAATAAAATGTAAGAATAAGTGCAAGTAATAAAGTAATAAATGTAAATAGTGTACAGTTCGGCTAGCAGTAATGTTAATAAGGTCGACCTGCTGGGGGGTCGCTGGTACATTTCCTCCACATTATTATGCAATTCTTACATAATCACAATAACAGCTATTATTATGTTGTTGTTGATAATAATACAATAATTATAATTATTAATAAAAATGCAATTAATTAAAAACAATTGTGAGCAATAATCTCATTATCAGGATTCTTATATATATGATTACAAGACCATAATAATCATGATGAATAAAAACAACAGTTTTATTATTATTACCATTTATTAATGATCAATAAATACTAGTTGATGATGATTATTTATCATTATTATTGTATTATTTTTTATAATAATAATTAATTATTTTGTTTTACATAATAATATTAACATCATTAATTATTATTATAAATATTGTAATAATGCACTGCGATATCAACAATGATTATCATTATTTATTATTATTATCAACCATCATTGATTTACATTATTATTATTACTTGGTTTATTCACGTGTATATAATAATATTTTTCCAAACTTGTATCCTTTTGAAAAAAAAAGATTATACTAGCGCAGTATGACAAACCAACAGAGTGTTTAATGATGACCATCATAATAAGAATGAGACATGTCATAATAATTATAATGAAAATAATTATCATCATAATATTGTTTGTTATTATTATTTAACTTAGTCCGTTTTATTTATTAATTATTAAAAAAAATAATAATTAATTAAGAGCAATTTATTAATGCTAGAAAATTTTAATTGTATAACATCAATCGCTGGTAGACAATAATTCAATTTTCATAACATATATATTATTGTGTAGCATTGAGCTTTTATTATTTAGGGTTATAAACAATAATTAGGCTCATATTTTGTTTCTCTCTCCTGTTTGACTAAAATAATTACCCGCCTGCTAAGTCGCCAATTTGGTTTGACAGCAAATCCAAGGAACAGACTGCATAAACCATAGGCCTATGACCTATAGGTATATGGCATAGACCATGGATGAAGTATATGGTGTTCTTAGTCTATGCCACAAACGTAGAATTATCTGCCCGATACTTTCGGCGTTGTCATAGAACTAGGCAGTGCTAAATGAAAAACTTATAGAGCGTATTTTCATTGTCCCTTCGAGAGGCTTTATAGTTCAATACTCGAAATTATAACTTTGACATACCCACGGGTTTGGGTACTCTACTCGTCCATTCATACTCGCGGGTTCGAGTTCGGGTACATACCCGTCCTAGCACTAATACAAATAGATGAATATCTAGCTTCATCTATTTTTTCATTTGAGATCATATTTGAAGGTTTTCAGGATATTTTATAGTATTAGCATTCAATATACTTATTATATAATAAATGCATATAATCATACAACAATTCAGTTTTGTTCGATGTAGACAGAAATATAGTCATAAATATGTACATAGTTATACATATATACATAAATGTACTCTCTCTCTCTCTCTTTCATTTTTATTCAATGTAGACATGAATATGAACATAGATATGCATATAGCTATGTATATGTACATGAGTGTTCAGAATTTAGATGCCATATGAGTTCGAATTATGTAAAAAAATCATCAAAACTTAAATGCCATACATTCAAAATCTAGATGCCATATGAGTTTCAATTATGTAAAAAAATTATCAAAACTTAAATGCAATACATTCAAAATCTAGATGCCATATGAGTTCCAATTATGTAAAAAAAATATCAAAACTTAAATGCCATACAATATTAACTCGGCGACTCTATTCAACGCCATAGCCCATTGCATCAACTCCGGGATGTAATGCACAAAAAACACTTGGTAGGGAGATCTGCTCATATATTACTACTAATATATGCATTTGGCACTGCAGAGCAAGCATTCACGCACCCTTTTCTACACTTTTACTGATCATTTAATCACTTTCTTTCTGAGGCCTTGGATGCCCCGCACCCCGCTGGGAGACTTATATGCCCCACAGACCCCAGCTGTTTAGATAAAATAATGTTAGCCCTCCCAACATAAAACGGGTGGATACAGCACTGCACCAACGCCCTAGGGTTTCTATCCACTAGGGTGATTGGCAAGACATGAATGAATGAATGACTGAATGAATGAATAAATGAAATGAGTGTGAACATAATCAGCGTTTTTATAGGTAGACTGGTCGCAAAACATTTGATCTTTTTTCCCACCTAATAGCCTTTTGATGTGTCAATTATCAAACTTTTTACCTTTATCTGATTATAAGATCTCGTAGCTCTCCCTATTCAGTATATTTTTCAAACCTCCAGCTTCAACTTGTACGGCTTTTGAGATGAAAGGTACGGCCCATCATTTTCTAAATAGTGATGAATCGACGGCCGTTACCAAAAGAACAGTTTTTATTATTTCCATCTTCTTGAGAATGCACATCCATCAAATCGACTTGCATCGTCCCTCCTGCTCAAGCAACAATAGTCAGACAACATTTTAATTTTGTTACCGGTTTATTGTGTAGAGTATATGTATCCTATCTGTTCAGCCATTTGCAATCTATCTTTTCACTTTCTCACTTTCTACAAGCTTGTAACAAAGCCTTAGCTCCTCGTAAAGGTGCATGTAATGTGGGATTGTAAGATACTCTTTCAATTTATCATTGACCATTTTCCAGGCTCTTCTATTTTCATCGGAAATTACTGCATATTTTTTGCGGAGATGTTTTAATGCTTGTGACTTCTTGACTGGCTAGCAGACTTTTAAATGTTTCATAGTCTAAATTCCTCAAGTTTGTCAGACTTGTATTGGTCAACACATCACCGGACAAAATTTTGAAGGTGTGTGAGCTCATTTATTTTCCTCCAATTTTTACTTTTTCAGTCTTTGGATTGTACTTTCCAACGTTCATCAATTATTGTAGCATATTTATACCAATTGATTGATCACCTTTTCTCTATGCCATGTCAGATGCTTCCTTTTCACATGAATCTGGTCACTGCTTCCTTTCCTCTTCTTTAACTTCATCATGGCCGTCATCGTTGCCGTTGTCATCGTCATCGCCTTCACCACCACCATCATCGTCGTCGTCATCATTGTCCTCATCATCATGAACAACATCATCATTAACCATGAGACGATTGATTACTATATGGGTTTTGATGTCAAATAGTCTCTTTTTGTAAGCGTCTTCCTCGTAAAACTACATTTAGGAGCATAAAAGAAATGACTCTTTTTGCCCATAGGCGTACTACTGGCAAATGGCGATGGTAGTGGCAGTTTGAATTTTTTTTGGGGAGTAATAAAATTTCTTTGTTGTCCTTTTTTAACCATCCTTACATTTTTCAAATATCCTTGTGCTTTTTTAACTTTTTCATCTACTTGTTTTGCTCTGACAAGTTGGGATCACCTGCCGCTTTCAGCTAGGCAGTTCAATTTTGCTTTATATCTTCAACCTTTACATCATCCATCAAGCTGTAAGACTGTAATGGATTTCACATAGCGTGGCCATTGCATAAGTAGCTGCATCTGCTTACTACGCTAGTAAGGATGCAGGCAACTATTGTGTTGTTCACAAGCAGTGAAACCTGGGATTGCACTAGCTGAACAATCCCCAGCTTGCTCCGTTGATAGCACTCGAGTTGCAGCAGGCGAGCTGCAGGAACCAGATGAGTCAAGGCCTACCTGTACTACTAACAGCCGATCATCGAAGGACGACTGTCCTCTACATGGACTCTTATTATTTATGGCGTCATGTCTCTGTTTCTTAAGATTTTGGCAGTTAGCCAGTTTATATTGTGCCAGCCTGTGCATGCCATTTGTACTATATTGTGCCAGCTTGTTTTTAACCAATCATATGCCTTTTTTTCAACTGCAAGTCCAACTGCATGATTTTCTATAAATAAAGAGACATTTAGCCCAGATGGCAGACCTGTTTGTGCACTTGTGCTGGAGACTGCTCCTGCAAGCTTTTTTGATTTGAGGTCACTTACCCCCTGGACACTTACCCCCCAGCCATATACCCCCGGTCATTTAGCCCCTGGTCGCATACCCCCCTAGGCTATATACCCCCAGGTCAATTACCCCCATGTAACAAATAATACAGTTTAACTTAAATCAGTTAATTTTTGGTGTAAATCACATGAACCACTTGGTAATTTGTCATGATTTAATTAGCAGTGAATAATGAATAATTAAAAAGACAATTAAAAATAAATGCATTTATTTACAAGCAAAGCATGAAATTGTATTCTAATACAAACAGACAGTAATTTAAATATATTTGCAAAACATGTACATGTATGGACATTTATGTTTAGACAATCATGAAGTTACATTTGAATATTGTGTGCTATACCACGTAAGAATTCAAGAATTGGTCTATTATCATAGTCTGCAACTATTGTCTGTAGTCTCTGCGATATAGCTCGATATTTTGGCCTTTGTGGTGGTGCCGGTTCACCAGCTAGCATATGGGTGATGGCAACTTCATTTAGTGCTTGTTCTCTGCGAAGTATGATCAAGAAATGCCAGAAGTTAGGATGGTAGGCACTGATGTTTGCTTGCATGTGTCTGTGCCATCCTTCAACATTATTGTTTGTGCGAGGCAAATTGTTAACAACTCTTTCGTGAATACTCCAAAATTGTGTGAGGAAATCTCGGATTACGTCGACCTCTACGTTGTTGTCGCCCAATATACGTGTCTTCAAAATAGTCCACAACTGGTTGGGCAACTTGAGGTATGTTATCTGAAAATGTCTCAAATGATTCCACGATGTCATTGACAGGCACGAATGCGAGAGCTGCCATAGAGCGGATGCACATATTCACATCCACATCATTCTGGTATTGGACATGGAGGCCTTCATTTTGAACTTTCCTATAGATTGCCTGTGATAGGTGATAAAAGCACCCTTGTATTGTAGTATCGGGGAATACAGTGTGAAGTGCATTTTTAATAGCATTTTCAAAGTCTAGCATTATGGACGTGGGAGATAGTTCCGGGTTCAATGCTTTCACCTGTCGAAACAGATTTTCGTATGTTGTTTGCTGTTTGTTGGGTAGTAGAGCATACACACAGGGGTAGAATGCGATCTGCAGTAAGTGCATGGATTGTGAATAGCTGATAGAAGACATTTGGGACAACCTTGAATGTACCATCACAGAACCAGTGAGATGAAGTTTCGAGAACCTGGAGATTTCTGTGTGTCGAAAAGAGTAGTTTACGGTTTTCATCATCACCCCCATCATACAGTAGAAAATCTTCTCCACGTGATGTTACTTTGTATTCATCAGGAATGACAATCTCCTCACGGGTCTGGGGAACTGGGGGTGGGTTGCCCGCATGCTGGCGATATCTGCGTATTCCTCTGCGTATAGTGCGAATGGCCGGGATATGTGTAGAAGCTTGCTCGGATATATGTTTAAGTTCTTGAGTGATAATTTGTTGGGCAGTTTCCTCAGTGTCTAGTGCACGTCTTTTAACTGACTGACGCAGTTTCAGAGCCTCTGGACGACCAATAGAAACGGCGTGTGTGTGTTCGTTCGTCTTTCCAATAACTTCTTCACCTTTCATTTTCAATTTAGCTTTGCATTGTTTCTCATTCCGTCTCATTTCACACTCATATGAAACAACTCCATTTGCCAAATTTTTCTGCTTCAAATATACGAATCCTTCATACACTAACTTCGAACCTCCTTTAGTACTAGTAATGAACTCCATGATAAATTTTATAATACTGAGGGTGCAACATATTTTTCAACTTATACATGTATATGTATGCATTAACTGTCTTAGTTCTCTACAAGTTCTGCTTCAAAGAATCTATCCAACCCAGGATCAAGGGTATATAGTACCTTTGATATGTACTCTTAGCAGTTCTATTATGCAATCTATCCAACCCAGGATCAAGGGTATATAGTATCTTTGATATGTACTCTTAGCAGTTCTATTATGCAATCTATCCAACCCAGGATCAAGGGTATATAGTACCTTTGATATGTACTCTTAGCAGTTGTT